>CM031241.1:500297854-500895006 GCA_018340775.1 Taxus wallichiana var. yunnanensis
TGACCAACCTGATCGACCCGGTAATCCGTGAGTAGAAAGGATTTTGTTGAGGGCTCAGGATGACCGAAGATGCCGAACTTTGACCGGATTCTTTGGTGGCAGTCGAGCATTTTCTCAAAGGTCCTCACGCTGCATCTCGGCATGGTCTAGCTCTTTGGAGATGGGTCCCGCTTATAGCCTAGAGCTCTTTGTTCACCCGACTGATATTTTGATATAATCCGGTGAACTTGGCGATTACTCCCTCACTTTCTTTGAGGATTTGCTCCTCCAGCGTGAAACGCCATACCTCTACTCCGCGCCAATTTTGGCGTATTCATTTATCTTATCCGGCTCATAGGCTCGGGGAGTTTCAAAGTGGTAGTTGTAGGAGGTGCACTCGCCCATCTTCTCACAAGGCGTGGAGGAGATGTTTATTTTACTCCTTTAATAGCCTCTTTTCTTCCTTTACTTCCTAGAGATTTTTTTAAAGGGCGTCCAGTGGAATCGCAGATAGGGCCTCTCCTGGAGGCTTTCGAAGACGTCCCCATTGTGACTTGGGTCACTGTATAATCTGTCGAAGACATATCCTTTTTATCCTTTAAAGGATTGGGATACACTATCTCCATTACTCTCTCTCCTGACACACTCTGAGAGAAGTGGGTTATAGGCTTTTGCTTCTTGGCCCCCTTTGATGGGATGACAGAGAAGTCCATCGGTGTGATGGGAACTTTCCTCTTTTGTTGGCTCAAAGTCTTTGAGATCCATGCTTTGGACCCGATGGAGAGGAGAGGGGCCAGAAGTAGAAAAGGGAGTAGCTGCAGTAGTAGAGGGAAAGTGCGTTGAGACACTTGGAGGCGACATTGAGAGGGAGGCCGAGAAAGTGCTCACGGGAGGAAGAGATACTACAGGGGAGGAAGACATGGGAATGGAAGGGAGCTGAGAGATGAGGGAAGAAATGGTGGGGGACAGCTCCGCGAGAGAAGAGAAGATGGATGACGAGGAAGGGGAGCAGTAGAAGAAGGGGGGGATACGACCAAAGGACAGGCCGCTTGGGTCACGCGAGGAGGAAGGATGAGAGGGAGAAATGCAGATAGAAGGGACCTCAATAGTTGTAGTAGTGGCAACATCCTCGAGTGGATGTACCCATCGAACATCTTCGATTGCTTCTTTCTCGGAGAGGCCGAGTTATAACTTGTTCTCATGTGGCGGAAGGGGACTCTCGGGAGCTTCTTCTTGGCGGAGCTTGACTCGCCCTCTTTGTCTTTGCCTCTACCCTTTGGTAGATGTTTTGCCTTTGGGAGGTGCGTTGCCCAATGGAGATGTGGTGAAATCAACTCCGAGGTAGATGAGGCTATTCATCCTGCACCAGTGCTCTGTTCTCCGTAGAGTTTCTTTAACCCTTTCTTGATGGTTTAGGTGCTTTAGTTACGCCGATAATTACAAAAAACATCCAGTTGTCCCCATCCGTGTCAAGATATACCTGATCAACTTCTTGATCAATAGTTTGATAACCCTTTGGGACAATGGCCATGCCATACTGAATGATTTCAGCCAAAGCCAAGTGGGAGTGATCTTTCCTTCTAAGCTCGACCTCATGATACAGGTCGATATAAATATCCTCGATCTGTGGAATGTGGATTGGATTGAGTTTGGCCCTGGGAAGGAAATTCCTTGGGTCAAAAGTGGGCCTTGCCAGAAGTTGTGCTTTAGATTGAGAAGTTCCAACTCGCAAACATCTCCAGAGGCTTTGTGGTGGGAAAGACAAGTTTACTGCGCCCACTATGAGGGGGAAAGGAGTTCCGCCCTTCTTTCTCTTCAAACACTTCTTATGGTAGGTTATGAGTCATCTGGATAGCTCCAACATGATCGACTTAGGGCCAGCATATCTTGGCAATTTGGTGGGTTCCCCCAAGAAGTTGGCTGCCCTTAGATAGGTGAAAGTGGGAAACTGTGTGAATAAGGCCCCCCACTTCTCTCTGTTTCTGCAACAATGCTCTTGGTCGAACTGGCGTGAGTCATGTTTGGCCTCAAAAGGAAGATGACGTTGTAGAAGAAAGCATCGTTAAACTTTGTAAACTGTGAAATACTATTTTCCAGCTTTAGCTCTGGATAGTATTCATATATTTTCACTTGGGGCCAAACCCACACCGCATCAATGCTTGGATAATCTCTCTCAAGGCTGCGCAGTAAACTATGTAGGAGTTCATGTAGAACCTCCCCATTGTGGTGAGTTGTTAGAGCTGCTCGGATATAGTGTTGCTTACGATCTCCGCCCACTCGAAGCGTTGATCTGGCACATTCTTTTTCATTGTCTCTAGGTACCTAAGCATCCATTTATGAAAGTAGTGGGTGTCAGAAAGCCCAAATACTCTGCTTAGGAACGTGATGGTATCACTTAGTTCCTCGAAGAAATCACTCACGATGAATGACCTGTGGCCATCTGGTCACCACCTTCTTTTTTAGGTACACTTCATTCATCAATTGCATACACTAGTCTTCGTTGTCCTCCCAAGCCTTGGTGCAGTCTTCTTGGCTTACGGCCACAAAGCGCGGTGGTGAGGATACCAAGCATAATTTTGAAGTGCTTTGGGCGGTGAGGTTGATTTCGACCTCGCCATTCTCATTTTGGACACACCTCGTGTCCTTGTTGTAGCATGGGCTACACACCATCATGAATTCATTATTTACCGCACTAATCGGGATCCCCCTAGCAAAATGCAGCCCACGCCTACTAGCTTGTCCATCCACGGACTCCTATGACCCTCCCTAGTTCTCGCCCAAAATCTTCCATATTGATGTGACCGAGCTCAGTCTCTTATATCCGTGTCACATTCTTCCTGGGATTTGGGCATCCCGACCCTCTCGATATTTATACTTCATCTCTTCCTCGGTAAGCTTGGCTTTACCTTTAGACTTGGTTAGTCTCTTGCTTGATGTAGACATATGTAGTTCGAACTCGGTTGTTGATCTGCGCAAGAAGAAGTGAAACCCAATGCAAAAAGATTCATGTTAGCTTTTTATCTCTCATTAAAGTATTGTGAAGGAAGAGTTAGCAATTTTAAGGCATCGGGCGTAGGGGCGCATGAACACTTGCAGTGTAGGGTTAAATAGTATGGCGCACGTAAAAATGGTGTTACAAAGGGACAAATCAGCGCCAAAGGGCGCAAGTGCATGGATCACTGCACATGACATTTTTTTGTTGCAAGCGAGGTGCTACTGCGCGTTTATGTGTTTTATACGAGGCACGGAAAATTTTCATGTTGCACGACGAGGACAGAGATGCGCCAAAGGTGCATATATTTTCATGTTACACAAAACTTTGGTACGCCGAGGGGCGCAAGTTTAGCGTGTGTAACATAGACTTTATGTGCGAAAAGGGATGACTTAGCACGAGCATGGGAGGTTTGCATGACATGATGTTGATGTAATAGGGTATGCGCCGCGCGCTCTTGCAACGTAATTTTACACTTGGTGCAAGGAATGCCGGTGTTGCATGGGTGCGAGGTGCGCCAATGGTGCGAGTTTTTGCAATGTTACATAAGAGCTTGGTGTCTTTAAGAGGGCATAGGGATTTTAGGTGTTGCAAGCAACGAAAGTGTGCCTTGAGGGCGCAATCGCTGTTTTTATGCAGTTAAAGCATGGCGAATGCGCAAAGTGGAAAATACAAACCGCCACGAGCTTTTAAGTCTTTGTTTCCTTCTCTGGAGGGATTACATGTGTTTTAAGCCTCTTACTCGCGGGGTTTCTTGGATGATGAAGAGGGTGTAATAAAGAGACCCAAGTGACTTTTCCTGAGGCGTATTCCTCTTTACCGGCGAGATCTCGGAAAGAGGAGGAAGGGCATGGGGGCATGGCCTCACGAGATCTATCTATCCAACCCCACAAACAAAATGTACCACAACAAAATAAAACATGAGAGTAACAAGGACCACTTACCCGGAATATATAGAATGTGAGAGGTGAAATGGGGTCCACGAATGTGACACAAGGATGACAGGCATGATGACAGGTGTAGAGGAATAAAAGTTAATCACGTGTTTTTCTGAATTGTGAAAGTGACAGGGTGGATGCGCCTATATATAGGCAAAGGTGCAATAAATGTGCCAACCATTTTTGAAGTGGCACATCAAAACACCTGTCGACATTTCAAAGCTTGTGCCCTGTGGCACACCAAAACACATGTTAACACATGGTTATGTGTGCCTTTGGCGCACTAAAAAAATACATCAACGCTAAAATACATGTGCCTTTGGCGCACCAAAACGTGGTGCAACAAAAATGTTGTTGACACGAAGGTGCATGCGCCTTGGCACATGCAAGAAAGGCACATCACGGGGGTGCACAAAAATGCATGTTAACACGTCGAAAGGGTGTGCAAAGGAAATGAAGGGGCGCGCAGATTTACTCGTGTTACACTGAGACAAAAGGTGCGCCCAACCCAAAAAAAGACCAAAAAAGGCTAAGTTCTGAAAACTAGATTTCCCGGAAAGAGATTTTTGCAACGTTCCCAAGCAAGGTGAGGGTCCCTAACAGGGACCAGGACAAAATTTGGTATGGGTTACCCATAAAATTGCCCTTGCCAATTTTACGGGATAACAAATTGGCTCTTTGGGACTATCTCGAGCGAGAACTCGGGGTAGAGAATACCAAATCTACATGTGCCTATCCATTGGGCTACGAGTCAAAAACAAGGGGACCGAAAGGGAAACACACAACCAAAAACACAACACACGACAAAAAAACACAATCAAGCAAACAGCGTAAAAGAAGAGAGCAAGCTCTACTTCTAAAGATTTTCGGATGCTACCCGCTATATAGGGAAGCGAAAGTCCAGATATGAGAGATAGAAGCTATTCTCTCCATTGAGCCGCTTAATCTTGAAAGGTCCCCTCCATAGGAATCAAATTTTTGTGCATGCCCTTTGGCTCTCTTCGTTTGTCCCTGAAAAGGATGAGGTCTCCCACCGTACTCTCTTTGCTTAGCTTTTTTATCGAACAATCTTTTGACTTGATTCGATGGTCGGTGATCCTGTCAAACCACTCTTACCCTCTTTTCTTCGAGCTCCACTAGATACATGATCCTCTTTTCAAGGGAATTTCAGAAAGTCTCATCTTTGATTTCTCGTGCAGCGCAGGTGGGGAGTTACTGCAGAAATGGGAAGTTCAAGGCGTCAATTCCATATAACACTTGAAAATGTGACATGTTGAGAGACCTCTTGGGAGTAATGCGGTCCACCCACAAAGCGTCGTATAATTACTTGTGCCACATTCGTTGATTCTCATCCACTAGCTTTCGTATGATGGTTACTTAAGTTTTTATTATCTTTTGGATTACGCGACCATTTCCTGAGGGTAATAATCTAAGGCGTGAGCTAGAGTTATTGTGTATTGATAGCAAAAACCAAAAACTTCTCGTGAGGAGAAGTGGGAAGCATTATCAAGAACAATTTTGTTTGGAACGCGCCAAACTCCGACAATGATATTTTCTTTGATGAAACCGCTAAACAACCTCAAAAGTGGCATGTTTGACAGTATGGCTTCCACCCATTTTGTGAAGTAATGCATTGGCAGCTGTGACATAACTATGTCCGTAACTCGATTGGGGATTAATCAGACTTTGATAAAATTGATTCCCCATCATGTCGAATGGTTCGTCAATGATGACCAACGAGGGGAAAAGTAGCCAATTTTTGGTTTACTAACAAATTGGTGGCAAAGCTCACACTTTGCTACCTGTGGTGTATCTTGGAAAAGCGTTGGCCAATAGTACCTGGCCCGGATGATCTTGTGCGCCATCACGGAAGAGGAGAAATGGCCACCACAGGCCGAATCATGAAAACTCTCAAGTAACTTCACCTTGTGGCTTGTCAACACATCACAAGAAGATGCCATCTATTCCACGTTTGTATAGACCGTCATCCTGATGATATATCGGCTGCTTTCCGGACGAGCTTTATAAAGACGCTTCTCCTTTGTAGTTGATTTAGTGGGCATTCACCATAGGTGAGAAAGAAAGCAATATCGGAATACCACTCGTCGATGGTTGCGACAAATAGGACCATAGGTAGTGAATCGGCTTTCTCCAACTGGTTTTGTGCTCCATTGGCACAATCCTTTTCTTCTCCTGGAACTTCCGACTCTTGGTTTTCAGCCATAAGTTGACATAGGCCCTTGCCTTTTACCAATTTGGTTGGTTTTATATCCAGATCATACTCTTGGACTTTTGTAATCCAATTTCCTCACAAACTTCTTAACTCCTGTTGAGTTAAGATGGACTTTCTTGTCATGTCAGAACTATAAAA
This sequence comes from Taxus wallichiana var. yunnanensis, assembly GCA_018340775.1. NCBI lineage: Eukaryota > Viridiplantae > Streptophyta > Pinopsida > Cupressales > Taxaceae > Taxus > Taxus wallichiana. Next base: position 500,304,135 of record CM031241.1, read on the forward strand.
ACCGTATGAGAGTTTAGAATGTAATACCTGAAGTTCTTAACTGCTTTGACAATGGTGAAGGCATGTTTTTCCAACTGGGTCATTTTTAATTCGTGAGGCTTGAGAGGAGAGCTCATAAATGCAATCGGGGATTCAACATCTTGAGAATTCCTTTGCATTAGGATGGCCGACACAGTGTGCTCAGATGCATAGCTATACATAATAAAATCCTTGGAGAAATCAGGGACATACCAGGACTGGCGCGTGAGCAACGAGGATTTTATCTCCTCGAATGACTTCTTCCCTTCTTCGCTCCACTGGAAATTTGGTGACCCTTTCATCATGTCTAATATGTGGTGAGTCTTTTCAGCAAAGTCGGGAACAAAGCGCCTGAGAAAATTCACTTTTCCAAAGAAGGAGTGAATGCTGGTCTTGCTTGTAGGTAAAGTAAGGCTCAGATAGCCTTAACTCATTCGGTATCTATCTTTGTCCCTTATTTGCTAAACGACATGTCCCAAAGAAATTTCCCTCGTGACTCCAAAACAAACTTTTTGGATTCAGGGAGATCCCGTGCTCTCGGCATTTAATCAATACTTTCTCCAAATGATCACAATGATCATTTCATTGTTTGGAGAACATAGTTAAGTCATCCAAGTAGACTACGATTACCTTCCCCATCATACCTCAACGCAAGGTCCATGGCCCGCTGAAAACGCACCCGGCATTAGTCGAGGCCAAAAGGCATCCTGCTATAAGCAAATGTACCCCGAAGGGTAGTGAACGCTGTTTTGAATTTGTCTTCAGGTGAGACTTCTATCGATTATAGCCTCGAAAAACCATCAAGCATGGACAACATTTCTGATCCGATTCGCTTACGTAACCCGATCCATTATGGGAAGTGGGTAGTTGTCCTTCAAGCATGCCTGATTCAAGTTACGGAAATCCATGCATATGCGTATCTCGCCATTCTTCTTACGCATCGGCACAATGTTCACAACCTGTGCTTGTGATGGATAGGAAAAATAATAACGTGTGTCCAACATTTTTGAATTTCAGCCTGAATAGACCCGAGATCTTAGGTTTGTAGTGTCTCTCTTTTGGTGAAAGGGTTTTACCTCCTCTTTTAATGGTATGTCATGTTGGACATCCTTTATCTTAAAAGACTTTAGATCGGCATAGGACCATACCAATACGTCCATGTATTTTTTTAACAATTTGACAAACTTCCGCTTCTCTTCAAAGTTTGCAACATTTTCCAATTTTTACAAATTGTGGATGTTTAACCGAACCTAAATTGACTCAGCTTTAATTTCTAGGGAGGAGCCAAGATTGTCTCACCTTTTCTTTTTCAAAATGATTATGCCTGCATCGAACAAATGCTCTAGAGAAACCAAACCTTTTGGAATTTTGTTTCCTTTGAGTTGACATATGCTTTGTCGCTTCCTTTTGATTCTTCATTTTGATCGAATCGATTCACGACATGTAGAAGTGGATCCTTCAAAATGAATTTCACTAAAATTTTCTGCCTTTTCGAGAAAGGAAATGAGTTGATTGTCATCGTTGAATACTTGCCAAGTCTTGAGAATTTTCCAAAGCACGCTTGGGCGGAAAACCACGAATGGTATATCTGTCTATTTTCAAACCTCGGGTGAGGGAGCATGAGGGATGTTGAAACAGACCAATGAATCGAATCAGCCATGTCATTACGAGCTCTTGGATGGCTTTTATCGAAAAAGCATCAAACTCCTCGATGTTGTCCCACACCGTGTTGCGATAATGTCCAGAGCCTTTCATTCTTCACTTGGTATATCCTTTTAACTTGATTTACTTACTAGCTCTACATCACCTTGTACTTTCGTGATTCTTGATTCCTCTTTCCTTTCATGCTTGCATGCTGTGAGTAGCAAAGATTCATACTCAACATGTATTATTCATGTTGAAAAACTACAACTTGAAAGAGAGAGGAATAATCTCCTCTTCGGGGGATATTAGCACGGCGCCGACGCCGCACCCACTAGTCACGCAGCTGCCATCAAACTGCAAATTCCATACCTTGTTAAGATCCTCTTCCTGATGAGAACGCGTCCATTTTTTCGTGACTCGGTAGACAAGAAATAGTTTCCCATCCCTGATGATTCGAAGAGAATTTGGGCTTTGGGGTCATCGGAGTTAGTAACCAGGTACTTCTTTTGCGATTCAGGCTCCAATGTTTGCATTACACCTTTGATGGGGATCCTAGCCTTAGACCAGTCCATATGAATCTCCCCACTAACTTCACTGCAAAAATCCTTCCTAAGCGATTACATAGGCTTTCTGGAATATCGGCAACAAGGACAGTCATTTTTACCCTTTTTTTGGGAATGCTGCAAACGCAAATTACGCGTCTTTGATTTGACCGATCAACGGAACTTGCTTGGTTTCCAAGGAATAACATCGGCCAAAAGGCTTGGTAAGGGTGAGGCCCAGAGCATGGGTGACTTTTGCCGGCATGACATTATCGAAGCTCCAGAATCAATTATGTAGTTGCTTAGTTTGTGGCCATTGATTAGGAGGGAGAGGTAGAAAGGTTCTATCTTGCCTGATGTAGAAGTCGAGGCAACATTTATGCGGGATGAAGGAGGGGTGGAAAGGATTCCTTTTGGGGAAACCTGATTAGTTACGACAACTTTGACTTTGGATGTATTCGGTCAACCTTACAAGTTGTTCAAGGTTTGACTGAAGATACTCGGCTTCAGACATTTGGATCTTGGTCTTTTTAGCATGATTAATTATGTCGAATGCAACCAAGGGTTACGTTGATGAAGGAATGAGTCCCTCATTTCGCAATGGTAGGGTAGGATTACTGGTCTTTATGGAAATAGAAGAAGGCTGATTTGGAGGAGAGATGGGAGGAAAATATTTCTTTGTAAAATACTTAATAGGAGGTTGAGCAGGAAGAGGATTACCTCTTTTAGCAATAGTTGGAGGCGTGGATGACGCGACCTTCTCTTTTTATATCACAGTAGCAACTTCGCTTCTTTTCCTTGGGAGCGAGTGAAAACAACATATGACTGTCTGCTTGCATACCCTTGGGTACCCTCTTCTTCATCATACTCTTCATCTTCAAATTCCATATACCCGATTGTAGAGTCACCAGTCGGTTCACTAACGTCTTGATCATCTTCACCTGGTGATGAAGGTTCTTCATAAATTTGTTCCTCCTCCTCGATATCGACTAGGAATTCACCGGAGGGGCCTCAAGTGCCAACCGCGGAGCAAATGCCGGCAGAAAACGCGGCCTTTGTGGGGCGTTGTTGGGAGTGAAGTTCCTTTGTGGGATATCCCGGTATGGATTGTTAGGAGAAGCTTGAGATAATTGCTTCTTTAATGCGAAAGCAAGTTGTTTGCCATCTTCTGGAATGCGGATCGTGAAGTGGCACGAGAAGGATTCTGACTTTGAACTTGGATGACTCTCGTTTCAATTCACGGATATTAGCAAGTTATCTTCGATCCGAATGGCAGCAGCCTGAGCGAGAATCAAAGTAGCTACTTGTTCTTGTAGGAGTAAGAAACTTACTTTCGAGCTCATGGCGTTTACTGAAAGAAACACATCTGATTTTCCGGTGTTGGAAGCATGTTAGGTGGAACACGGTTGATCGCTGAATTGAAATGAGTGATGAAGTCACGCATAGTTTCATTGACCTCCTTCTTTATGTGAGTGATCTTTGACAGCAACACAAACGCGTCTTCGGAAGGCTTATACCTGTCTTCAAATGCAGCCCGTAAGGTGGCCCAGTTGGTGATAGATCCAGTGGTAAATGCTGAAACCATTCTACGGTGGGTCCTTGCAAAGTTTCTAGAAAAAGGCGAACCGACACATCTTCATGGGTTACATCGAGAATATTGCATGACATGATGAATGTAGATATATGTGAATCGGTGCTTTGATTTCTGCTCCCATCAAATTTGGGAAAATTATTTCGCCCATGTGGGAGCGCGTGAGCAGATGTGGCAAATCCGAGAGGGCCCATAGCATTTCCCATGGTACTTGCCATTTGGATGGCCGGAAAAAGAACGCGAGCGGGAAGCACTGGTTCATGAGTGTTAAGGCACCGCAAAGTGATGAGGATGTACCTTGTGAGATATGCTTCCTTTGCGAAGGTGAGACACTCCTAGATGGTTGGCCAATTTGAACTTAGCGATGAGAAGCGCCCAAGGTGTAACACTTTGAAGTTGTGCCTTTGAAGTAGATCAAAAGTAGGATCGATTACTCCACGAGCCCTTCTGCTTTATGAGTAAATGGTTCACTTGCCGGTGTACCTTCCAGATCTGCAATATTTTTGAATCAAGTTTAAGAATTCTTTTTGATTGTACTGCTGATTTTATGATTTTCTTGACAAAAATCAGCAGCATATACCTTTTCTAAATATTTAATTTTATCCTTCTTTTGAAACCGATTGTGGTTTAATGACAAAGAACAACGAGGATAAAATAATGGCCACTTAGTAAACTGATTTTCGGATCTTAGAGTTAACTTTTCAAAGAGTTTGAAAATTTTGGTAAACTCATTTGGACACTCGATCTATGGAAAAATACAAATTTTGTAAAAAGTCAAATGAACTAAAGATCTCTAACTAGTCCCGAGATCTATGGATCTTAGAAGAAAATTTTCATTTGGGTTACTTTTGCAAAAAAAAATTGGATTTCAGGACAAAAGTTAAAATTTGCAAACAGTAGTGATTTTTGACTTTTTCTTGATTTTCAAATACACCACTACCATAGATCCGTTAGGTCTGCGTTTGATCCCTAACGGAGTCGCCAAAAACTATAGGTTTGAAAATTTTTCGGGTGGGCGAGATCTATGGACAAAGAGCCAACAAAGTGTGCGGGGCATTGCCCCTCTTTGAATCGGCAAAGCGAAATCCTGGTTTATTGCTATTCTACCAAAGTAGGAATCTTGTGCAAGTCTCACAATATTCTACCTTCAGGGGTTGGGATCTCATCCCAGTAGAGGTATTTCCAACTGTAAAAGAAGGGAAAGGAACGAGGTGGGGAGATGGGAAAGATCTGAAGGGAGAAAAGAAATGAATTCCAAAGCAGAAAGGTCAGAAGGTCTATGATTTGGGTTGGTAGTAAACAGAGCCGAACCTACTAACATAGATGAATAAAGCAATACTTGATGAATAAATGACAATAAAGTAGAAGTAGATTCAACAGAACAAACATACAGATCTAACATAAGAAAGGTCTGATGTAAAACATAGGTATTCAGCACAAAGTCTAAATATTGTATTAATATTTGTTTCTGTTACAAAAAGTTCAAAGTCTTTTCTTCTTACTTCTATTTTTCATCTGAAAAGTATCCACACTTGAATACAACAAGTCTTCAAGTATTTATAGAAGAAGAGAAGAAAGAAGGCAAAAACAAACCAACCACTTAATTACAAAATATCTTACAAAATATCCCAAAGTCATTTGTTGACTTTTGACAACTTAGTGGATGACATCATCCCATGGTGCAACATGGATGATGTCATCATTTGTGTCAACATACTTTAGATGTTTACAAAGAGAAGGTCGAGAAGAATGAAACTATTCATCATCGTCCCGTGGCTGAAAGGGGGTATCTCGCTTTTTCTTGCTTGCGCCGGGAGATGTGATGTGGAACTAGGCACGATATTCCATGAACTTGTTGATCATGGGCTGAAGTTGATCCTGGGAAGGATCCTTGTGTCGATCACTGATAGCCTCGCAAGTCTCCCGCTCATCTATGATCTTTTCTGGGAGCTTGGAATACTCATTTTCTGCCTCTATCAGGCACCCTATGAAGTCACGACAGCCAACAAGTTGTTGATGGATTCGGCGTCGAAAGTGACTTCTGGTCCCAGCCCTTGTGAAATGATCTCCTTGAAGATCCAAATAGTTTCATCAACCTTTCTTAAGGTGAAAGAAGGAGTGAGCAAGCCCGGAGACATTCTCAGGACAATTTGCTCCATTTGATGCATTGCATCCAGGGCTTCCTCCTTGATTTTGTCAATCTTCTCCAGGACAAACTCCAACTGATCAACCCGGTAATCCAGAGTAGAAAGGATTTTGTTGAGGGCTCTGGGGTGACCAAAGATGCCGAACTTGACCAGAGATCTTTGAATGCACAAATCGAGCATTTTCTCGAAAGGTCTCATGCTTTGCATCCCCGGCATGGTCTAGCTCTTCTGAGATGGTTCCTGCTATAGCTCAGGAGATCTTTGTTCACCTGACTGATATTTTGATATAATTCGGTGAACTTGGTAATTACTCCTCACTTTCTTTGAGGATTTGGCTCCTCCAGGAGGAAACTTCCATACCCTACTCACTTGCCAATTTTGGCATATTCATTTATCTTATCCTCGGCTCATAGGCTCGGGAGTTTCTGTGGAAGTTGTAGGAGGTGCACTGCCCATCTTCTGCAAGGCATGGAGGAGATGTTTATTTTACTCCTTTAATAGACTCTTTTCTTCCTTTGCTTCCTGGAGATTTTTGCAAAGGGTGTCAAGTGCAGATAGGGCCTCTCCCTAGAGGCTTTCTGAAGACGTCCCCATTATGACTTGGGTCACTATATAATCTGTCGAAGATAGATCCTTTTTATCCTTTAAAGGATTGGGATACGCTATCTCCATTACTCTCTCTCTTGACGCACTCTGAGAGAAGTGGGTTATAGGCTTTTGCTTCTTGGCCCCCTTTGATGGGATGATGGAGAATTCCATCGGTGCGATGGGAACTTTCCTCTTTTGTTGGCTCAAGTGCTAAGAGATCCATGCTGGACTTATGGGAGAGGGGCCGGAAGTAGAAAAGGGAGCAGCTACAGTAGTAGAGGGAAAGTGCGTTGAGACACTTGGAGGTGGCATTGAGAGGGAGGCCAAGAAAGTGCTCACGGGAGGAAGAGATACTACAGGGGAGGAAGACATGGGAATGGAAGGGAGCTGAGAGATGAGGGAAGAAATGGTGGGGGACAGCTCCGCGAGAGAAGAGAAGATGGATGACAAGGAAGGGGGAACATTAGAAGATGGGGAGAGGATATGACCAAAGGAACGGTCACTTGGGTCACACGAGGAGGGAAGGAGGAGAGGGAGAAGGGATAGAAGGGACCTCAACAGTTGTAGTAGTGGCAACATCCTGAGTGGATGTGCCCATCGGAACATCTTCGGCCGCTTCTTTCTCTGGAGAAGCCAGAGTTACAACTTGTTCTCGTGCGGCGGAAGGGGGACTCTCAGGAGCCTCTTCTTGGGTGGAGCTTGACTCGCCCTCTTTTTCTTTACCTCTGCCTTTGGCAGATGTTTTGGCCTAGAAGGTGCGTTGCCCAATGGAGATGTGGTGAAATCAACTCCGAGGTAGATGAGGCCATTCATCCTGCACCAGTGCTCTGTTCTCCGTAGAGTTTCTTTAACCCTTTCTTCAATGGTTTGGGGTGCTTTAGTTCTGTCAATTACAACAAACGGCCAGTTGTCCCCATCCATGTCAAGATATACCTGATCAACTTCTTGATCAGTAGTTTGATAACCCTTTGGGACAATGGCCACGCCATACTGAATGATTTCAGCCAAAGCCAAGTGGGAGTGATCTTTCCTTCTGAGCTCGACCTCATGATACAGGTCGATATAAATATCCTCGATCTCATGGAATGTGGATTGGATCAATTTTGGCCCTGGGAAGGAAATTCCTTGGGTCAAAAGTGGGCCTTACCAGAAGTTGTGCTTTAGATTGAGCAGGTTCAGCTCTGCAAACATCTCCCAAAGCTTTGTGGTGGGAAAGACAAGTGTACTCCGCCACCTTTGTGAGGGGGAAAGGAGTTCTCGCCCTTCTTTCTCTTCAAACACTTCTCATGGTAGGTTATGAGTCATCTCGGATAGCTCCAACAGGATCAGCTTAGGGCTGGCATATCTTGGCAATTTGGTGGGTTCCCCCAAGAAGTTGGCTGCCCTTAGATAGGTGAAAGTGGGAAATTGCGTGAATAAGGCCCCCCACTTCTCCGTTGCTGCAACAATTCTCTTGGTCGTACAACCGTGAGTCGTGTTTGGCCTCAAAAGGTAGATGACACCGTAGAAAAAAGCATCGTTAATCTTTGTAAACTGTGAAATACTATTTTCCAGCTTTAGCTCTGGATAGTATTCATATATTTTCACTTGGGGCCAAACCCCGCACCGCATCAATGCTGGATAATCTCTCTCCGAGGCCGCAACATAAACTACGTAGGAGTTCATGTAGAACCTCCCCATTGTGGTGAGTTATTGGAGCTGCTCGGATATAGTGCTTGCTTATGATCTCCGCCCACTCGAAGCATTGATCTGGCACATTCTTGTTCATTGTCTCCAGGTACCTAAGCATCCATTTATGAAAGTAGTGGGTGTCGGAAATCCCAAATACTCTACTTAGGAACGTGATGGTATCACTTAGTTCCTCGGAGAAATCGCTGTGATGAATGACCTGTGGCCATCTGGTCACCACCTTCTTGTTTTTCAGGTACACTTCATTCATCAATTACATACACTGGTCTTCATTGTCCTCCCAAGCCTTGGTGCAGTCTTCTTGGCTTACGGCCACAAAGCACCGGTGGTGAGGGATACCAAGCATAATTTCAAAGTGCCGGGAAGTGAGGTTGATTACGACCTTGCCATTCTCATTTTGGACACACCTCATGTCCTTGTTGTAGCAGCGGGCTACTACCATCATGAATTCATTATTTATCGCACTAATCGGGATCCCCCAAAAAATGCAGCCACTACCTACCAGCTTGTCCATCCACGGACTCCCTATGACCCTCCTAGTTCTGGCCCAAAAATCTTCCATATTGATGTGACCGAGCTCTGAGTCTCTTATATCCAGGTCACATTCTCGCCTGGATTCGGGCATCCCGACCTCCGATATTTATACTTCATCTCTTCCTCCGTAAGCTTGGCTTTACCTTTAGACTTGGTTGGTCTCTTGCTTGATGTAGACATATGTAGTTCTGAACTCAGTTGTTGATCTGCAAGAAGAAGAAGTGAAACCCAACGCAGAAGAGTCATGTTAGCTATTTGATCTCCCATTAAAGTATTGACAGAAGGAAGAGTTAGCAATTTTAAGGCATCAGGGCGCAGGGCGCATGAACACTGCAGGCTGCAGGGTTAAATAGTATGGCGCACAGAAAAATGGTGTTACAAGGGACAAATCAGCACCAAAGGGCGCAAGGCACATGGATACTGCACATGACATTTTTTTGTTGCAAGCAGGAGTGTGCCTGTGCCGTTCATGTGTTTTATACAGGGCACGGAAAATTTTCATGTTGCACGGGGATAGGATTCGCCAAAGGTGCATATATTTTTCATGTTACACGAACTTTGTGCGCTCGAGGGGCGCAAGTTTAGCGTGTGTAACATAGACTTCATTTGTGAAAAAGGGATGACTTAGCATGGTGCATGGGAGGTTCACATGACATGATGTTGCATTGTAATAGGGTATGCGCCGCGCCTTTGAACGTAATTTTACACTTGCACAAGGAATGCCGGTGTTGCATGGGTGTAGGGTGCGCCAATGGCGCAGGTTTTTGCAATGTTACATAAGAGCTTGGTGCACTAAGAGGGCACAAGGATTTTGGGTGTTGTAAGAAAATAAAGTGTACCTTGAGGGTGCAACTGTTTTTTATGCAGCAAGCATGGCGAATGCGCCCATTGGAAAATACAAATGCACGTGAGCTTTTAAGTCTTTGTTTCCTTCTCTGGAGGGATTACATGTATTTTAAGCCTCTTCGTAGGGTTTCTTGGATGATGAAGAGGGTGTAATAAAGAGACCCAAGTGAATTTTCCCGAGGCGATTACTCTTTACCAAGATCTTGAAAGAGGAGGAAGGGCATGGGGGCATGGCCTCACGATCTATCTATCCTACCACACAAACAAACAACCAACAACAAAACTAAAACATGAGAGTAACAAGGACCACTTACCCGGAATATATAGAATGTGAGAGGTGAAACGGGTCCATGAACGTGACACGAGGACGACAGGCATGCTTTGACAGGTGCAGAGGAATAAAAGTTAATCACGTGTTTTTTTAATTGTGAAAGTGACAGGGCGGATGCGCCTATATATAGGCAAAGGTGTAATAAATGTGCCAACCACTTTTGAAGTGGCGCATCAAAACACCTGTCAACACTACAAAGCTTACGCCCTGTGGCGCACCAAAACACGTGTCAACACGTGGTTATGTGCACCTTTGGCGTACTCAAAATATCATCAACATTAAAATATATGCGCTTTGGCGCACCAAAACGTGGTGCAACAAAAATGTTGTTAACACGAAGGCACATGCGCCTTGGTGCATGCAAGAAAGGTGCATCATGGGGAGGCGCACCAAAATGCGTGTTAACACGTCGCAAAGGGTGTAGCAAAGGAAATGAAGGGGGTGCAGATTTACTCTGTGTTGCCCAGACAAAAGGTGCACCCAACCCAAAAAAAGACCAAAAAGGTTAAGTTCTAAAACTAGATTTCCCGAAAGGGATTTTTGCAACGCCCGAACGCAAGGGGTCCCTTACGAGGGACCAGGGGAAAAAATTTGGTATGGGTTACCCGTAAATTGCCCTTGCCAATTTTACGGATAACAAGGTGGTGCAACCTACAAAAGCTCTTGTTCCCACTGCTTCCACACCAAAAGTGAGTTCTTCTAATCCATCTCCCTCTACTTCTAATTCTAAACTTCTAGTTCTTCAATTCAAAAGAATGATAAACGTAAAGTTGATAAGCCTAAAGTTCCTCAAATCCCAAGTAGTGATGCCCCATCCACCTCTCGGGTCTTTTGATATCATTGACCACCTTAAAAAGACCAAGATCCAAATTTCAGAGGAAGAGTTTTACCAAACCCATCCAAAAGCCTTTGCTAAAATGGTAAACTTTGTTAATTCTAAATCCAAAGCCTCATCCCATACTTCTAAAGGCCTTTTTCCCACTCCTTCTTCCCCACCTCAACCAAGCCTTGTGGCTGCAGTCACTTCACCTAATGAGAAAATCAAACCATTCTATGTGACTCTCTTCATAGCTGGCACAAACTCGAATTGTGTCATTGACTGCTCGTGCATCAAACAATGTGATGCCCGCCAAATTGGCTCATGCTTTGGGCTTGACTTTAACATGCACAAGTAGCTTTTGCTACTTATCCAGAGAAGAAGGTCTAGGCCACTATTTTGGTAGTTGATATTCCTCCCTTATATGGTATGTTGTTGAGTAGGAATTTCTGTAAGGATGTAGGAGGTGAGATTCGATGGATTGGTTAAATGCTCTAATCCCGGTCAATGGAAAAATGAAAAATCTGCTACCTTAGAAACAAAATGAATACATTGTGTAAAAGATAGATGACCCAAAGGCACAAATACTTTATGAGGACATAGGGCATGGTAACTACATGATTATGTCACCGATGAGGCAAGTCTTCCTAAGGAATTGATTCATAATCCTAATGGCATTTGGACTTTGAAATTTGATGGTAGTTGCTCTTCAGCTGGTTCTAGAGCTGGTGTGGTGTTGATCTCCCCAGAAGAGAAGACTCATCCTTTTTCCTTCAAACTTCAGTTTGAAAATACAAATAATACAGCTGAGTATGAGGCTCTCATTCTTGGTTTGAACATGGCAAAAGAAATGGGAGTAAAGAATCTTCTTGCTCATGGTGATGTTGAGCTAATTATGAAACAGGTCATGGATCTTTACCAGGTCAAGAATAAAAGACTGAAACACTATAGAAATCTTGTCTGAGATTCTATTGAGTTCTTTGATGCTTTCTCCATTGAAGTTGTGCCAAGAGAAAGGAACACTAGAGCTGATTCTCTAGTTATCTCGACCTCTTTGTTGATCCCTCAACTAGATTTCTCTCGGAGAAATTTACCATTGAAATGATCCATAGGCCCAGCAGTCTGATAATGCAAATAATTGTCGAGTCTTTAATGATGATCAACATGTGCTCTCTTTCTTGGAGCTTAGAGATGATTTTGATCAGTCAGTACTTTGAAGGAAGTGACAATATTCCTAGAGATTGTGTACCCTCCAATGAAGAAGTTGTCAAAGAAGAGATGGATCAAGATGGCTGCATCAAATTTTAAGGTAACAAGATCCCCAAATGGCTGGTAAGTTTGGAATAATTGTTTGATAAGCATGATAGGTACATTAAGTATAAAGCTTCCAAAGGAGCTCGACAATTCTTTGAATGTGAAAAGGTAAACATTGGGAGTCTTAAGGAACCCAAGATGGTGAAAATTGGAAAGTGTTGCACTCAAGAGGAGAAGAAGAAATTAGTAAATTTGTTAAAAGGTATGCTGATGTTCTTGCATATTCATATGACGACCTCAAAGCTTTCAAGCCAAAGGAAATGCAAAACTTCATTCCTCGACACCTAGGATCAAACCTTACAAGAAAAAGTAGAGGCAATACAATCCCAAGGTTTCTAATACTATTTTCCAAGAGATCTAGAAGATGCTAAAGGCAAGTATTATCTTCCCAATACACCATTCTACGTGGATTGCCAATATTGTAATTGTGAGGAAGAAGAATGGTGAGATTCGGATCTCGTGTTGATTTTAGGAATTTGAATCAAGCTTCTTATAAATACAACTATCCTCTCCTATGATGGATCAAGTGTTAAAAGTTTTCACGTGCTCGGAGATGTTATCTATGCTAGATGGATTCTCGAGGTACAATCAAGTGGAGGTCAATACTTCAAATCAGCACAAGAGTGCCTTCACTACTCCTTGGGGCACCTTTACCTATAAGAGGATGCTTTTTGGTTTCATCAATGCTTGGTGTAACCTTTCGGATGGAAATGGACTTGGATTTTGGTAGTCTTAAGGAAAATTCATTGTTGTGTATCTTGATGATTTAACTTTATTCTCCAAAGCCGAGATCAAATCATTTTCAACACCTTAAAATAGTCCTCCAAAAGTGCAGAGACCATGGGGTTTCTCTCAACCCTAAGAATTCTATCTTCTATGTCACTCAAGGTAATTTTTTGAGACATATTGTTTCCAAGGAGGTAATCAAGATAGATCCTAAATGAGTTCAAGCAATCCAGTAGATTCCCCTCCCTACCAGTGAAAGGGTGTTCACTCCTTCTTTGTAAAGATCAATTTCTGAGGAGATTCATCCCAAATTTTGTTGAATCAAGCTATGAGCATTGCTCATATGATAAAAGGAAAGTAGAGTTTTGGGCAGACTTACAAGGTAAAGAAGCTTTTAAAGGCATTAAGAAGGCTATTGCTAAAACTCCCATCTTAGCATGTATTGATTTTAGTAAAGATTTTATCATCTATGGATATGCCACAAAGAGTATCTTGGTCAGCTGTCTTGACTCGGAAAAAATCGAGGATCATGAGCTCCCAATTACCTTCATGAGTTATGTCCTAAAGGCTCATGAATTGAAGTATACTATGATGGAGAAACATGCTTTTGCAGTGGTCAAAGTTGTTAAGCAGTTTCAATTTTATATTATTAATTCTCACTACAGTTGTTGTGCTTGTGCACGATACACCCATAAAATCTATTCTTACACGACAGAGTTTGGAAATAAGAGAGGTAATTGGGTAGAAAAATTTCAAGAATATGATCTTGACATCAAGCCAACAAAGCTAATTAGAGGTAAAGGCTTGTGTGAACTCATTACTCTGGTGATAATGAATTGTCCCAAGAGGTAGTGATGTTCTGTTGTTCTCTTCCTTAGTTCAACAGATGAATGGTATGCTAACATTACACACTTTCTCACCTATGGAGAATATCCATCCCATTTGAATTCCAAAGAAAAGAGATCCATCAAGCTGAGGTATGCACAATATGTGTTGTGGTAGAATTCTTTGTTCAAACGAGGCATAGATGGAAGATTCTTGAAATGTGTAGACAAAGAGCAACGAAGAATTTGTTCTTAGCTATTCATGATCAAGATTGTGGAGGTCATTTATCTTCTTCCATCACTACCCACAAAATCCTTTGTGCTAGATACTATTGGCCCACATTGTTCAGAGATGCATCAAAATGGGTAGGTAATTTTGAAGTTTGTAAAAATTTTGTTGGGAGACCTAAGTTGGCTGCTTTGGCTCTCAAGCTAGTAGTGATTGATGAGCCTTTTATATAATGGGGTTTGGATTTCACTGGAACACTCAATCCACCTTCTAATGCTGAGAATACTCATGTGATAACTTCCACAAATTATTTCACAAAGTGGGTGGAAGCCATCCTAGTTAAAAGTACTACTTACAGGCGGTATGTAATTTCATCAAGGAGAACATTTTGATAAGGTTTGGGATACCAAGCAAGATTATGGCTGATAATGCTTCCAATTTTTCCTTTGCTAAGATGATGGAATTCTACTATGGTTATGGAATCTCCTGTTGTTGCAAACTCACAACACCCCGGATGCAGATCGGGCTTCTAGGTTGATGTTCGAGCATCCAGTGTGATTGCACAACATGGAATCCTTTCTCCAAGTGTGGACTTGTAAAGATGAGAAAGGATTCTCCAGAGAAGGTTGGTTCCTATTCCTCTATTCGAGATGCACACAAAAAATGCAGAGGGTTTGCTAAAACCTAATCTACTTGCCAAGGAGACAGGGTAAGAAAATGCGTAGAATAAAACCTAAACTACAAAGGTGATGCACCGAGGAATGTTAGACACTCGTTTTGCAAATCTAACACGTACCACATAGATGCAATACAAACACTATGCACAGTAACCAAACTGCAATAAGAGATCAAAATAACAATGAATACATGAGAGGGTTGAGAATCAATCAAAACATATATATATATATATATATATATATATTGCTCAAGAGTCGATACATGCATACATCAGCACTAGCCAAGAGGCAAAAACGGCATTACAACCCATATGGGAGGTTTGAAAAGCTCCACAAATTCTCTTGCAAGCGGGGAAGAAGGGAGGATGCAAAACAAAATTATCCAACTTGATACAGAGCTCTTCTACAATATATCAAGAAATGAGAGGGAAGAGAGAGGAAATCCGAGAATCTTCCCCAACCACTTCTTGGTAGCATTTAAAATCATCTCATTATGGCGAAGTGGTGGATCCTAAAGAAACGGCGGGCTATCTAACAGAGCGGCGAGTAATCTCCGCTGCATTAAAGTTGGTAGTTGAAGCATTACTTATGTCTATCATCACACGTCGAGATGTTTCCTTAATTTTCTCCTCCAAATAGTACCAAAATGCAAGATTGATCCTTAATCATGAGGATAATTTCAACACTTTCCCGTTGATATGAAAAACATGCAAATCCAAGCTCGGATCGAAAGATATGATGATCTCAAGGTTTAGGGCACGAAGCAGCCAAAACAGATTTTAAAAATCTTTTCCCGCGCTCGCCATCTAGACGACACGTGGTAGGCTCAGTTCACTTGAGCAATTCCCCCTCTCCACCTTTTCGTGACTTTCCTTTGAAATTTCCTCAGGCCCCTTAAACTTGGACATGTGGCACTATTTCATCGTTCGATCGTGCTCAAAACTCACCCCTTTGACTTTTGGACTTTTTCCTTGGCGACACGTGTCATGCCGTGATTCGCTCACGGCCTCGCTTGATTTTTGCGTCCACCGCGTCTTTTTGTCCTAGATGTCCCAAACCATGCTGGGAAAAATTCTTCTTCGCCCGCCCGAAATGGGCTTCCACATCCCCTTTCGCCGGTGACACGTGGCGTGATCTGATTGGCTTTCGCTCCTTCGGCTATCCGCGCCCCGCGGCCCCTTTGTCCCACTTGTCCCACTTGTCCTGCTTTCACCGAACCGGCTGGTTTGCGTTCATTCGTCCCCATATGGCATAGTGCTTCGCATGACAAATTCTTCCGATTCGCGTTCCTTTGTCCCACTTGTCCCGAAAGCGGTTGGTTGATTTTCTTCTCCCTCGGCCGAACCGGCTTTCCGCGTCCCTCGCGTCCCGATGACCCAATTGTCTCTATGCTAAAATTTTCCTTTTCAGCCGAACCGGTTTGCGCCCTCCGCGTACATTTTTTTCCACTTGTCCCAGGTGCTTAGCCATTTGCCTGGCTGCCCGGAGGTGTTTCGCCAAACCGCGCCTTGGTGTCCCGAATGTCCCAATTGTTCCTAGGACAAGGACTTAGCTGATTTTCACAATTTTTTCCCCGAATCAATCTACTTGCTTGAACTGAAAACTCGAATGCATGTTATCAAATTAACTCGGGGAATTTTAGATAACAATTGGCGACTTTTCGGGGTCACCTGCCTGCTAGGTAGAAGATCAGTGGCCTTTTTGCGATCCATTGGGCATGGAGTCATAAGCAATGACCTGAAATGAGCCTTTCATATCGCAACTCCCTCTACGAGAGCACACTGAACTGTAAAACTCAATCCAGGAGTGACAAAACCTGCGCCAAAGCACTTAGGGAAACTGAAACCTAACTACAACAAGACAATGTGCATACGCACTTAGAGGAATTGAAATCTAGGCTAATATTTACAAGGGTAGTGAACTTCCTTCTAGAAGCAACGCTTGAGATAGATCCCATTGACTGAATATGCGCTTCTTCACCATCTAATGAGGCCAATTGGAAAGCATTGCTGCTCTTGCACTTTGTGACCACGTATGGGCCACTCCAAATGGCATCAAATTTTGAATGCCTTCCCGGTTTTGCTCTGTCCACATCCCATTTCAACACTAGATCTCCAACTTGAAAAGATCTATCTTTGGCCTTCCTATCAAAGGTCTTCTTGATCAAAGCTTGATCCTTTTCCATTGCTTAGGATGCCTGATTTCTGATCTCTTGCAGCTCCATCAACTCTGCATACCTCACCTCCATGGGCTCAAATTCAAGTAACTCCAGCTGCTTCATGAGTTCCAATGTTGGCAACTCAAGTGACATGGGCAAGATTTCCTCTCTTCCATAGACAAGCCTGAATGGAGAGTTACCTGTGGATCTTTTGGGAGTGATCCTATCAGCCCATAAGGCTGATTTCAGCTTGGTATGCCAAGACCTCTGATTCTCATCAAGAGTCCTCCTAATGATCCTCAACAAGTTCTTGTTTGTAGACTTGGCCTGGCCATTACCCTGAGGGTAATAGTTCGATGAAGTGCTTAGGTAAATACCGTTCTTGACAGCCCACTCAAATACCTTGGATCCAATGAATGCCAATGCATTATCGTGAGATTATTGTGGCGGGTACACCAAATCTGGTTGTTATTCCCTCATAAAAGTCTAAAATGTTAGACTCATTCACCTCTTTGAGTGCTACTGCTTCTGTCCATTTGGTGAAGTAGTCTGTGGCTGTCAAAATCTATTTATGCCCTTGGCTTGAATTGGGATTAATGACTCCAATGAAGTCCAAACCCCATTACATGAATGGCTGGTCAACTGAGATTGGATGCAATGGAAGGGCAGCAAGTCTTTCTTTTCCTGTGAAGAATGCACAATTCTTACACCTCTTGATCCATGCATAGCAATCACCGAAAATTTTAGGCCAATAATAACCAGCCTTCATGATTTTTAGAGCTGTTACTCTTGGTGCAAAATGGCCACCACCGGTCCACCATGAAACTCTTCCAACACCCTTTGAATCGACTGTGCTAACGCATCTCAAGCAAAGACTCCATTCACATCTTTCTTGAATAAAACTCCATCAACAATGGCATACGGGACAGCTGCAATCTGAAGTGTATCCTTTGGGTCTTATTCATCTCTGAGGGCACAGTGCCTGTATTTAGGAAGTGCATAATACCTGGGTCCAGCAAGGAGTGGGGAAGCATTGTCTTATTCTTGATTGCCACTTGGCTCATGGCTGTCTTGGACTATTAAAACAGCCTCTTCTTCGTTGCATACTTCCTTTTGCTTCCCCAAACCAGCTGTTCACACAGTCCTTTCCCTCTTACCAATTTGGTGATCTTGATATCAATGTCATATTCCATAACACGGGTGATCCAACCCGCCTTTTCTCATTCAAATCCTTGTTGAGGAGGAATTCCTTAACTCCAGCATGTGAGACCAGCAATTGGACCTTGTTGTTTGAGACTAAATGCTTGAATTTCTTCAAGCTTCTGATTACTGCAAGTACATGCTTTTCAATAAAAGAGTACCTCACCTCGCAGTCATCCAGTGCTCTGGGCTGAAAAGGCAATCGGTGCTCATCATTATCTTTGTTCTCACTTGCACTAGAATGGCGAAATAGTGTCATCACCTCCAAATGCATAGAGGATGAAATCTTTGGAGAAGTCCAGGTTGATGAGAGTCATTGCTTCGAGAGATAGCTTCTTTGATTGCTTCAAAACTCTCCTTGCCTTCTACTTGTCCACTTAAAAGCCATGCTCTTCTTTAACATTTTGGTGATGGGCTTGACAAGGGCTGCAAAATCTGGGACAAACCTCTCGAACAAAGTTTATCCTTCCCAAGAAACTTTGAAGAGCCTTCTTGTGACTTGGCAATGGTAGTGCTCTTATGGCTTTAACCCTCTCTAGATCAATTGCCAGGTCTTGCTTTTTCGAGACAATATGGCCTAGAAGTTTCCCTCATGAGCCAGAATATGCATTTTTGGGATTCAATGATACCTCGAACTTTCTACACCTCTGAAATACTTTCCCGAGGTGAAAGAGATGGTCTGCTTTCATTCTTTGAGAAGACAAGTGATATCATCTAGGTATATCAAGACTATCTTGTTGATCAAACCTTTGAATGCCATGTCCATTTCCCTTTGAAAGGTAGCACCAGCGTTGGACAGCCCAAATGGCATCTTCTTGTAGGCATAGGTCCCCCATTTGGTGGTGAAATCCGTCTTGAATCGGTCATCTTCTTTCACCATCACCTGATTATACCCTCGAGTAGTCATCCGGTGAGAGAGAATCTCTCTCGAACCATTACAACCTCGCAATATTTGCTCCATGGAAGGGAGTGGGTAATGATCTTTGAGAGATTCCCTATTTAGGTCTCTAAGTCCACACACAACCTTATTTCTCCATCTTCTTCCCGACCGGAACCAAGTTAGCAACCCAACTTGAGTGCTTGATCGGAAATATAATGCTTGCCTCTATTAGCTTATTTAGCTCATTCTTCATTAGAGGCTCAATGTGAGGGTTAACAGGTCTCTGCTTCTGCCTGATGGGATTAGCATCTGGATCCAATTCTATGGTATGTTGTGCCAAATTCGGATTGAATCCTCTCAAGTCTTCATAGCTCCAAGCGAAGACATCTGGAAATTCTTGACAAAGTGGAACAAAATCAGATTTCTCTTGTGAGGTAATTACTTTGCCAATCATGATGTTTTGCCTTCTTCCACTAAAATAGGCTCAATCCTCACCCTTCACTTGAATGTTCACTTTCTCCTTCCGGAACTGATCATTCGGGTTGAAGATCAATCCAAGGTTATGAGGCCTTTTGGTAATTTGTTAGTTCTCACCGTGCACCACTTGGTCACCATACTGCTGATGCACTTGTCTTGATTCCCGGGAGAGAACTAAGCTTCTTCTTGTAGGAAATTAACAATTTGTTGGTCATTCTCAAACACTTGCCAACCGACATTGTTATCCGCACCTTTGAAGGCCTCACAATCATGTGGATGTTTGGCTGTACCCTTGTCTTGTTGAATGCTTTTCATAATGTCAAAGGCTGCCCCTCTTTGCTGCAAGCTTTGTCGCATGCAGCTTTGATTCTCTTTCCCGGGAATGGATTCGATGCCAAAACCTTCAAAATATTTCTTGCGTAGATCATTCTTGGCAAAGCATGTCATCCCTTGACACTGATTTACAATCAATTCACTTTGTCCCCAAAGACTTGCAGATTCTTTATTTTTTCTCTTGATTGCCCAATGCATCCCTTACACCAAGGCTTCATATTCGACAGTGTTATTGGAGCATGCAAATTGAAATCTAAAAGCTGAATAGTACTTTATTCCTTGAGGTGAAACAAGCATGGCTCCACCTCCTGCACCTTGCCTACTCCTTGATCCGTAAAAAAAAAGCTGCCATACCTCATTGTCATCGTTATGGCTTGGCTTGGTGATGCTAGGAACAGGTTGATTTTCTTCATGTATACAATAGACTCCCAGCTCAGATTCTTCTACTTCTTGATAGGGATCAAAATCATGTATCTTGTTTGCCCATTCATCAAGAGTTAGGTCCGGGATACTTCGACCTTGGTGTCACCTCATCAAAGACTAGGGTGATCTTCTTGATCAAATGCTGAGCAATTGGCATTAATCTGACTTGGAGTGTAAGGCTCTATATGGAAGTTTGCAATAGGTTCAGACCTAATTGTAGCCTTAGTTCCATACCTTGTTCTAAACAGCATGTGAGACCAATCAGCAGACAAATAGCCTCCAATTTTGGCTGTGAAGTCCCTTGACAAGCAAAGGGCAAAGAGTGGTGGAAGGTCTATGACTGATACATCTTGTAAAACAACAACATTTGGACATGCATGCAAGGTAAGACTCAAATTTCTAATCACTCCAACTGTTGCTATTGTTGTCCCATCTAAATTGTACTACCCTTTGGATGTTGTTTCATCTTTAGCCCTAGGTGATCAACTATTTGCTTGGGAATCACCGAGCTACTTGCCCCGGAGTCTATCATGCAATTATGCACTAATTTATCCCCATGATTAATGAAACATAGAAAGGAGGGGCTTCAACATTTTACCTTGTTGTCCTCCATGACTTCCTTCAGTGGGGCAGCATTTGTAAGCACTTTGTCTGCATCTCGAACTCGCTGATTTGAAGTTGCCATCCTTCATGGTAGCTTGTGTGAATATGTTTGTCCTGGGATGGATAGGGATTCCCACATTGATATATTGATGTTAGTCTTCTTCATTTGTTCAATGATAATCTTGAACGGGATGAAGTATCCTTTTGTTGTCCCTTGGTTTGCACACTTACTCCCTGGCATTTGAGTTGCCTAGGGGCTGTTCTTCTTGCTGCCCTTGTGCATTTGAAACTGGACTTTTCTTGCCAATCATTTGGGGAGCCATGGAAGGTTGTGGATTGGTTGGAGCTAGTGGCTGCTCTTCACCGAAATTCCTCCTCTTTGACCTTGTGTTGGCTGCAACACCTTGAGAAACCGCTTTGATTCATGACACAAAAATCCTCTGCTGTCGGTTTGCACCAATGTGGTGTCATTTGGGGCTGATTACTGTTGGAATGTTTCTGGTTGTTAGTTGTTTCCTTGACTGCCCTCACCCTCCACACCAGTAGTTGTCACCATTAGTGCTTGATTGAGAGCACCATTGAAACACATGGATTGGTTATGAGGCTCGTTGCATGGAAAGCACCAATCATATTCCTAAGCAATGTTGTTCTGTGTTGGCACTAATGCCTTAGAGGCAGATATGGCATTTGGATTATAGGGCTGGAATGATCTATTAGCGGGAGGCCTTGTTTGATTCACATTTGCAGCTGGATTAGGTGGTCTTTGTGGTTGGTATGGCTGCCTATTAGGCTGAGCTTGGGGTTGATAGGAAGGTCTGAAACCTTGGGCTTGTTGCCTTTTAATAGTAACCAGCTCATTTCCCAAATTTTGCCTTTGTTTCATGATCTCTTGGAGTTCATTTGAAGCACTAGGAGATGAAGTGGAAGCTTCATTTGAACTCTGATTTCTAGGAGTGGGAACAGGAGCCAAAGTGGGTGCTTGACTAGTGCTTGGATTTTCTAAGTTTGGATACAAGGGCATGGGAGGCCTAGGAGCCAGTTTACCAGCTTGAATAAGACAGTTTTCAGCTCTAATGGCAATGCTATAAGCCATAGGGATTGTTGTGCCTCCCATGGACTGAATTAACATAGAAATATCAGAATTCAAAGCTTTAAGGTAATATAGAAAAGCACCTTCTGCTATTGGCTTGACTGCCACTGGAATCCTATCCCAAGACCTTTGAAATCTGAAGTTGAAATCAGCCAGCTGCTCATTAGAGCTCTCTTGATAGTCGTCAGCTGCTCCAAAAGAGACAAGTTGTCTCCCTTCTCTCCAAATTGCTCGTGAAGTGCAATACACAGCTGATTCCAGTTTGTGATAGAACCAGCTCCAAGGCTCCTAAACCATTGTAATGCTTTACCCTTGAAGGAAGATGCCAGTAACTTGACAGCCACTTGCATTTCATTGATTTCATGGATTGCACAAAGGTTAGCAATATCTTTAACATGATCACCTGGAGTAGTCTGATTTTCTCCGGTGAAGTAGGGAATGTTCTTCAAGGCTGCAATAGGAACTGGATGTTGTGCATTGAGAGCAAGTGGGCTGCTACCTGTGAAGTTGACGTAGGGATTGTTCTGAGCCATTCTAATCGGTCTTAAAGCCCTTGTATACTGAATGAAAGGCCTGTCAGGTGGAGGAGTTGAGAGAGTTCTGTTTGGTGGAGATGGAGACCTTTGAATCCTTCTTCCTCTTTGCCTTCTTCTTAGAGATAATTGCAAGTATTCAAACAACACTTCTTCTTCTCTAGCTCTTGACCTTGTGGTGATTCTTCTCATGAGTTTTCAGGCTTGATCTTGGAATCTGCTGGTTCTTCCCCTTGGAGTTTCCGAGATATGCAAATAATAGCTCTTATAAGCAAGAAAACCCAGCAGATGCATATCAACTTTGCTGCAATAAAAATGAGACCTCTAGTGTCCCACCGAGCGTGCCAAAACTATTATTGCACTCACAACACCCTGGATGCGATCAAGATTCTAGGTTGATGTTTAGGCATCTAGTGTTATTGCACAACATGGAATCCTTTCTCCAAGTGTGGGACTTGTAAAGATGAGAAAGGATTCTCCGAGAGAAGGCTAGTTCCTATTCCTTTGTTTAGATGCACACA
Source organism: Taxus wallichiana var. yunnanensis (assembly GCA_018340775.1). Lineage (NCBI taxonomy): Eukaryota > Viridiplantae > Streptophyta > Pinopsida > Cupressales > Taxaceae > Taxus > Taxus wallichiana. Next base: position 500,326,870 of record CM031241.1, read on the forward strand.
AAAAAATGCGAGAGGGTTTGCTAAAACCTAATCTACTTGCCAAGGAGACAGGGTAAGAAAATGCGTAGAATAAAACCTAAACTACAAAGGTGATGCACCGAGGAATGTTAGACACTCGCTTTTGCAAATCTAACACGTACCACATAGATGCAATACAAACACTATGCACGAGGTAACCAAACTAAATAAGAGATCAAAATAACAAAGAATGAATACATGAGAGGGTTGAGAATCAATCAAAAACATATATATATTGCTCAAGAGTCGATACAATATACATTGCGGTGGCCAAGAGGAAAAAAGCGGCATTACAACCCATATGGGAGGTTTGAAAAGCTCCACAAATTCTCTTGCAAGTGAGGGAAGAAGGGAGGATGCAAAACAAAATTTTCCGACCTCGACAGAGCTCTTCTACAATATATCAAGAAATGAGAGGGAAGAGAGAGGAAATCCAGAATCTACCCCAACCACTTCTTGGTAGCATTTAAAATCATCTCATTATGGCAGAAGTGGCAGGTCTTGCAAAACTGGCGGCTGGTAATTTGTCTAACAGGTGCGGCGAGTGCTTGCTGCTGCATTAAAGTTGGTAGTTGAAGCATTACTTCTATCTATCATCACGCGTCAGAGACGTTTTCTTAATTTTCTCCCTCCAAACAGCACCAAAATGCAAGATTGATCCCAGAATCATGTAGAGAATTTCAACAGCTTTCTGTTGATATGAAGAACGTGCAAATCCGAGCTCTGGATCGAAAGATATGATGATCTGAAGGTTTAGGGCACGAAACAGGCCAAAACAGATTTTAAAAAATATTTTCCCGCGCTCTGCCATCTGGATGACACGTGGCAGGCTCTGGTTCACTGAGCAATTCCCTCTCTCCACCTTTTCATGGATTTCCTTTGAAATTTCCTTGTGGGCCCCTTAAACTTGGACACGTGGCACTATTTCATTGGTTCGGATCAGTGCTCGAAAACTCGCCCCTTTGACTTTTTGGACTTTTTCCTTGGCGACACGTGTCATGCTGTGATTCGTCACGAGCCTCTTGGATTTTTGCGTCCACCGTGTCTTTTGTCCCGGATGTCCCAAACCTGCTGCCTGGAAAATTCTTCCGATCCGCCTGAAATGGGCTTCCACGCCCTTTTCTACCGGTGACACGTGGTGTGATCTCGATTGCTTTCGGCTCCTTCTTCGGCTATCCGCGTCCCATGCGTCCCTTTGTCCCACTTGTCCCACTTGTCCTGCTTTCACCGAACTGCCGGCCACGTCCGCCCATTCGTCCCAGATGGCACGGTGCTTGGCCATGGACAAATTCTTCCGGTTTTCCCAATCCGATCGAGTTCACGTTCCTTTGTCCCACTTGTCCCAGGAAAGCGGATTGGTCGATTTTCTTCTCCCTCGGCCGAACCGCTTTCCGCGTCCCTCGCATCCCAACGCCCGATTGTCTCTCGTGCTAAAATTTTCCTTTTCGACCGAACCGGCTGGTTTGTGCCCTCCACGTACATTTGTTCCACTTGTCCCAAGTTTCGTGGGCCACCTGGAGGCGTTTCAGCCGAACCGCCTTGGTGTCCCGAATGTCCCAACTGCCTTCTAGGACAAAACCTAACCGATTTTCACAATTTTTTCTGAATCAATCTACTTGCTTGAACTGAAAACTCTTATGCATGTTATCAAATTAACTCGGGGGAATTTTAGATAACATCTCCTTGCTCATTCTTCGATCTACTCCCAAGGGAATGGATAACTTGAATCAAAAATAAGAACTTGGTGTCCATTATTCAAAAGCTTATCAATGAATCTCGAGGAATTGGCACAAGAAACTTTATGATGCTCTTTGGGTTGATAGGATTACACCTAAAAGAGTAATTGGAATGTCTCCTTTCCAAGTGGTGTATGGTGTCGAAGATCAATTTCCAATGACAAAGTGGAATTTCTAGCCCCGTATCTCGATGAAGGCATGCTGAGGATTCAAGCTTCATCAATTCCCTAAACAAGAGGATCATGTACCTCTAGAAGCTGAATGAAGACAGAATGCAAGTCTTTGACAGGATTTCAGCTCATCAACAAAGGGTGAAGGCTTTGTTTGATAAGAAGGCTAGACAAAGAGAGTTTAAAGTAGGAGACATTGTCATCAGTGGGAAAAATACACGAGCCTCGAGGAAGCCATGGTAAGTTTGACTCTCTTTGGCTTGGTCCTTTCAAAATCAGGCATTTTGCTGGAGAGAATTATTTCTATCTGGACTATATGGATGGATCTCCTCTCCCACTTCCTTATAGTGGGAAATATCTAAAGTTGTTCAAGTCCTAGGTGATTAGACAGTCCCCCTTGTATATTATGTATAGTGTTTTGGTTTTGGCTTGTTTTTCTTTCCTACTCCTTGTTGTGTGTGGTTTTGTTTTTGTTTTTTTCTTTGGTTTGTTTCCTTTCATGTGTGTTTGTCTTCTATATTGGTTTTCCTTCAAATCTATTTTCCCAATAGATAAAGAATTGGTCTTCTTCCCTATATTTTTTCTGTAGTTCTTGTCTTACCTTGTTTCGTTGTTCTAAGCCAAGTCATCCCTAGAAAGATCCAGTTGTTTTCACCCTTGAAATCCCCTTCATTTTCCAAGTCAAATTTGAAAATTTTGAGTTAGTGCTCATCTGCAATTTCAACTTTGATTGATTTAAAATCTTTCAAACCCCATGGTTTGATATATTTTCCATTTTCCCATGAAAATCTTTTGGGTTTGATTGTCCAATCATTCCTGTGGATTTGGGGATCATGTTTTTCCTAGTTTTGTTTGTCTTTTATCTATCCATGGAGAAACAAATCAAAATTTGGGCATAAATGGTGAGTTTTTCCTTTCATTTCCATTTTTCCCAAATTTGCAAATGTGTGACATTTCTTCCCCATCAAATTTTGTGCCCCAAAGACCCATGAGTACATGGCCATTTCATTCTTATTAGATGCGGCGAGATGGATTCTTTTGCGAACTTAACACTTTTTGTTCTCTTTTGGCAAAAAGTATCAATTTGCCCCCTCAGCCTAAAGGATTCTGATTGGTTGTTTGAAAATAGTGAAGCGGCGGGTCTTTTTGTGAACTTAGCACTTTTTGTTATCTTTTGGAAAAAGTATCAAGTTATCCCTGCAACCTTAAATTCCCGATTGGCTACTTTTTGGTAGAAGGCGGAAAGGCAAACTCTTTTTATGCTTTGAGGAATTTTGGAAGAAAAGAGCGTAAAAGTATAAATAGACCCCTGGCCTCAGGCAAAGGGAAATGTAGCCATTTTTAAGTGTAAAATGGGAAGGAGGGTCTTTGGGGCACTTTGAAGATTTTTAGTTTGTTTTAGCGAAAAAGAGTTAAATTGTAAAAATGAAGCACATCTCCGTTTCCACTTAGGTAATTCCACGTGTTTAGTCATGCATTGGAAATTCAAAGCGGAAGGCGGATCGTTGGAGCACTTTGAAGTTTTTGTGATTTGTTTTGGTGAAAAGAGTTATGTCATAAAATTGAAGCACTTCCCGCCGATCCATTTGAAATTTATAAAGTTAAGTTGTGCATTGAAAAGTCAATAGTGGGGAAGCGGGTCATCGGAGTGTTTTGAATTTTGTGCCTCTTTTGCTAAAAAAGAAGTTAAAGTTTTAAAAGTGAACCACAACTCGCAACCACTCGGGTAAAGCCACGTGTTAGGTTATGCATTGAAAAGTCAATAGTAGGGAAGCGGGTCGTCGGAGCATTTTGAATTTCTCATGCTTTGTGTTGGCCAAAGGGATTAAAGTTTTAAAGTGAATCGTAACTCCACCACCACTCATGTGATGCCACATGTCAAGTCATGCATTGAAAATTCAACAACCGAGAAGTAGGCCGGTGGAGAACTTTAATTTTTTAAGCTTTTTGTTTGGAAAATTTAAAGTTGTAAAAATTTATCCGTGACTCCGTCGCCACTCATGTGATGCCATGTGTCCAACTCAGGTGGATTCGGGCCAAACTATCAAAAAATGACAGATCTCTCTAAAGTTCCAAAATGTGAATGGCATCCCCAGGCTCGTTTCAATTTTGATCTTTTCCATGTGGAGGGATCACATTTGAAGTTGTAAAAGGATCAATGGCTCATATTCAAATGATTTTAAATGGTCATTTTGTAAAGCATCTTCCTCTACCACCATTAGCGTTTCTTCACGAATCAAGAATCTGAAAGGTTGCAGAGATGATTAAAAGAAATTATAACTATTATAAGTTTCTTGAAGTTTATTTAATGGGTCCTCGACACCATTGTAAAGGGTTGGAATTCTGATACTCTACAAGTGTAAATTGAATTGAAAGAAATCAATACAGAGGCTTTTTTCTTCTTCCTTTCTCTTCCCTACTTACCCAAATTTGTGAATCATTCAATCTTGGTGATTAGAAACTTTGTGTTCTTGTTGATACGTTTTCTAGAACTTTGTGTCTGTGGAATAGTATTTTGTGCTGTGAATGTGAATGATTCTGTTCTTTATTCTCATTTTCTCAATACGCATAAGGGTTTTCTCTGCTATCTATTTTCCCTGAAAGTATTATTTTCTTCCTTCTCTCCCATCTCCTTAATTCCTCTGTTCTTCTATGTTGATAACCTTCCTGGTACAAAATGCATTTCATTATATCAGAAATCCACATCTTGATGCAAATTGTACATTTGTACATAGGTTTTGCCACTTGTTTTCAATAAGGGAACCTCTCCCATTAAAGAGGAGGGACTTTATGTCCCCGACCGTTGTTTCCATTAAAGTACTAATTTGACAACCAACACTACGTCCAAACAAGTGTGTGATACCTCTAATTCTATTTAGATGCATACGCAATCAGCCACTCATACAGCTTTACCGGAAAAATAACAAAGAAGCTCTCATACAAACTGTCATACAAATTTTGCTCCACCCATGTGTGTGCATTAAAATCAGATCTAGTGTTGAACCTCCTTACGTATTCTTCTTCCAGATCATGTATCCACTCCTAAACACTTGCTAGAGTCAACCGGTACGTCTTCATCATGAACCATCTTGGAAACAATTGAAAAAGAGGTCCCGATAACGAATGATGTAACCTAGAATTTAGCAACAAGATCCTGCGCGCCGACACATCACTCAACCTAGACTGAGTGCTCACCCGAAGCACACAAAGGTACTAGGCCCATCTTTATGGTTACTATTGTAGGATGTTAGCATGATGAAGACTTAATGCATTCAGATCCATAATTAATATATCATCCCACAGTGCATGTTCAAATATATATCTAGAGAGTAACAAACTTAAATGATAACCATGATGAAATGAAAACATCCAAGAACCAAGTATACTCAAGATTAATACTTTGATTCAAATAACGCACTCCATTATATTAAACATTAAAAACACACAGAAGCTCATTACAATAGATAATACCATAGCTTATGCACGTATTAGGTTTTAGTAGCATAACCTCATAGTACTTTAGTTCTCTCTCACACAAACACACATAATATCTCTCTAATACGCAGTTCATTACATATTTATAAGGGTGGGGACTTTCCCTTCACCACTTATCCAATCCCAAAATAGGTTGCATGTTATTATTAGCCATGCACCATTACAATAATAGCCACACATGCAAGTGCGCTAATAATAGACTTCTTCTAGTTAATTGTCAAAGAATAAATCTATTCTCAACCTACACCCATGCAAAGCGCTTCATAGTTGTTCCTCCAAAATAGATCATGCATGTCGCACAAGTATTCATCCGAGTTGGTGTCCTCTACCGGTCATCTCCAAAAATATCCCGTAATCGTGAAAATGGCTAAGTCCTAGATCTGTCTTTGTCCTTTGTGCATGATTCCTTCATGATCCTTTTGTGCCTTTGAACACACTCTGCTCTCCCATGTGAATCTTTTGTATGCATTTTACTAAGTGTTACACATTTTCTGCTCAATAAGAACTATACCTAACAACTAGATAATATCCCCTAATATCTAAATAAAATAAAATAAATATCCACACACATAAGTGGATGAGGATAAATACAATAAAGGTAAATAAAGTACCTAGGTGAACATGAGCTAAGGTAAATACCTACTCTAACACCCCCTCAAGTGAAGCTAAGGGCCCAAAATGAAATTGGCATATCCACGATATAAGTCCCTGTGAATTAGGCCATGATGAGGTACACCCCAAGAAGATGAAAGAAGACATTCTCATGAACACCCCCAAGAACAAATTCTGAAACCCCAAGCATGCCATTCAACTCAAGGTAGTGAGGTGATGAAAAAGGCTTCGTAAAGATGTCTGCAACTCTTTGTTGAGTCTCGAATGTACTCTAAGAAAATAAATTCATCCTAAATGTGCTAACGAATGAATTTGATGCGTATCTCAATATGTTTGGTCCACTTTGGTGGTCAAATGGGTTGTGAGAAATGTGAATTATACTTAGGTTGTCACACCAAGGTACATTTGGTGAATCCTTTGGGAATGCAAACTCTGTCAATAATAGTCAAAGCCAAAGAATATGCTAACTCACTATACCTGTTGCTTCCCGTATCGCCTCTGAAGATGAAATTGCAATAGCCTATTACTTTTTGCATGCCAAAGTAATTGGAGAAGAACCAAGACAAAAAGATAGCCATAAGTGGAACATTTGTCATCAATAGAACCTACCCAATCTAAATCTATATATCCAACCAACTGAGTAGAACCCCTAGTGTAGTGTAGGCCAAAGTGGGAAGTGCCCTGCAAATAGCACAAAATCCTTTTAGCAACATGTCAATGACTACTATGAGGATAATGTACAAACTGAGATACAAGCCCTATTGCAAATGAAATATCAAGGCAAGTATGGGTTAATTACATGAGAATTGCAACAAACTACCTATATAAAGTAGGATCACAAAGTGGAGTGGTACATGTGAAATTAAGAGTAACCCTAGAATGAAAAGGAGATGGACTTGGCTTGTAATCAGCCATATCAAAGTGTCGAAGAAGATCATGGGTGTACTTTTGCTGACTCAAATGAATCCCTAAATATGTCTAAGAAATCTACAAACTAAGGAAATAATGCAATAACCCAAGATCTGTCATGTCAAACTGTGTAGAAATATCCCTCTGAATACTTTGAATGTGGGAAGAAGAGCTTCCAGTAAGTAACAAATCATCAACATACAAGACAAGTATCACAATATCCTTACCAACATGTTGGAGATACATTGTATGATCAAAGTGGCAACAAACAAAACCAAGTAGATAGAAGAAAAGAATCCATCTTCTCATACCAAGCCCGAGGGGCTTGTTTGAGACAATAGAGATACCTTCGAGTCTACAAATAAGATAAGAATCCTAAACAAATCCATCTAGTTACTCCATGTATATTTCCTCTTGTAAATATCCATGTAAAAAGGCACTCTTCACGTCCATCTGGTATATGGGCCACCCCTGTGATGCAACAATAGCAAGTACAAGGCATACATAATCCATCTTGGAAATGGGTGTAAAATTCTTAGAGTAATCAATACCTTCAACTTGTGAAAAACCCTTTATAATAAGATGAGGCTTATACTTGTCAATGGACCCATCATCTACATATTTGGTTCGATATACCCACTTACACCTAACCATATTTCTTCCTTTAGGAATAGATACCAAATCCCAAGTATGATTCTTCATCAAAGAAGAATACTCATCTGTCATCACATCATCCCACTCTTGTATCCCATGAGCCTTGAAAAGGATTGTAGATCCTCAAAAACTTCCTAACACAAAATTCTAAAATTTGTAGAATGTGTGTGATGATGACTAGTGGGTGGAAGATCTTGTATGAAAGGCGTTGTCTCGAAACTATAGTATGATACCACTCAGGCATAAGTAACAACATCAATGGGAATAAGATCCTCAATCAAATCTATAACATCCTCATCAAACTCCTTAAAGAAAGGATCCTCAATATGAGATGATGAAGAAGAAGGAGGTATGGAAGAAGATGAAGAATCTCGAGGAGTGAAGCACTCATCAAACTAAACATGTGTTCGAAAAGAACGTTATGAGTATCAGGGATCTAAAGTTAATAAGCTATCATGTCCTCATAATACCCTAAAAGATCAATGATTTTATCTTCTTATCCAAAGATCTCCTTTTTTCTTTTGGCACAAAGGCCCAAGCATAGATCCCAAAGACTCAAAAAAAGCTTCATCTATCTTAGTGTTGGACCAAGCTTCCTCTGGATTCAAATGCTCAAGTGCTCTCTATGGTGTGCAATTCTAAATATAGTTAGCACAATTAATCTCGCTTTGCCTTAGTAGAAAGGATGTAAATCTCTATGATACATCATACGCTTAGCCATTTCCTTCAAATTTTTATTCTTCCTTTCTACTAAGCCATTTTGTTGTGGAGTATGAGGAACAAAATACTTGGTGAATAATGCCTTTAGTTGCCAAAAAGTGAGAAATTTTTGAATTACTCCCCCATTATAAGTATGAAGGTTATTTATGCAACTATAATATTGTTTCTTGACCAAATCCTTGAAGACTTTGAAGCGTGAAAAAACATCAATTTTGTACTTGAGAAAATAAACCCAAGTACGCATCGAGAAATTATTAATAAAGGTAAGTGCATACTTAGCTCCATTAAAAGATGGGGTAGGAAAACCATAAAATCACCATGCACAAGATCAAGTGGTGAAGAATATCTTTCAAAAATTCTTAGGAAAATGATATTGGTGTTGTTTCCCTAATGCACAGCCATGAAAAACTCCCTCAAGACAAGAAACTCTAGTAAGACCATCTACCATACCATGAGTTCTCAACTCCTTAAAATATTTGTAATTGAGATGTCCAAATCTTTCATGTCAAAGCTTACTCTTTGAATCTGCATGAGAAACCAATCTTGTCCCTATAGAGGAAGTGTCATAAAAACCCTCAAAGTGATATAGTCTAGAAATATGATCAATAATACCTTGAGTAACAAGTGAATGAGGCTCCAAAAAAGTTCATACTTCTACCCCATGTGGTGTACGAGTCTTTTGTTTCTCTAGGTTTGAGTTCTACTTCCAAAATTGAGGTTGGAGATTATTCCTTTCTTTCTATTGAGGGAAAAGGTAATATACACCTTGATGGTGGTAGTATCCACGATGCACTATATGTATATCAAATCTGGCTATTCGGTCAAGGAAAAGCATTGAATCTTACACCACATGGGGTAGAAGTATGAACTTTGTTGGAGCCTCATTCACTTGTTGCTCAAGATATTATTGATCATATTTCTAGACTATATCACTTTGAGGGTTTTTATGACACTTCCTCTATATGGACAATATTAGTTTCTCATGCATATTCAAAGAGTAATCTTTGACATGAAAGATTTAGACATATCAATTAAAAATATTTTAAGGAGTTGAGAACACATGGTGGTATGGTAGATGGTCTTCCTAGAGTTTCTTGTCTTGAGGGAGTTTTTCATGGCTGTGCATTAGGGAAACAACACCAATATCATTTTCCTTCAGAATTTTTCTGAAAGATATTCTTCACCACTTGATCTTGTGCATGGTGACTTGATGGTTTTCCCTACCCCATCTTTCAATGGAGCTAAGTATGCACTTACCTTTATTGATAATTTATCAAGGCATACTTGGGTTTATTTTCTCAAGTACAAAATTGATGCTTTTTCACACTTCAAATTCTTCAAGGATTTGGTCGAGAAACAATCTTCTAGTTACATAAAAACCTTCGATCGATAATGGGAGGGAGTACTTCAACAATGAGTTTTTTGAATTTTTGGAAACAAGGCGTTATTCACTAGCATTTTATTCCTCATACTCACAACAAAATGGCTTAGTATAATGGAAGAATATAACTTTGAAGTAAATGGCTAAGCTCAGATGATGTATTCTAAAAGATTTACCTCATATCTACCGGGAAAAAGTAGTTAATTGTGCTAACTACATTCAAAATCACACACCACATAGAGCACTTGAGAATTTGAATCCAGAGGAAGCTTGATCTACCACTAAGCTAGATATCTCATATTTTTGAGTATTTAGAGCCATGCTTGGGCAATTGTGCAAAATAAGAAAAGGAAAGCATTGATAAAAAGAGCAAACCCTTGATCTTTACAGGTATTATGAATAAATGAGAGCTTATCAACTTTTAGATACATGATACTCATGACGTTATTTTTCAAACACTAAAAGGACCTCTCAAAGTCTCGAGTAAGAAAATACGTATGGAGAAGAGAGTCGAACACAAGAAATAAGAAATAATAATAATATAATTGTATTCTATATATTTCACGCAATCAATAGCCTAATATATAGGTGGAGTTTCCCACTAGAATATAGGAAACTAACTCAACTACAAAATCTCAACCAAGCCTAATTATGTGGGGTGAGAATAACTCACGTAACCTACACATAACAATAAATATAATAATATATTGTTGAAAAATATAGTATAACATGGCGACTGGTGATGCGACTGGTGCTGTGGATGGAATGGTGATGGCAACTGCCCTGTTTTTGGCCATGTCCGTGGATGTGGGAAAACATGTAAGGGAGGTAGGGGAATAATGGGCACGGCTATGCTTCGGTGTTGCATCACATCTGTCTAAGGTTTCGTGGATCCTCTTTAGATTTCTTTATGGATGTGATGGTTTTGTCCCAAGAATCTGATCTCGGGGTCTCCCTCATCGACCTTGCTAATACTAGTCCTCTGTTGGGCGTCACCTCTAAATCGTTCCTCTCTACACCGAGAACCCTGGTTTAGGTCAATGGAGCTCCGGTGTGTGGCTCTTTAGTAGTCTACGAACTGGTCTGGATATCCTTGATGTTGGGGTTATAGATGTGGTGGATTTGGTGCATAAGGATCCATTGGTGGGTGGAGATGTTGCTGCCCCTACGGCTTTCAAATAGCACCTATCCAAACAATGTTTTGGGAGTGAAATTTTGAATCATCCCCCTATTCAGACATCTTTCAAGGATGTTCTACAACGACGTAATGGTGATAGGGTCCTTGCCAAACATAACATGCCAATGGCTTATGCTAAGTCCACCCCATCAATTTGTTTTGGTGATGAGGTGGTTTAATCTGAAGCATCTTTCGAAAGGAATGGACTGATATGTAGATTCCACAATTTTTGCCTTGGCCTACCAGCACTTCATGCATGGATTTTGAGGCAATGGGCCCCCTATTTGGAAGGTAGGTTGGATATTTTTCCCAGTGCTCGGTTTTTATTGTTGCTTTTACATCGGCTGCGGATAGAGATCTTATTTTTGGGAAAATTTAGGATTTTGAATCCAATATGCTTATGATGAAACCATGGTTTCCTTTATTTAACCTAGTTTCGGATTCCTTCCATGTTAAACTAGTGTGGATTCATCTTCCATATCTACCTCTCCAATTCTGGTTAGAAAGTTGTTTAACAACTATTGGCAATACTTTAGGGAAATGTTTATTTATAGATTAAAAACTGATGATTTTGAGCACACAACGTATGCTAGAATCTTGGTTGATATGGATATTACTATTGATTTCCCTGCTGCTATTGAACTCAAAGTGGAGGATTGAACATGGTTACAAAATATAGACTATGAAGGGTTTCCCTTTAGATGTAGAAATTACTTTTCTCTTGGCCATCTTGCTTCAAATTGTCACGTGATTAGGAAGCATGCTAAAAGGAATAGCTCATGGTGGAAGAATTTTAATCCAAGACACTTAGTGGTGAATGATACTTCAGAAGGTGACTCAGATTCTCGACCCTATGATTTTGACTGATCCAGAAAAGGAGGATGCTTTAACTGAGCCTCTTAATCTCAAGGAACAGACAGATGTTTCGACTCCAACCCATATTGAAAATGTAAATCCAAATACTTCGAGGTTTGGACTGTTGTGAGTAGGAAGAAGAAAAGGGATATCTCGCCCCTCAAGATGTAGTTAAGATCCAAAGGGAAGGGGTTAAAAGTTTGAGATAGTTTGCTGGTTTTTTATGCTTTTGCTATTAGTTTCTTTTTCATGGTTCTACTGTTGGTTTATCTTTTTGCCGCTGGTAGAGGCAGCTTCGTTTGGTCTTCATTGTTTCATCTTTTTCTCCTCCTATTGTACGAGGTAGGGTCCCCTTAACCCTTTTTTCACCTTTTATAAAAAAAAACATCTCTAACAATAATCTCTCAATAATAACAATTACATGTAATTATTATTCACACACATAAATATGTGAAGCACTATAATATTCCTAACATTCCCCCCTTAGTGTGAACATGGAGAAAACTTTCCTTTTTACATAAGACTTGCTCATGATTTGGTGATTTTCACAGATGATCACAAATCTCGGATGGTTTTGCAAACGGTTGACCACAAATCGAGAATGATGGTTTTGCAATTGGTTTACCACAAACCACAAAGTGATGGTTTTGTAAATGGATTACCAACAACCAAGAATGGTGGTTTTACAATTGGTTTACCAAAAACCAAAAATGAAGGTTTTCAAGTGGTTTACCTACAACCACATCATGATGTGCCAAGTACTATTATTAGCCCTCATCACATTTCACCATAGGGAATAACATAGGAAATTTTGTTGAAATCTCCTACTCGTACATACATAGAAAAAACTAACATAATGGAAATGGAACATCGGGATCATGTTCCCCCTAAATGTGAAATTTTCACTTATTGAACACTATGCAAATAGGAACACACCACACCGGAAGCACTAAAATCAAACCGCACACACACATGTCACCAAAGCTTATATGCGGCCCCATCGTTGGCAAGCGACAAGGTCACCGAATGACCTCCAACCTCCGTTTTCCTCCATCCTCTGGTGTATGGATGCTTAACTCATCTGAATCTGAACATGAGACTACATGGTTTCCACATTGTATTTAATCTTCTCCCCTCAATGTGAAACCTTTTATTTAAGGACGTCGGGTACAACCGATAATGCGTCCACAAGATGGCCAAAATAGAGGGTAATTTTCAAAGTTTTTTTTTTCTCCCAAAATTAGAACCAATAGGACGGGAATAAAAAAATATACACTTTTGAAAAAATGGCGCTCGATTTTGAGTTACCGTGCAAAAGTTATTGAAGTTACAATTTCCCGTAAAATGGCTTAATTTAATTAAAATTGACACAATGATTAAAATTTTCCTCAAAATAGAGAGAAAACTTATCATGTGACCACTCGTTAGAATTGGGGGAAATGAAGATTCCAAAAAAATCAATTTCCCCAAAAAATGGTGCCAAAAATATTAATTTGGCCAAAAATGTAATAATTGCCCTCTAAATGCAATTATTAAATAAAAACTATAGGAAAAAATAATTTTTCAAAACTATAGTCTTTATGAAAAATTAAAATAATTGGCCAATAAGAGTTGGCTGTGCAAAAAACTCACAGTTTACTTCTCTTCTCTTTCTTTGTTGCTCGGCATCCAATCTCCCAGGCTGAGCAATTTCAACTATAGTATTTTCCTCAAAGATCTGTACCTTTCTCACATGTATTAATGATAAATCACTTCTGGAAAACGTCACTTTTCTGTAATGAGCTGCTAATTCATGAAAAATATTTGTTCCAAACGCTTTCTGGGTTTTATTCCTCACATTTCAACCTTTCCGGAACACTTTACTTTTCTCAATTTCATTGAGAAATGAGAAAGTTAAGAATGTTTTACTGAGACAGATTTTAAGCAATATATAGACCTTTCAATGCTAAGATTACGAGAGAGCAGTGGTTTCTTTGAGAGCTTGTAAACCAAATGGAAAGAGTGAGTCAAGCATAATAAAACTATAGAAAATATACACTTCAGGACTGCATAGGGGAATACGACATACGCGGGCAACCAGACCAACACTAGAGCTGCCCCTCACAAAATTCAAGCTTCCATTTCAGCAAAGGAACTAGATCAAGATCACCATGCTCTGATGCCAAATGAAAGGACCTCTCAAAGTCTGAGCAAGAAAATACAGAAGGAGAAGAGAGCCGAACACAAGAAATAATAAATAATAATAATATAATTGTATTCTATATATTTCACACAATACAATAGCCTAATATATAGGTTGGAGTTTCCCTAGAATATAGGAAACTAACTCAACAACAAAATCTCAACCAAGCCTAATTATGTGGGGTGAGAATAACTCACGTAACCCACACAACAATAAATATAATAATATATTGTTGAAACAATATATTATAACAACTCTAACAATAATCTCTCTCAACAATAATAATTACACACGTAATTATTATTCACACACATAAATATGTGAAGCACTATAATATTCCTAACAAACACATGTTCGAAGTTTGATGAGTGCTTCATTCCTCATGATTCTTCATCTTCTTCCATGCCTCCTTATTCTTCTTTATCTCATATTAAGGATCCTTTATTTGAGGAGGTTGATGATGAGGTTATAGATGTCATTGAGGATCCTATTCCCACCGATGTTGTCACCATACCTAAGTGGGATCATACAACAGCTTTTGAGGCAACACCTTTCATACAGGATATTCCACCCAATAGGCATCATCATGCACATTCTACCGGTTTTGTACTTTTGTTTTAAGCATATTTTGAGGATCCACAGTCTTTTTCACGAGCTCATGGGATAAAAGAGTGGGATGATGCGATGCTTGCAACATGAGTTGAGTATTATTATTTGATCAAGAATCATACTTGGGATTTGGTATCTCTTCCTAAAGGAAGAAATATGGTTAGGTGTAAGTGGGTATACCAAACCAAATATGCAATCGATGATTCTTGTTGGTCATCAAACTTGCACCCATGTCTCGGATCTAGAAGGATCGAGTTGTTTGAGACAACAATGGAATTTTCTTCAAGTTGTGGGACCTTGCACACTTGAGATGGATCTACGGAGAAGGTCGGTTCCTCTATCTATTTCTACTGCTACTGCTGCTCCTAATGCTAAAAGTTAAAACTAAGATAATGATGTCAAGCGACTAGGGATAGAAGGATAACATGAAAGGAAACTACACTAAAAGATAGCACTTAAAAGAGGGATGAACACTATCTGTTATGAGCAAAAATGAGGGGAAATGCATGAAAGAAGGCTAGGCACATGTAGCACAACTAAGACATATTTGTCAGATCAGTTTCATGGAACACAAATAGAAAGGGAACTGTAAGGGACATAGAATAACACAACAAGAAATCAATGCAAAAGAAAAGGTAAGGAGAAGAAATACAAACATGTTAGGACAGGGAATAGTCACAAAATGATGCTTTTATTACTTCCAAGAATTTACAAAGTTGTTACAATGGTGAAAGAGGCATATATCCACATACACGAGCTAGATCTAGAGGTCTGCGACTCAAAATACAAAAAGATATAAAGTCCTTAGCAAAGTGTGCAAGGATACAAAGTGACCAACATTAACAATGAGCCCAAATCTTACATTTATAGATGAATTCATGGAAAAAGAAGAGAAGAAGGAGGGAAAATTTGAATTTGAAATGCAACCACCAACAAGAAGCATTCAATGCCTACAAATCCACTTAAAAATTTGTTAAATGCACTTCCCCAAGTCTGTTTGACGTGTTGGAGAAGGAAAGATGGTGGATCAGATCAAATAGGGTGGTTGGAGCAATCATATATGCTCATTAATGCTCACAAATTTTTTTTTCCCATTTCTCACCTATCAGATCCACTAAGAATTTGAATTTGAATGTCTAGCACTATAGCCTATGTCAGCATTATCAATTGAGACTAGGTGTGTGCCTATCGAGCTTTGAGCTGTAGCAAAAAGATATGGCTATTAGAAATTTTTCAGAGTCATCTATGCACGCAAGACATGTGGCACGCGTGGATTGGCTAAAAGGATGACCAACTGTGCAAATGTTCTTGTTGTTTATGTCACGTGTCACTCATTGATTTGTTTCAAGGTTTGGTGCCCTATTGGCACACTTGGATTGGTTGCATGTGGCACACTCAAGCATGTCAAAGAATGACGTGTCACTAAATGGTGCAAATGATGGGGCCAAAATATGCACGCAAAATAATGAGGCACGAGAAGGAAGAAGAAGGAGGGTGCGTGCAATACATGTGGGGGAAATGAGGAAAAATGATGAGCGGAGAACTTATGGTAAAGGCGTAACTATTACATGGTAATGTGTGGGGCGGGAAAGAGGGTCGGGACTTAGCTTGATTGAATCCATTACAAGGCATGCACGTAGGATGAATAGTTGTTAGGAAGAAGGTGTATGCACAAGAAGATGTGCGCAAGGTAAGAGTGGAACAAAGATGAAAAGGAAATGGGAAAGAAAGAAGGGGAAGTTTTCACGCAAGGGCATGCGAGGAAACAGTGACCAAGTGAATGTGCCAAGGAGACAATTGAGGTGCGCGCCATTGCAATGAAGATCTTTGAGCCATAATATGTATGTAAGTTGTCCAAATAACTAGGAGAGTTATTTGGATAATAGTTTTGGTGACTTTCGGGGCCATCTGCCTGCTAGATGAAGGAGATTAGTAGCCTAGAGCATCCATTAGGCATGGAGTCTACTATGTAATCATGAAATTTTGATTTTTAGCTTTAAAGAACTGCCTCTGAAGTCACTTGAAGGATCATTTCTTGACTCTACTCCAAATCTCGTAAACTATTAAAAGAAGACCGGAACCCTAGAAGTAAAATAAGAGCACATTCAGGAAGCACGTGAGAAGAAAGAACTATGTACAAATAAATAATTGCAAAGCGGTGCACTTGGAGAGGAATTTAAACTAATCTAATATATATATATAATGATTCAACAAGATTAATGGAAGGGTTTGAGATAGATCCCATTTACTAGGGGATTTGCAACGCATCTCCATCAAGATGAGTTAACTCGAAAGAGTTAGCCTCCTTACATGAATTGATGATGTATGGGCCACTCCAAAGTGCATCAAAATTTTAATGGCACCTTGGTTTAGCTCTTTTAACATCCCATTTCAAAATCAAGTCCCCGACTTTTAAATATTGAGGCCTGGCCTTTCTGTCAAACCATTTCTTTGTTGCTTGTTGATGTTGTTCTAGCTTGATCATGGCAAAGTTTCTTGATTCTTCAAGATTAACCAGCTTTTTCATTCTAATTTCTCTTTGGTCTATGTTTTTGAACTCAAATGTAAAAGTAAGGGTAGCCTCTTTTCCATAGACAAGCTTGTAAGGAAAAGTTCCTATTGCCCTTTTAATTGTGATTATATATGCCTAGAGTGCGCACGAGACCTTTGTATGCCATTGTCTTTGGTTGATGTTCATTGTGTGCTTCATGATTTTGATCAGGTTCTTGTTTGTTGACTCTTCCAAACCATTTCCTTGAGGGTAATAGTTGGAAGAAGTCTTCAAGTATATGCCCATATTTAGAGCCCAATCAATGATTTTAGTGCCAAGGAAGGATTTTTCATTATCGAGATATGGTTTGACAAATGCCAAACCTTGTGATTATACCTCGAGAAAGTCAAGGATGACTAACTTAGTTGATTCCTTGAGTGTGATAGATTACTTCCATCTGGGTGAAGTAGTCCGTAGCTTTACATCAACACCCTTTTGTGTTCAATGCTTGAAGGTGGATTGATCATGCCTATGAAGTCGAGACCCCATTACACAAAAAAAGGTTGATCCACTTGGATTGCTCGGAGGAAGCATTGTCAATCTCTTCTTTTTCCTACAAAGAAAATGCATTCCTTGCATTTTTGACCCACTTGTGTGCATCTGCAAACAAAGTAGGCCAAAAGATATGTGTAATTATGATTTTCATTATTGTAGTCTTGGCAGAAAAGTTTCCACCAGAGAATCCATCATGAAATTTTGCTAACACCTTTTCGGTTTCACACCATTGATGCACCTTAACAAATAAGTACCATTAAGATTCTTCTTGAAGAGAATTCCATTAATCAAAACATAAGGGATAGATTGTAACCTCATATTTCTTCTCTTTTCCTTGTTTAAGCTAGGAGGGTATGCGCCCTTGAAAAGGAATGTGATCATGTCCTTCATCCAATCACACGTGCTAGGCTCTATATTCGCTCGCTCAAGTTCTACATGCGGAGAGCTTCATTAAGAAATAATGAAGTCTCATATTCATTGTGTGTGTCCTTAGTAAGCTGCTTGTAGAGCGCGCTACCTCTTACCGATTTTGGCTTTGATAGTCACATCATACTCCATGATTTTGGTCACCCATCGTGCTCTATTTTCACTAATTTCTACTCCCATGATGAAGTATCTAATAGAAGAGTGGGAGACTAACACCTTGATATGATTTACTGACGAGCATAATTTTGAATTTCTTGAGCGTGCACATGATGGTGAAGACCTGCTTCTCCATGTGACTATATTTTAATTCATAATCCTTCAACATCTAGCTGAAGAAAGCCACTGGTTGTTCCAGCCCTTGTTCATTTTCTTGTGTTAGGACAACAACAACACTCGCATCAGTGCCATAAGCATAAAGGATAAAATCCTTTGAGTAATTCAGGTTGATGAGTGTTTGGCATGCAAGCAATCTCTTGCTTGATTTTGTTGAATCTTTCTTTTCCCTTCACCGTCCATCTGAAATTTATGTCTTTCTTGAGCATGAGGGTGATGGGACAAACCAGTCCTGCAAATTTAGGAATAAAATTCCTAACAAAATTGATCTTACCAAGGAAGGACTGTAAGGACTTTTTGTGCACCGGCAGGGAAAGAGATAAGATGGCTGAAACGCTCTTAGGATCAATTACAATTCCATCATTTAAAACCACATGGCCCAAGAGCTTTCCCTGCGCCAATACAAAATTACACTTCTTGGGGTTAAGGGATACCCCAAATTTTCTACATCTCTCAAATAATTTCTCCAGGTGTGCCATATGATATGCATTTTTCTTTGAGAAGATAGTGATGTCATCTAGGTAGACCAAGATGAACTCATTGATGTAACCTTTGAAGGCAATGTCCATGACACGTTGTGCCTACATTTGATAGACCAAAGGGCATCTTATGATATGCATATGTTCCCCACTTGGTTGTAAACACCATTTTTAATTGATCCTCTTCCTTTACCAAGATCTGATTGAAACCTAAATACCCATCTAACATTGAGAATATTTACGCACCGCCACATCTGCGAGAATCTGCTCTATTGAAGGAAAATGATAATGACCTTTTAGAGAATGCCTTGTTCAAATCTATGAAATCAACATAGAGTCTAATTTCACCATTCTTCTTGCACCAAAACTAGATTCACAACCCAAGTAGAGTACTTGATAGGAAAAATAATCTTTGCCTCAATGAGTTTGGATAATTCCTTTCTCATGAGGGGTTCTATCTTTGGATTGATTGGTCATTGCTTTTGTCTGACGGGTTTGATACCAAGATCAAGGTCAATGGAGTGTTGAGAAATACTTGGATCAAAACCTTTGAGGTCTTCATAATCCCATGAGAAGATATCACTATATTTTTGACAAAGAGAGATGAAGGCATGTTTTTCATCATGCGTGCAAGCTTTACTGAGCAGCAATTCCTTTCCGCATTCAATAGTGACTAGAGAGAAGTCTTCTTCCGCGATGCACATATACTTTTCTTCACCTTTGAACTCATCATCAGGGCTAAACATTTGTTCTAAGGTCACCATAGTTGTCATACAAATTACCTTGCATGCTTGATGAGAACTTAACTTCATTTTGGATGAACTAGATGATCTGCGTGTCATTGTCAAACACTTTCCAGCTGGTGTTGTTGTCTGGAATGGATGGTCTGATCACCATATTAATGTGTTGAGTATTTCCTTTGATAAATTCCTCAGTAGGAGAGAACTGTGAACCAAGTGCGGCCATTTGGTCAGCTTCCTATTCATTTTGTGCGGCACCACCTATAGATTTAGAGCATAAAAGCTCTCAAGGAGGTCCCAAGCTCAGTTCTTATAATCTTTAAGAAGCTTATTCACGATTTGTTGGATAACCAATTCTATATCCCCAAATATCTACAATGCCTTAATCTTCTTCTTTTCAGCAATAAGCAGACCATGCACCGACACCTCATACTCTGCCACATTGTTGGTACATGTAAACTATAATCTATGAGTGAAAAATAATTTCTCATCCTTAGGGGAAATGAAAACCACTCCTACTCCCGCATCGTTTCTACTTCTGGATCCATCAAAGTATAAATTCCATAGACCAAGGTTCTCTTCACTTTGCTTGAGTGCACGCGACAACACATCTTCTTCTTCAAAATGCATTAAGTATCAAGCCTAGTTTTGTAAGCTTCCAGTTCTTTGACATATGGGTCAAATTTATGTTGCCTCTCTGCTGATCCAAAAATAATCAGATTATTACTACCTGATCTCATACCCTTGTAGGCTTTAATTATTTTCCGATGATTTTCTCCTTTTAAGTAATCAATTTAAAAATTAATGCAAGACAATAAGATAATTGCACAAATATTGATTACGGAGTTCGAAATTGCCTACGTCTCCGGGTTCGTGGTCGAACTGTTCCACTAGTCAAAACTTGTAAGTTATAATAGTACTTTCACAAGAAAACCTAATGGAATTTTACTTGCCTATCAGTACACCAGTTCTTCGAAAAACTTCCAATGATCAGTCGAATTGTTCTTCACCTTCCTGATGCATAATCTCCTTCGGCTTTGATCGGCCTTCCCGACGCTATCAATGCGAAGCTAGCACTCCAGTCGACAATCCAGGATTTGCAAGTAATTGGTGTGGCTCAATGGGCCTATTGGGTAGTTTATAATTTACTCCCAATCACAAATATTTCATCTACTATTGCCTAAAATAATAGGCCAATAGACAATACTTGTTGACACATCCCACAAATAAGCTTAACAAATAATAAGCTTGGGGTGTGTGTGTCCATTACAATGAACTAGGTACCCTATTTATACAATTTTAGGGCCCTTGAATAATGCCTTTGCATATAATCCTAGGCTAAAATTAGCCTAAACCCGTTGCCCGTACATGAAATTGGGGATCAAATACCCATATTGGCGGATTTACATATTTTAATGGGATTAAATCCCCATTGAGCGGCTAAGGTAAGTGGGTATATCCCACATTTTGAGGTTGGATAATGTTT
Organism: Taxus wallichiana var. yunnanensis; assembly: GCA_018340775.1. Classification (NCBI taxonomy): domain Eukaryota; kingdom Viridiplantae; phylum Streptophyta; class Pinopsida; order Cupressales; family Taxaceae; genus Taxus; species Taxus wallichiana. Next base: position 500,347,898 of record CM031241.1, read on the forward strand.
AAGGCTTTAAATAGCCTTCCCACGCATATGTGAAGTGGTCAAAAGACCACGTTAGGCTTAACCGCCCCATCTCAACTGCTTCATCCTCCATCCTTCCACATGGAAACATCCATGCATGGATTAATGCCCCCTAACAACCACTTCACCACCTTCCATGTGGTCAAAGCATATGCATTTGGTTTGGCAGTTTATACTAATGTTTAAACATTAATATATATGTGTGTGTGTGTGTGTGTGTGGCATTTGGAATGGTGTGTAAGTGGATTTACCAAGTAAATAAAAATTCGACCCATACCATGGGGTATCGAAATTAATTAACTCAGTCATCATGTAGTCCACTTGTCATCTCCTGATAGGAAAATCGAGTGAATTCGACGAGTGGTGGCAAGCCACATGGTGGCTTGTGGACCCACCACGTCGGCGATAATACCATAGTCACACGGCGGCCGGGCTCCCTTCCGTAATAAAAGTTGAGCCTCTTGTTCCTATGCACCATTTTTTATGCTCATCAAAGACCAGTGATCGAAAACCAACAAACAACTCCCTTTTGCCACATGTCGCAGTGTGATTGGTCCAATATTGACTAGTTGACCAGAGTTGACTTTCCTGCTGTCTGAACTTTGACAAGACATATCTAGAGCTCCCGATGTCTATTTGTCACGTTCTCACAGTGGTTGAAATCTCTCGAGATGATCTTCTACACTGACACCATTTAGGGATGTTTAGGAAACTTTTAAAAATGATCCCCTGATCACACCTCCCCACTAAGAAAATCTTTTTGTCCCAAAAAGCTTCCATACTTGTCTGAATTTGAAAATCTGCTGCCACCTTGAAAGTGTTGCTATGGTAGACCCTTGGGTCTTCTCCTCCAACCTTCTCACTTTGAAAACTTTGCTCCGATCCTAGGACCTATGGGTTATGGGCCCACGACGCTTCCATTGCGCCACTCTGATATCCAAAGAAGACCTCCACACCTCTGCTTTATGGTGCTAAGTTTATGAATGAAACCTCAACACTCCTTCTGTGCGGTGCTAAGCTTCTTGATATCTGAAAACAAGGATCTTATTTTACTCTATAACACAACTCCTAGCTTCGAGTTGATTCCATGCATAATCCAAACTAGTTTGAAGGAACTCCATGTTACGTAGAGCTTTGATTGATCCGATGTCGGTGATGGACAATGCCTTATCCCTTTACAGACCTCAACGCCTCCGATGCATGATGCTAAGCCTCTTTCAAGACCTCGAGCCTCCGATGCATGATGCTAAGTTTGTTACAGACCTCAACACCTCCGATGCATGATGCTAAGCCTCTTGCAAGACCTCGAGCCTCCAATGCATGATGCTAAGTCTCTGTAGACCTCAACGCCTCCGATGCATGATGTTAAGCCTCTTTCAAGACCTTGAGCCTCCGATGCACGATGCTAAGTCTATTACAGACCTCAATGCCTCCGATGCATGATGCTAAGCCTCTTGCAAGACCTCGAGCCTCCAATGCATGATGTTAAGTCTATTGATCAGCTACCATTCGTATGTGTGGTCACAATGCCTTGACACCAAATGACGTTCCAAGCTAATCCTTTGAGAGCTCCTCTTGTTGACATACTAATATCAGGTACCATTCTGCTGCATGGTCGCAATGCCTCTACACAGAATGAAGTTTTGACCCGACGTTAATGCCAACGGTGATTCAGCTACCATTCTACTACATGGTCACAATGCCTCTACACAGAATGAAGTTCCGAGCTGATCTCTATGAACTCTATTATCTGCACAAATGGTAGATCAATCTCCAAGCTTTATATGAGTTAAATCTTGTATCCAAGTTGTAACAGGTACTCACAAGCTGATTAGGAGATAGGTGCCCCTAATAGGGTCTCTTTTACAACTTTCAAATACAAGTGTAAGGAAATTATATCCTAATACATCATGTAGAACTAGTTGTAAAAATGCTCCATTTTTGGAGTCTTGTACAATAAGCTTAAAATACCAATTCTATAGGAAAATAATTTTGCATGGTAAACCTGTCGCGAAATTTCTCCTACTTGGTGGCTTATGTACTTGGTCTTCTCCACTACATCGCAATGTGGATTGACTTCATTTGTCTCCTCCCTACCAGACCAATGACTAAACAAGGAAAATATACTGCATTTTATGGTGTTAGAAAATCACCAAAATAATTGCCCTCCTGGGGTCTTACTAATGCAAGTATAACAGAGTACAAACATTGCCCAAAATTGGGTCTTTAACTAATGTGCCATGTCTGGTTAGATGTATACACACATTTCCCTCAAAGGGGTCTTACCAATACATTCTACCCTACACAATAGTTTTCAGGTTTTATCTGCATATGAGATATAATGGAATCATCCAAATAGAAATGCGAGAAAATTACTGAGTATGTTAAACCTATCTCTCAGTCTATCCCACCAATCTGGAAATCCAGAAGTACAAGCCAATGCCATCCCTGTCAAAAGCACTGTCTTGATTAACCTGCTCGATACCAACTTGCTTCGGAGATTAGCAAGTTTACAGGTGTCGATTACCACTCTCGATACCAAACAAACAAATAATAAGCCTGTTAGACTAATGCCAAAGGAATGGGCATCGGGTGGAAAATTACCGAAACTGCATCCATCTCGCGATCGCGAGTAATGGCAAGCCAAAGATGGAATGGAGGCCTATTGAAAAGGCAGAGGAAGTTTCTACTCCACCACCAGTTGACAAGTCAACCCAGGACTAGGTAATACCTGAAAGTGAAAGTCCTTTCAAATGGGTAAGTCAACAATTTTTCAATTATATATTGCATAATTTAGATTGATGAATCGTATGCAGTATTAAGTTTGGAGATCAGATATTGTGAGAAAATGCTGAGAGAAAGGTTTACAATACTCGGTGGATTTTCTTACTTAGAAAATTTGATTAATGCTCCAAACATATCTCCTAATCAGCGTGTGAGTACCTGTTACAGCTTGGACACAGAATTAACTCATATAAAGCTTGGAGATTGATCTGCCATTTGTGCAGACAATAGAGTTCTCAAAAGATCAGCTCGGAACTTCATTCTGTGTAGAGGCATTGTGGTGTGTAGCGAGAATGGTAGCTGAATCACCGTTGGCATTGACATTGGGTCAACTTCATTTTGTGTAGAGGCATTGCGATCGTGCAATGTGAGAATGGTACCTGATATTGTATGTCAACAAGCGGAGCTCTCAAAGGATTATCTCGGAATGTCATTCGGTGTTAAGGCATCGACCATACATACGAATGGTAGCCGATCAATGAGACTTATCATCATGCATTGGAATCTCGAGGTCTTGAAGAGGCTTAGCATCATGCATCGGAGGCATTGAGGTCTATAACGAGACTTAACATCATGCATTGGAGGCTTGAGGTCTTGAAAGAGGCTTATCATCATGTATCGGAGGTGTTGAGGTCTACAGAGACTTAGCATCGTGCATTGGAGGCTCGAGGTCTTGAAAGAGGCTTAGCATCATGTATCGGAGGCGTTGAGGTCTGCAGAGACTTAGCATCATGCATCGGAGGCTCGAGGTCTTGAAAGAGGCTTAGCATCATGCATCGGAGGCGTTGAGGTCTGTAAAGGGACAAGGCATTGTCCATCATTGACATCGGATCAATCAAAGCTCTACGTAACATGGAGTTCCTTCAAACCAGTTTGGATTCTGGAATCAACTCGGAGCCAAGAGCTGTGTTATAGAGTCAAAGAAGATCCTTTTTGTCAGATATCAAGAAGCTTAGCACCACATAGAAGGAGCGTTGAGGTTTCATTTAGAAACTTAGCACCATAAAGCAGAGGCGTGGAGGTCTTCTTCGATATTAGAGTGGCGCGGCCAGGCGTTGGGGCCCATAACCCACAGTCCCAGGATCGGAGCAGAGTTGTCGAAGTGAGAAGGTTGGAGGAGAAGACCCAAGGGTCTACTACAACAGCACTTTCGAGGTGGCAGCAGAGTTTTCAAATTCAGGATAGTATGGAAGCTTTTTGGGACAAAAAGCTTTTCTCAGTGGGGAGGTGTGATCAAGGGATCATTTTTAAAAGTTCCCTAAACATCCCTAAATGGTGTCAGTGTAGAAGATCATCTTGAGAGCTTTCCAATGACTATGAGAACGTGACAAACGGACATCGGGAGCTCTAGATATGTCCGGTCAAAGTTCAGTCAATGAGAAAGTCAACTTTGGTCAACTAGTCAATATTGGACCAATCGCACTGTGACACGTGGCTTGCCACCACTCATCGAATTCGCTTGATTTTCCTATCGGGAGATGACAAGTGGACTACATGATGACCGAGTTAATTAATTTCGATACCCCATGGTATGGGTCGAATTTTTATTTACTTGGTAAGACCACTTACACACCATTCCAAATGCAACGCATACATACATACATACATACATACATACATATATATATATATATATATATATATACATATATACATATATATACATATACATACATATATATATATATATATATATATATATATATATATTAATGTTTATACATTAGTATAAACCTGCCACATGCTATTGCCAAACTTCCACGCACATGGAGGAGGTGGTGAAGCGGTGTTGTGGGAGGCAAATGCCATACGTGGAGGGATGGAGGATGAATCGGTTGAGATGGGGCGGTTAAGCCTAAGGTGGTCCATTGACCACTATACATGCACATGGAAAGGCTTAATAAAGCCTAAGACATTATCCCCCACCGCCAAAATATGGGACCTTATCCAAATGCGGCTCCATTTGGGATTTTATCCCATTAAACATGCAATCCGCCCTAATATGGGATAAGCATATCCAAAATGCTACGGGCTAAGGTTTAAAAATAGCCTTAGATAATATTTTATCACATATTTTTAGGGCCCTAAAATTGTATAAATAGGGTACCTAGTTCATTGTAATGGACACACACACCCCAAGCTTATTATTTGTTAAGCTTATTGTGGGGACACACACAACCCAAGCTTATTATTTGTTAAGCTTATTTGTGGGATGTGTCAACAAGTATTGTCTATTGGCCTATTATTTTAGGCAATAGTAGATGAAATATTTGTGATTGGGAGTAAATTATAAACTACCCAATAGGCCCATTGAGCCACACCAATTACTTGCAAATCTTGGATTGTCGACCGAGTGCTAGCTTCACATTGATAGCATTGGGAAGGCCGATCGAAGCCGAAGGAGATTGTGCATCAGGAAGGTGAAGAACAATTCGACTGATCATCGGAAGTTTTTCAAGAACTGGTGTACTGATAGGCAAGTAAAATTCCATTAGGTTTTCTTGTGAAAGTACTATTGTAACTTACAAGTTTTGACTAGTGGAATGGTTCGACCACGAACCCGAGACGTAGGCAATTTACTGAACTCCGTAATCAGTCTTTGTGCAATTGTCTTATTGTCTTGCATTAATTTTTAAATTGATTACTTAAAAGGAGAAAATTGTCGGAAAATAATTAAAGCCTACAAGGGTCCGAGATCAGGTAGTAATAATCTGATTATTTTTTCGATCATCTACCCACTCATCAAGTACTAGATCAGGAATAGAAGGTGGAAGAGGCTACTCTTCAGGAAATGAAGCTTGTTCTTATTGGATCAAATAGTTGGCTTGGAGAGAGGGTGGAACATATGACTCTACATGATAGGAAAATATTGGCTCACTTTGTATGGTAAACTGAATACCATACCTTGTCTTGAGTAACATATGAGACCAATCAGAAGACAAGTAACCATCCACTTTAGCAGTAAAATTTCTTGATAGATATAAGGAAAACAAAGGAGGTAGGTCAATGACATACACATCTTGAGTTATGGTAAGAATTATACATGCATAAAGGGTTAACTCAAGATCCTTGATGATTCCTATGGTAGTGAGAGTTGAACCATCGAGTTATAGGACTCCTTTTTGTTAGGGGGCTATACTTAAGTCCTAAGACATTAGCAATCCTTTTAGGCATGACAGAAGTACTAGCACCTAAGTCAATCATGTAGTTATGGACAAGATGTTTTCCTATTATCAAAAACATATAGAAGGGTGGGGTTTTAACAAATTTACTTACTTGTTTCTCCTCTTCTTGGCAGATGTTGATAGAAGCGTGTGACTTCTGCATAGTTGGATCAATGCATGGGAGTTGCGTCAGAGCTTCATATAACAAGTCACTTTGGGATGGAATGGTCATGGCATCCCACATTATAACATTTATGTTTTTCTTTTTCATATGGTCCACAATGCTGAATGGAAAATCCATTGACTTGGCATTTAAGGAATAACAACATCCTTACTTGGTTGCTCGGGTATAGAGGTAGGAACCTTAAATGGTGCAGAGGCTTGACCTACCAAAGGAGGGGCATGCACCACTTCTGGAGGAGCTTTGCGTGGAGCCTCAAGTATGGGAACTTGAGTGATTTTACTAATGGATGTCTTAGCTACTTCCTTTTTCTTCTAAGGTTCTACTTGTGTTGTTAGAATTGTGATCTACATGCCATACTCTAGCATTCTCTTCTTATATCTTGTGTTATCTGCGTACTTGGGCGTGTGGTCCGCTTATATCTTTTATAACTTGGTTGATTACACATAAGTCCTCGCGCCAAAGAACATTGAATTTTCCTGCGGAGGAGCTTCGGCATTTCTTAAGTATCTACTTCTGGTGCACTCATTGAAGGCTCACACCGAAGCATTCAAATCAGATAGGCTTACGTGCACACAACATTAGTGCAATAATATCTACTATGAGGCATATTGCAAGGAAATCACCATTCAGACTCTTACACCATGTTGTTCTGTCACTGGGACAACTACTTGACTTGTCTTTGAGCGCTAGAAGAGGTTGTGCAAGAGGAATAACTTGTAAAGGCAAGTGTGCATTAACATGTCATCTATCATTCTGTTAGTTTTTTCTGTACCTTTGATTCCCATACTGATTCTATCAAGGTTGATTGCTTTCACCTTGCACCGATTGAATCGCCTTTGTAGGCTTGCGCTACAACTTCTCCAATGATATGACCTTATTGGAAAAGTTTCTAATCAAGGCCTTCAATTCATCATCTTCTTTTTGTTGTGCAAGAGAGTAGGATGTAGATACAAATGGTTGCACACTCTACACTCGAAACCAGGGAAAAGAAGGTTGGGGCACTAGAGACATATCTGGGAATAAGGGTGCAAGAGGCCTAGGTGTCAATTTACTAGCCTGGATGAGAATTGTTTTTCCCTTATTGTAATGTTGTATGCAACACGTAGGGTTCTACCTCCCATGGATTGAATCGTGACTAAAATGTCACTATTCAAAACCCTCAGATGGTACAAGAAAGCATGTTGGGATATAGGCCTTACCACTTGAGGAATTCTATCCCAAGTCTTCTAGAATCTGATGTTGAAATCAGTCATCTACTCATTGGGTGCATGTTTTGTTGTAGTCAGTTGCTCCACCATTGATAAATGATCTAATTTATCTTCAAAGTAATTACAAAGAGTTATTCTAAGCTCGTCTCAAGTAGCAATAGATGCAGGTCTTAGGACACGTACCATTGGAGTTCTTTACCCTTGAAGGAGGTTATGAGAAACCTAAAAGTAACATCATCATGTGTAATCAGATAGACAGAGCATACATTGGCCACATATTGAATGTGTTCAATAGGGGTGACTTGATTTTCTCCGTGAAGTATGGAATAATTTTGAGCACGAGACATTGGCAAATCATGCTGAGCATTGAGATTGAGTGGGCTTCCATCAATGAAGTTGGTGAAGTTCCTTAGAGGATGAGGAGGTTAAAGCACCATGGCAGGGCACGCTTGTCTATCTTGAGGAGGAGTAGAGTGCATTCAGCGCACTGGAGATGGGGATTCACACACAAAAGATCTGTTGCATGTGTTTCTTGGTGAAAGCTAGAGGTATTCAAAGGATCTTTTAGTTGCAACACTTTGTCTAGTATGCACTCTTCTCATAAAATAAGTCCGGACTGCAAAATGGGAGCTCTTGAAATGTTGGGAGTCATCGATGTGTGTTTAAATAAGCCTCCAAATGTTGGAAATGCTAAGTTCACACACCAGAACTTAGCAATATGAAATTTAAGCTTTCATTGCTTGTCCTACCAAGCATGCTAGAAATTGTTGGTCGTCAAACTTACACCCATGTCTTGATCTGGAAGGATTGATTCGTTTGAGACAACAATGGAACCGTCTCCAAGTTGTGAGACCTTGCATGCTTGAGACGGATCTCCGAGAGAAGGTCGGTTCCTCTATCTATTTCTACTGCTACTACTACTCCTAATGTTGAAAGGTAAAACTAAGCTAACGATGCCAAGGGACCAGGGATAAAAGGATAACATGAAAGAAAACTACACTAAAAGACGATAGCACCAGAAAAAGGGATGCACATTATCATTACAGATCAAAATTGAGGGGAAATGCATGAAAGAAGGCTAGGCACGTGTAGCACAACTAAGACATATTTTCCGATCGGTTTCATGGAATACAACTAGAAAGGGAACTAGAAGGAGGTAGAATAACATAAAGAACCACTCAATGTAAAATAAAAGGCAAGAAGAAGAAATACAAACATGTTAGGATAGGGAATAGTCACAAAACAATGGTTCCATTACTACCAGAATGCACGAGTTGTTACAATGGTGAAAGAGGCTGATATCCACATGTACGAGCTAGATCTAGAGGTTTATGACTAGAAATACGTAAAAATATGAAGTCCTTAGCAAAGTGTGTAAGGATTCAAAGTGTCTAACATTAACAATGAGCCCAACTCTTACATTTATAGATGAATTCATGGAAGAAGAAGAGAAGGAGGGAAAATCCAAATTTGAAATGCAACCACCAACAAGAAGCATTCAATGCCTATAAATCTACTTGAAAATCTATCAAATGTGCTTCCCCAAGTTTGTTTGGCGTGTTGGAGAAGGAAAGAGGGTGGATCAGATCAAACAGGTGGTTGGAGCAATCATATATGCTCATTAATGCCCAAAAATACGTTTTCCCATTTCTAACCTATCAGTTCCACCAAGAATTTGAATTTGAATCTCTAGCATTATAGCCTACATCATAAATTGTCAATCGAGACTAGGCACGTGCCGATCAAAGCTCTGTAGCAAAAGATATGGTCGTCGAAGTTTTTTAGATTCATCAGACACACATAAGACATGTGGCACATGTGGATTGGCTAAAGAATGATCAATTTTGCAAATGTTCTTGTTGTTTCGCCACGTGTCACTCATTGATTTTTGTAAGAATTTGGTGCCACTGTTGGCATACTTGGATTGATTGTGTGTGCACTCTCAAGCGTGTCGAGAGAATGATGTGGCACATAATGGTGTAGAGGAGGGCATAAAGATATGCACGTGGAAGAATGAGGCATGGAAAGGAAGTAGAAGGAGGGTGCATGCAATGTCCAGGGGGAATGAGGCAAACTAATGAGTGGAGAACATATGTGTGGGGTGCGAGAGGGCCAGGGACTTAGCTGATTGAAGCAAGTGCAAGGTTTGCACATAGGATGAATAGATGCTAGGAAGAAGGTAAATGTGTAGAAGATGTGTGCAAGGTAAGAGTGGAATAAAGAGGAAAAGGAAATGGGAAAGAAAGAAGGGGAAGTGCCCAAGGGTGCACAAGGAAACAATGACCAAGTGAATGTGATAAGGAGACAACTGAGGTGCGTGTCAATGTAATGAATATGTCTGCGCCATAATATGTATGTAAGTTATCTAAATAACTAGGAGAGTTATTTGGATAATAGGTCCATTGAAAAGTATAAGGATCATCTTGTTACAAAAGGTTTTCACAAGTTGAAGCTATTGATTATTCCCGAGACTTTTACACTCGTTGCCAAGATGGATTGTACACGCCTTGTACTACTTATTTTTGCATCACAAGGGTGATCCATATACCAATTGGACGTGAAAAGTATCTTCTTACATACATATTTATAAGAGGAAATATACATGGAGCAACTTTCTTGATTTGTTTAGGATTCTTCTCTTGTTTGTAGGCTCTAAAGGTCTCTCTATGGACTCAAACAATACCCTTGGGCTTGGTATGAGTAGATGGATCCTTTTCTTCTATCTACTAGTTTTGTTCATTTCCACTCTAATCCCCTAAACCATAAACATAAACCCTAAACCATAAACCATAAACCCTAAACCTACAAACCTTAAACCCTCAAACCATAAACCCCCAAACCCTAAAACCTAAACTCTAAACCCGAACCCTAAACCCTAAACCATAAACTCCAAACCCTAAACCATAAACTCCAAACCCTAAACCCTAAACCCCAGACCCAAAACCACAAACCCTAAATCCTAAACCTAAAATCCCAAACCCCAAACCCTAAACATTAAAACCTTAAAACATTATAACCCTAAATCCTTAATCCCTAAACCCTAAACCCTAAACCCCAAACCCCAAACCCCAAATCCCAAACCCCACACCCCAAATCCCAAACCCCACACCCCAAACCCCCAAACCCCGAACCCCGAACCCTATAAACTCAAAACCTAAAACCATAAAACCATAAAACCCTAAACCATAAATCATAAACCCTAAACCACAAAACCCAAAACCCCAAACCCCAAACCCCAAACCCAAAACTCCAAACCCAAAACTCTAAACCATAAACCCCAAATACTAAACCTAAAAACCCAAACTCTAAATTGTAAACCTTAAACCCCAAACCCCAAACCCATAACTCTAAACCCTAAAACCATATACCCTAAAACCCTAAACCCTAACCCAAAAACACAAAACGCAAAAACCATAAACCCTAAACCCTAAACACTAAACCCCAAACCCCAAACCCCAAAGCCCAAACCTAAAACCCTAAAACCCTAAACCCCTAATCCCAAACCCCAAAACCTAAACCCTAAACTCTAAAACACTAAACCCTAAATCCTAAACCACTGAACCCATAACCTCTAACACAAAACCCTAAACCCTAAACCTTAAAACTTAAACCTTAAACCCTAAAACCCTAAACTGTAAACCCTAAACCCTAATCCCAAAAATCAAAACCCTAAACCCCAAAACTTTAAAACCCTAAACCCTAAACCTTAAACCCTAAACCCGAAACCCCAAACCCTAAACCCTAAAGCCCAAAACCCCAAAACCCTAAAACCCAAAACCCGGAACCCCAAACCCCAAACCACAAACCCTAAAAACCCAAAACACTAAAACGTAAACTTCTAAACAACTAAAACCCTTAAACCCCTAAACCCTAAACCCCAAACCCCAAACTCAAACACAAAACCCCAAAACCTTAAACCTCAAATCCCAAACCTAAAACCCCAAAACCCCTAACCTAAAACCCCAAATGCCAAACCCTAAACCCTAAAATCCTAAACCTTAAAACCCTAAAACCCCAAAACCCTAAAAATCCTTAAAATGTAAGCCCTAAACCCTAACCCATAACTTATAATCTTAAACCTAAAACCCAAAACCCAAAACTCCAAACCCAAAATACCAAACCACAAACCGTAAACCCAAAAACCACTGAACGCGAAACCCTAAAACCCTAAACCCTAAACCCCAAAACTTGAAGCCCAAAGCCCTAAGCCCTAAGACTAAAACCCTAAACCCAAAAACCCAAAACCTTAAAACCTTAACCCTAAAACCATAAACCATAAACCCTAATCCCTAAACCTTAAAACCTAAAACCTAAAACCCTAAAATTCTAAAACCCTAAACCCTAAAACCCTAACACCTAAAATCTAAAACCCTAAACCCTAAATCCTAAACCCCAACCCCAAACCCCAACCCCTAAACCCCAAACCCTAAAGCCATAAACCCTTAAACCCTAAACCAAAACCTTAAACCCTAAACCTTAAACCCTTAAACCCAAAGCCCCAAACCAAACCCGAAAACCCTAAAACCCTAAACCCTAAACCATAAACCTTAAACCATAAACTATAAACCCTAAACCCTAAATCCTAAAACCTTAAAACCCTAAACCTTAAACTCTAAAACCCTAAACCCCAAACCCTAAACCATAACCCCTAAACCTTAAACCCCAACCCCTAAACCCAAAAATATTAAACCCCACAAACCCTAAACCCCCAGACCCTAAACCCCCATAACCTAAACCAAACCCTAAAACCAAAACCCTAAAACCCAAACCCTAAACCCTAAACCACCCTAAACCCAAAACCTTAAACCCGAATCCCAAACCCCAAACCCCAAATCCAAAACCCCAAACCCCAAACCATAAACCTTAAACCCTAAACCAAAAATACAAAAACTTGAAACCCTATACCTGCGATACCTTGAAACCCCAAACCCTTAACCTATAAACTCAAAACCCAAAACCCTAAAACCCTAAAACCTTAAAACCCCGAATCCTAAACCCCAAAACCGCATGAGCCCCCGAAAACCCTAAACCTCAAATCCCAAACCCCAAAACCCAAACTTCAAACCGTAAACTCCAAATCCCAAAACCCAAACCCTAAACTCACGAACCCTAAACCTCGTAAACCCAAAACCCTAAAACCCTAAAAACTTAAAACCCCAAGCCCTAGACCAAACTATGAACCCCAAACCGTTAACCCTAAAACCATAAACCCTAAACCCTAAACCGCAAAACCTAACCCCAACCCCAAAACCCTAAAACCCTAAAACCCAAATCCTTAAAGCCTAAACCCTAAACCATAAACTGTAGAACTCTAAAACCCTAAAACCATAACCCTAAACCTAAACCCTATAACCCTAAACCAAAACCCTAAAACCCTAAAACTCTAAAACCTTAAACAAGAAACCCTAAACCATAAACCTAGACCATACGTGTTATGTTTCAAATCATCTTGAAACCTAAGGATTTTTATGGTCGGAGTTGTTGGATCCAAAGGTGGCGAACATGAAGACGTGTAAACAACTCTCCTAGAGTATGTAAACCCACATTAATGAGTTAGAATTTGATGTTAAGGAAGAAACATGCATCAAGAGGAAGATGAAGAAAAAGGCTCCGAGCGCGCACTTGATGGTGAGGCCAATGGAGATCACAAATGAATAGGAAATCAATGCCTTAAACAAGATGGCCACAAAACTTTCACACAAAAATGTAAATAAGGTAAGAACTATCTCGTGCACTCGTGGAGGACAACAAAATCTTAAAAGAGCCAGGTGGAAAAATTTAAGGAAGGGAAAAAGGAAAAAGAAAAGGATAAAATTCTTGAGTTCACTTGTAGAAATTGGTGGGGAAATTATTTGATAACATCTAGAATTTGATACACAGATCGATGGCACACTTATCAATCCTCACATTTCCTTCATCCTTGTGTACACTGCTACTTATAAAGAAATCGGACACACCTCGGGAGGCAAAGGAGACTACAAAAGAAGTTGTGTAAAGGGAGAAAGAGGTTGCATGGGAGAAGGAGAGAACAAATAAGAGGATAACATGAAATATTGTTGAGTATGATGAGTTGTTGCATACCATCAAAGACGCAATTAAAGAAGGAAAAATTAGTGCTCAACATGTGTGAGGACCTAGAACCCCTCATCAAGTTGAAGACATTGATTGAAGAAAATGATGTTCGAAGGCCAAGAAGAATGAGACCTTGGGAAAGGAAGAAAGATTAACATTACTTGCATATAAGAAAAATATGCTTATAGCGGCTTAAGAGCCTCACAAAGAAAGAATCAAAAATCTAAATAAACTCATCATGAGGATAATGGACGTAATAGATGGAATGGTTTCTTTTCTAGCAAATGTAATAAGGGTACTAAAGCATAAGGAGAGAGGATATGACTTGGGATGAAATGAAGTATGTGCTTGGTAAAGTACCAAGAAAAGTGAATAAGGGACTCATCGAGTGGAATGAGCTTGAAGCAGAAAAAAAATGAGTACCTCGAACTTCTATCACTCTTAGAAGAATAGTGCAAAGATTCATAAATTGGTATATTTATCATTCTTTCATTCATTATACAAACATTATTTGATAGTTTATTCTTTATTATTGGAGAGATAAGGAGTGATTACCCATTTTCGAGGATGGAAATGAAGTTAGTTAGGGGTAATGTTAGCCCTAAGAAATATTGGCTAAGTATGGAGAGGTGCATAAGGACAAGGCATGCGCAGCAAGCTGCAGTGCGTAGGGAACATGGGAGGATTTGTAAAGTAAGGGCGCACATGGGAAAAGAAAAAGACTAAAGACTTAGTAATTTTGTATGTACAAGAATAGCATGGAGTATAGAACACGGCTTGGAATGAGGCATGAAGACTTGGAGATCACACAAATTCTATCTTGGGAACATGAAGAAGATCAAGCACCATGCAAGACCGAGCTAATAATAGGATGAAGGATTAGTGTTATTAATAGATGATCTATTATTAGGCGAGGCTTGCATGATTCCTTTGATTCTTTTGTAGCGGCGCATGGCTATTATGAGCATGTATCCTATTTTAAGAGTGCATGGTGGTGAAGGAAATTCCCCACCCCTATACATATATGGATTGATCTCGCACCGTGAGAGATCAATTGAGATCAGAATGTATAGAGGTTATGTTGATGGTTTGTTACATGCATGACCTTGTGATGTTACTTATTGCGTATTCAGCTATTGGATTACATGGTGAATTAATATAATGGATCATTATGGGTGGTTATTAGTTATTGATGTCTCTATTATCGGTTCTTGTGTGGTAAATCCGATATTGATCCTTGTTTAGTTCATTATGCTTACGTTTGTGATTTGTTCCTTTATGTTATACACTAGTTTATCTTTCATGGTTATGGAATGTATCTTAATGCATGTTAACTCTTTGATAAAGTTGGCATCAAAAATGGGACTTGGTACCTTTGTGCACTTTGAGTGAGTGTTCATCCTTCAACTATATGAGGTTGTTGTCCAAATGTCTCATTCGTTATGAAGTTAATGCACTAGCTACTAAAGAAATTAGCAACTCAGAAATGAAGGAGGGTTTATGTTACCTTGGATGTGTGATGCTTGATACAGGCGCTAAATGATGGATCTTCCTTGTGAGACCTGCAAATAAGATAGACTAAAAATAAGATTTGATTAGATAGATAGATGTAGGGGTTGTCCGATAAGTGGATTCGGAAGCTTTTGACTTCCTTGGTGGATGTCAACCCCATTTGTTTAGAAAGGATAAAACAATAATTACTATTTAGAACATTTAGAAACATCAACAACACTTAATCTAGAAACTTATTAAGATGCATTTAAAGTTGATTTGATTGAAATAACTACAAAATAAGTGTTCTTCAGTCTAGGTCGATGGCGACCCGTGACTGTAAAGGCATGTCGACAAAGAACTAGGAGGATGAATGTGAGCCCGTAGATAAAATATACTGACTTGCAAGGCTTGAGAGTGATCTAGAAGATGATAACGACCTGTAACCGCTATAAAAGGATGTATAAAAGAGAACCGAGGAAGAGAAGTAAGATAAAGGATGGAAATATTGCGCCCTATTGTATTTGGTTATTATCATCGATGTCAAATGAATTAATGGCAAATGGATTAAATAAGAGCATGCATATCGGTGGTCTTCGAGGTTCAATATGATTTCATGTGGTTTCAAGAAGGCACGGACTTGAAGGTTGATTGGTAGTGCAACTTCGTGGATGGTTTTAGGTGCCTAATGAGTCCGATGAGGTGTGACATGATGGTATAGGAAAGAGAAAGGATGGGAGAAGCTTTTAGAGAGTATCCAAAGCATGTGTGAGAAAATGTTAGGCTCATCTCAACCCTAGGAGTCATTTTTCTATGTTGGTCGAAATGGTATTGAGAAAAAGTAGTGTTCTTGCATGAAAATGAGATGGGAAGGAAACTTTAACACGTATTATTTTCAAAAAAATAATGGGAGATTATTGAGGAATGTGTCTTGGTGCTTCACGCAAAATTTTAGGTCATTGTGAGGTCATTTGAGCAAGTTAGGTGAGTTCTAATAAAATAAGTCTTTTGAAAAGTGTATTTTGAGGCTTTTGGCTTCTTAGCCTTCAATAAAATTACAGAGGCTCCTTCAAATAAATCATAGAATGATTTTTTGAGTAACTTTTCATATAAATCATGTGAAAAAATAATTTTCTCAAAAGGAGGTGTATTTGAAAAGATATGAGCATTTTGTGAAGCACTTTTTGTTCTCTTGGACTGTTTTCTAAGCTAATAGGAGCAAAAGGTAAAAATTGTTCTCCAATGACTAATTTTTCCTCTGCAATCTTTATTAGAGATGTGTTGATGTTTTTACATACTTCATGGGTCTTTGGTTGGTATTTGAATAATCTATCAAGGGTTAAATCTGTATCCTCCATCACATTTAGTGAGTCCACAATCAAGTCATGTTTTAGAGCTCTTTATCAATCATAAAAGTGAACTTAGAAACATTTTCGGGATGCTATAATAGTGACTATTTCCTCTTGAAGTATGTTGAAAAGGTAGATTCAAAATTTTTTACATTGTGTTGAGAATAAAAGTAGTCTAATGCTAAGTTTTTGCAGTTGAATGTGGCTTGAAAATGCATGTTGAAGCATGTTTTTGATGAGTTAAGTGAAAAAGTGGTTAAAGTGATCTTGTAGGAGATGTTCAAATATCTTTGGTTCTTATCATATCAACTCAAAGAAGTTACTGCCATTTGTGAAGGTATCTAGGGTTGTCATTAAGGGTCTGTTGATCTAGCATGCAATCAGTACAGTCCTTTGCACTTTAACATAGATATTTCAAGTAAAATGTGCTCTGAGCCTTTCTCCTTTTAGGTGTAAATTTCATGATTCCTTAAGTGTTTCTCCTCTCATGTTGAATATTTTGGTTCAAAACTCCATAGTTTTCAAGGCACCCATTTGTTCTGAGATCAATCCCAAGATTTAAATGTTTCATACTCAATCAATACTACCATGTTCTCGAGTCTTAGGTATGGAATACAAATTTCTAAGTTATCAAACTCTTCGAGGAACTATGCAAATCTTGCGTTTTAAATTTACCTCATAAAGGTTCTTGGGTCATCTACAATGTAAATCAAATACTTGAATAAATGTTCAAGCATAACATGGTTATGATTGTTATAACATTGTTGGATAGAATAAAGGTGTGGGGACCGTATGCATTCTAGCTAGGGAAGTTAAGACAAATTCAAAGGATGAATACCATTTGAAGAAGGTGAATTTATTCCCTACAAATCTCTTGTAATTGATCACTTCAATTTGACTTTTCTTGAAGGAAGACTTCAATTTTTCAAAGTTCTCGGTATTGTACAGTCTCTTACCTTGATCTAGGGTTTATCTAAACAAAACTTTGCTTGAATAAAGACATTCTTCAAACCAATCTCCACAATTTTTTGAATAAATCTATGTTAATTTGTTTAGAATCATTTTCAATAGAAATCACATCGATTGGTAATGTATATGAAGAGCGATTTACAACGAAATATTCAAAAATGTGTTAGACTGAGAAAAACCAATTGTTCGTGTTTCTTGAATTCTAAATCAAATTTGATAGAATTTATCAGGGTTAAGGTGTTGGAATGATGTTTCACTACTAAGAGATCATTTCAAAATCTTGAACAAGCTCTCGAATATTCACAATTTTTGAAAGTGGACTACAAAAGTAGTGTCTCTTACAAAAGGTGGGTGATATGTTACAAAGGGTACAAGTAGTTTCCTAATACAAGTTGTGGTAAGATTGATGAAGGATTTAAAATGTTGTGGAGGCCATCATATAATTTTGAGAAAATTTCTCCTTCATGTTATATCATACTTTAATCAACAGAGACTGTCTCGCATGTACAAGAGCTTCAATTAAAAACTATAAACAAATTCTTCCGAGTTTAATGTGATTAATCTATGTGTAAGTTGATCAAATCTCATGCAAATAATGCATTAAAGCCTTGAAGTTTCTAATCTCTTCTTTTCTTGATGGTTTGAAGGTAGAAAGACATGTTTTGTTTTGTATTCACTAAGACAAAATTATTTGTCTTCATGAGAAGTTGAAGAGCCAAGCACTTCAACAAGGATATGACATGAAAATTCAGAAGAACACTACAAAAATAAAGTTTTGAATTCTTAAAGTAAAGGTAAAAAAATTTATTGTAATAAGTGTAATTGTTCTATGATAATCTTTGAAGTAAGACAAATCTACAAGACAAAGATAATTGTTAATAAAAAATTTGGACAGAATTGAATAGTTATGAGGCTCATTGAAATTCTATAAGAAATGATATGAAAGGTCAAGTAAAAGGGTGTGGAAAATTATGTTGAGGAGTTGTTAAATGAACAGGTCAAAATTTTGAGGAGTTGTGAAGTTGAAAAGAGACATAGAATTATCTTATAAGTATTGAAGATTGCAAATTATTTTTATGTGAATTTGAACTAAAAATTTTGAAGTCAAGAAACACGATAAAATTGAAAAGTATATTTGAACATAGAGGTATAGGAAATTTGATCACAATGAAGAGTTGAAGAGAACCTTAGGGATGTAACATATGATCTTGAAATGCAAAAATCCAAAGTTGAGTGTGCGGTGATAAAATGCAAGTTGTGTTAGCTAAAGCGAGTGCAATGAAGATATGAAAGTGATATATCAAAGTGAGAGATAAGAGTGAAAGTAGGTAGAACAAGTTTGAGTCTAACATAGAAGTTGAAGAAACTAAGGTTTCAAGGATGTTTTGTTTTTTATTATTCCCGGTTACAATATGAAAAAGGATGACCGCATCTAAGAAGGAAAGAGTTTAAGTGAGGTTCTAAGAAGATATTCAGTGTATTTGAAAGTAGTCTTAGATTGAGATATGTAGTAGGTGACAAAGATCGTTTACAAAACTATCTTAAAATGTGTTAAATAGTTGATAAGGTCTAATATAACAATAAATGAACATAAATGAATCAGTTCATTCTTTTTAAAATTTTACATGTGAAATGCATAGTCGTTGATGCAGACCAACCTTATGAGAACAGAGGAGTGAATACAGGCAAAAAAGGCTATGAACTAGGAGATTGCATGCTTGTAGGTTTGAGGTCTTTGAGAAGGAAAATCAAAAGTTTGAATATAATGAATGAAAACATGACAGAATGATAAGAATAGTAATTTGGGAAAAAAATTGAGCAAATGTAAGAAGAAGCAAAGTGTGCAATATAGGGGTCATCATGAGCATGTTGAATACAATAGCTCAAGAGTGACTAAATTGGTAGAATAAGTCTAAGTGGCAGCTTAGCATTTGGGGAGTTAAAGCTTCCCTGTGAGTTGAAGCTCACTAAATATCAGCAGACATTGATTGAACTATAGGTGGTTGAAGCCTCCAAACTCGGGTAGAGCAACTTGGTCAAATTGAGGAGTAGCATCTCCCGGTTGATTTGAAGCTCAACCTTGAAACTAATGTTCGAAGCATGATAATTTGGTCCTAAGCATAGTTCATATTTTCAATGGGTTTTCTTTCCCATTTTGGGTTCACCACATTAAAATTTGTGTCATTTTGTACTCTCTTATAAATTTGTGTGTGTGTGTGTGTGTGTTATTTTATCATATCATATTTAAGAAGGTAAATTTGTGAAGACACTGATTCACCCCCTCTTAGTGTCATAGTTTCTAACAATTGGTATTAGAGTATGGTCCTCCTGAATCAAGCCTAACAACTTGGAGGTGATCTTGAAGACACAAGCATGGGTACATTAGTAGAATCAATGTTGAAGAAGAGGTATGAAATTTCTCAAGCTCTTATAAATGAGTTAAATTAAGAAATCAAGCTTAAGTAAGTTAGCCATGGTCAAGAACTAAATGAGATGGCTTCATTTGTTGAAAAAGTGTCAAATTTCTTAAAAGATAAAGAAATTATTTGCCTTAAATTTGAAGAGGATCTAAAACACCGAAGATTGAGTTGGTATAGGTTACTAATCAGCTTAAAACTTGCAAAGCAAACAAGGAAATTCTAGTGGAGTAGAGCATGAGACATGTCAGATAGCTATTCAAGCCAAGAGTGGAGAATGTGAAATGTTAAATGTAGAAGTAAAGACCCTAAAGTAGAGCTGAAAAAAAAAAGCAATTTTGTTGAGAGCTGAATCAAGTAATACTTCTTGTCAAGGATGTTCTCAGCCCAAGAAGGAAAACAAAGAGCACAAGAGGATCTTTAGGAATCCAACTATAAGGAGATTATCAGGTATGTTTCATGGAGTTTTTTTTTCATGCAATATCTTTAGACATAGAGAAAGAGACTATAGAAGAAAGATAGATGAATACCATCCATGGAGAGATTGCAGGTTTGACTATGAGAAGAACATAGTGTGTTTTAATTGCAAAGAAAAAGGCCATATAGCCAAGTATTGTTAAGAAGATCCAGCAAATTAGTGTTGGGAAAAGAGTCGGGTTGTATGTTTTAATTGCCATGAGCTAGGAAATTTTGCAAGACATTGTCATGATTCACCTATATTAAGCTATAAGATGAATGCCTTTTAGAGACAAGATAAAATTATACACAAAGAAAAAAAGGGTATGCAAGGTCAATGATGAAAAAAGAAATTGAAACATCAAAGGATGAAAAAAAAAGCTAGTTGAAGGGTAGATGTTGAATAAAAACAACAATCTAAATCAGTCACAAGGGAAGCATGCATAAGCAAGATAGTACAAAATGATGACAAAGGAAAGAAGAAAGAAAATGACTCAAGTGCGAAGCATGAAGAATGATTTCCCAAGCAATATTAGAAAAGTGTATGAATTAACATTTCTATCTATCTGGAACCCAAAAGAGGAAGAGAGCTCAATTGATCTTGTGGTCACACTAAGGAATGAATATGAAAATATTAATAAGAAAAATAGAGCAAGAGGATGAAATAATGAGTCATCAAGTTACTTTTATAAATTCCTACTATTCTAAGGTGATATCATGAGGAAGGGATGCCTTCTATAGGCTTCTAGAAGGCATGCATCAATTTGAGAAGAAGAATACTATGATTTTGAAGGTCATTGTCATCAATTGGTGTTGATACATGCATTCAAGATATTCAAGCATGGAAATAATCCTAAGGTGTGTTATTCATTCTTTTAAGGTTCATATACTTGACAAGTCTTGTATGGAAGTCATGGTTAAGTTTTCAGGAAAAGACAAGTATGAGGTTCTTGTCATAGTCTTGTTACTCCAAGTATGTGTTTTAGTCAAGCATATAACAATAAGCATGTTTCTCTCCTCAAGTGTTGTGTATAAGTGCATATCAAGTAATCTTCCAAAGGTACATATCATCATATCAACCAACAAACTACGAATATCAATGCAGATCACTCTAAAAGTGAAAAATATGAGTCTAAGTTATACATCTCAAAAGATGAAGTCACAAGAGACATGAAGAGGGCAAGGAGAATAGATTGAACTTCAAAGTTTGAGCTTGAGTTTGTGGAGTTATTCTCGTATCGGGATTCAATGTGGTGATCATTGCATGAGTAGGTTTTGTGCCTACAAATGCATCATATTTCCAAGCAAGTGAGTCATGGAGAATGGAGTAATGAAAAGTATGGAGGTCCTCAATGATTATTTTTTTCAGATCTCGGTTTACCTTATGCGTAGAAGCTACCCATAGTACTTTTCATAAGATATAACTGAGTATTTTGTGTGGTGTCTTCTGCTCAACTGAAAATGAAGTAAATAGATGAACTTTGGGCTCATGATGTGTGTAAAATCCAAGTCCTTGACTATGATGAAGTTTGAGAAGTTGATATGAGATCAAAAGGTGAATTCAAAGGTATACTCATATGCACTTAATTACTCCAAAACATAATCAATAACTAAAGAGGGTAGTCTTATTCAGGATGTATGATAATGGTGTTATGATAGTGAATTAAAGGTTTCTTTGAGACAAGGTACATCATATGTCTAAGGAACAAATGTTAAGAAGAAAGCTTGACTTATTTTCGAAGGAAAATCAAGTTTTTCTCATGATTAAGGTATAAATGAAAATATTGTCTAAAATTGGTCTAAGTATGTTGAGTATGTCAAAGGAAAAAGTTTAATTTCCCAAGGATAAAATCATATGTTAAAATTAATACTACATGACAAGTTAGCACTCGCTAGAAGATTGTGAACAATAAATTTGATGGAATCCTAAGTTTTTACCAACATAGAAAGGTGCAATGAATGTTCTGAGATACATAAGTATATGTATGTATTATAGAGTATGGGTTTCTTCACAAGCTCGGTGATGAAACACAAGATGTGTGATAGCTCAATGATAATCACAAAGCAATTGAATGAATATATTTGCATATCTTTGGACAAAATAATATGGACATCGAGGTCTAAATTTGCATGGTAAAGAGTCTTCACAATTGGGGAAGTGTCTAAGATTACTTCTTGGAGGTACTCACAGCTTTGTTAATGTTCTTCTATGGTATGTATCTTGACAATTGAAGTTATACCTAGTAGGTGAATTGGTTGTGTATGTATATTCGAAAATGGTTTAGTGGTATACAAAAAGGGCTATTCCTATATGTGAATACAAATAAATATGACCTGATCATGATAGGGGAATCCAAGGTAGACATAGGAGCTTAGGGAAGAGAAAACCATCTAAAGGGGAGTTGTATGAACTAGTAAAGATAGTAGAAGAAGAAGTGAAGAATGAATATTCATGATTTTATTTTAGAAGGAATGTCAGGGAGTGAGGTTTGAATGGAAGAAGAAATGCAGCAAATTTGAATCCCTTCAGACAAGATAACAACATCTTCCTAGGGGAGTACATGTAAGGTATGAGCATTATCTTTTTGTTTATTTTTTTCCAATCTTATCAGTTTGGTGTGCTTGTGCATCTTTTTCACAGATGTCAAAGGGGAGAGAAAATGTTGGAAACTTGTTTCATTATCAAGTATATCAGTTTGCCATCAAGTTTTAGTATGTTGCCATCAATGATAAAGGGGGAGATTTTTACACCCTATTGTATTTCTGGTTGTTTTCATTGATGTCAAAAGGATAAAACAAGAGCATGCATATCAGGTGGTGTTCAAAGGTTCAAGATGATTTCATGTGGGTTTAGGAAGGAAGGGACTTTAAGGTTGATTGGTAGTGTCACTTCGTGGATGGTTTCAAAGTGCCTAATGAGTCTAATGAGGTGTGATAGGATAATACATGATAGAGAAATCATGGGATAAGCTTTGAGAGAGTATCCAAAACATGTGTGAGCAAAGGTTAGGTTTATCTCAGCCCCATGAGTTAGTTTTGTATGTTGGTTAGAAATGGTGTTAAGAACAAGCAATGTTATTGCATGCAAATGATATGGGATGGATAATTTCATACCTATTATTTTCAAAAAACCATGGGAGATGATGGAGGAAGGTTTCTTGGTGCTTCATGCAAAATTTTAGGTCATTGTGAGGTCATTTGAGAAATTTATGTGAGTTCTTATCAAACATGTCTTTTGAAAAGTACATTTTGAGGCTTCTCATCGCTTCTTAGCCTTCAAGAAAAATTATATAGACACCTTCAAATAAATAATAGAAGGAATTTTTGGATTAAATTTTCCTAGAAATCATGTGCAAAAATAAGTTTCTAAAAAAGGAGGTGTATTGAAAAGATATGAGCATTTTGTGAGGCAGCGTTTTTCTTCTCCTGAATGTTTTCTCGAGATAATAGAGCAAAAGGTAAAATTGTTCTCCAATGACTGATTTTGCCTCTACAATATTTATTAGATATTTTTGATGTTTTTTACATACTTCATGGGTCTTGGTTTTGTATTTATAGAAGCTATCAAGGGTAAAATGAATCCTCCATCTTATTCAATAAGTGCATAGTTGAAGTCATGTTTTATAGCTCTTTATGATTCATAAAAGTGAACACGAAACGTGCTCAGGAGCTATAATAGTGAATCTTTCCTCCCGAAGGTTGTTGAAAAGGTCTTTAAAGTGTTTTGACATTGTTTTGAGAATAACAAACAATATAATGCCACATGTTTGTAGTCGATGTGGCTTGGCAATGCATGTTGAATGTTTTTATGAGTTAAGTGAAAACAATGGTTAAAGTGATATTGAAGGAGATGATAAAATCCTTGTGGTTCTTAGAAGATCAACTCAAAGTATACACTTCCGTTTTTAAGGTATCTAGGGTTTTCATTAAGGTTTTTAATCTAGTGTGAATTTCATTTGCATGCAATCTTTTCTAGTCCTTTGCACTTGAACATAGATGTTTACAAGCAACTTGTACTATGAGCCTTTCTCATTTTAGGTGTAAATTTTAAGATGCCTTAAGTGTTTCTCCTCTCATGTTGAATATTTTGGTTCACAACTCCATATTCTTCAAGGCACCCATTTGTTTTGAGATCAAGCCCAAGTTTTGCTTTGAATATTTCTTACTCAATCAAGATTGTCATGTTCTTAGTCTTAGGTATGGACTACAAATTGCTAAGTTGTCAAGATCTTCAGAGGAACTATGCAAATATAGTGTTTAAAATTTACCTCATAAAGGTTCATGGATCATCTACAATGAAAATCAAAGACTTGAATAAATGTTCAAGCATAACATGGTTATCATTGTTATAACATCGTTAGATAGACTAAAGGTGTGGGGACTCTTCATGCAATCTAACTAGGGATGTTTGGAAAAATTCCAAGGATGAATACCTTTTGAAGAAGGTGAATTTATTCCCTAAAAATATCTTGGAATTGATTACTTCAGATTTGACTTTGCTTGAAGGAAGACTTAAATTTCTAAAAGCTCTTGGATATTGTATGCTCTCTTACCCTAACCTAGGGTTTTGTTAACAAAAATTTTCTCGAATAAAGAGATTCATCCAACTAATATCCACATTTTTCTTAATAAATCTATGTTAATTTATTTAGAATTATTTGTAAAATAAATCACATCGAATGGTAATGTATATGAAGAGCATTTCACAAAGAAAATATTCAAAAACGTGTTAGACTCGAGAACATGTTTCTTGCATTATAAATAAATATTGATCAAATTTATTTGGGTTCAAGTGTTGGAATGATGTTTTAATGCTAAGATATCATTTAAAAAGCTTGAACAAGATCCTAAGATGCACAATTTGTGAAATTGACTGCAACAATAGTGTCTCTTTGTAAAATGTGAGTGGTATGATACAGTGGGTACAAGTAGTTGCCTAATAAAAGTTGTGCTAAGATGGATGAAGGTTTGAAAATGCTCTGGAGGCCATCATGTAAGTTTGAAAAAAAAAAAGTTCCTTCATGTTATATCATACTTTAATCAACAGAGACTTATCTACATGTACAAGATCTTCCATTGAAAACTATAAACAAATTCTTTGAGTTGAATGTGATTAAGCTATGTGTAAATTCATAAAATCTCATGCTAAGAATGCATTAAAGCCTTGAAGTTTCTAATATCTTATTTTCTCGATGGTTGGAAGTTATAAAGCCATGTTTTATTTTGTACTCACTCAAGAAAAATTCTTTGTCTTCATGAGAAGTTGAAGAGCCAAGCACTTGAGCAAGGATATGACTTGAAAAGTTAGAAAAATGCTACAAAATAAAAAGTTTTGAATTCTTAAAGTAAAGTAAAAAAATTCTTGTAATAAGTGTAATTATTCTATAATAATATTTGAAGTAAGACAAAGCTACAAGACAATATAACTAAACTCAAAATTTTTGAACATAATTCAATAGTTATGAGGCTCATTGAACTTATAAGAGAAGTGATATGAAAGGTCAAGTAAAAGGGCATGGAAAAGGATGTTGAAGACTCAGTGATGGAGTTGAAAAGAGACATAGACCTGTCTGATAAGTATTGAAGATTACAAATTATGTTTTATGTGAATTTGAACTAAAAATTATGAGAGTCGAGAAGCACGATAACAATCAAATGAGTATTTGAACATAGAGGTGTGAACTAAAGTTGAGTTTCATAGAAGGTATGAAAGTGGTATATCAAATAAAGAGACAAGAGTGAAAGTAGGTAGAAAAATTTGAGCTAAACAGAGAGGTTGAAGAAACTAAGGTTCCAGTGAAATGCTTTTTATTATTCCTAGTTACAACATGAAAAAGGATGACTACATCTGATAAGGAAAGAGTATAGTGAGGTTCTCGAGAAGAAATTCGTGTGTATTTGAAAGTAGTATTAGAGTGAGATACGATGTGGTGACAGAGAATGTTTACAAAACTATCTTAAAAGGTGTTAAATAGTTTATAAGGCTTGATATAATGGTAAATGAACATAAATGAATCACTTCATTCTTTGTAAAATTGACATGTGAAATACAAAGTTATCACAAACCACCCTTTTGAGAACAAAGGAGTGAATACACGAAGATAGAGGTTATGAACTAGGAGATTGCATGCTTGTAGTTTTGAGGGCTTTGAGAAGGAAAATCAAGAGGTTTGAATAAAATGAATGAAACCATGACAGGAATGAGAAGAATAGTAAATTGGGGACAAAATTGACCAGTAAAAGAAGAATCAAAGTGTGCAGATATAGGGGTCATCATCAGGTGTTGAACACAATAACTCAAGAGTGACCAAATTGGTAGAACAAGTCTAAGTGGCAGCTTAGCAGTTGGGGAGTTGAAGCTTCCTTGTGAGTTGAAGCTCACTAAATATCAGTAGAAGATGATTTAATTACATAGGGGTTGAAGCCTCCAAACTAGGTAGCAGCTTGGTAAAATTGAGGAGTAGTAGCTCCTGGTTGAGTTGAAGCTCAACCTTGAAACTAATGTAATAGAAGTAGGAAAAATTGGTCCTAAGCATAGTTCATAGTTTCAGTGGGTTTTCTTCCCATTTTGGGTTTCCCACATTAAACCTTGTGTCATTGTGTACTCTCTTGCAATTTGTTTGTGTGCGTTTTCAGATTTAAGAAGGCATGTTTGTGAATACACTGATTCAACCCCCCTCTCAGTGTCAAAGTTTCTAACAATTGGTATAAGAGCAAGGTCCTCCTGAATCAAGCCTAACATCTTAGAGGTGATCCTGAAGAAACAAACATGGGTACATCAGCAGAATTAGTGTTGAAGAAGAGGTATGAAATTGCTCAAGCTCTTATAAAGGAGTTAAAGGAATAAATCAAGCTTAAGGAAGTTAATCATGGTCAAGAACTAAATGAGATGGCTTCATTTGTTGAAAAAGTGTCAAAGGCCTTAAAAGATAAAGAAATTGCTTGCCTTAAATTTGAAGAGGATATAAAGACCCTGAAGATTGAGTTGGTACAAGTTACTAATCAGCTTAAAAACTTGCAAAGAAAACAAGGACATTCTAGTGGAGTAGAGCATGAGACATGTCGTAGCTATTTATTGAAGCCAAGAGTGAAGAATATGAAAAGTTAAATGCAAAAGTAAAGACCTAAAAGAAGAGATAGAAAAAAATAAAGAAAAACATTTTGAGAGTAGAATCAAGTAATACTTCTTTTCAAGGATGTTCTCATCCCAAGAAGGACAACAAAAGAACAAGAATACCTTTAGGCGCTTAGCTGCAAGGAGATTATCGGGTATATTTCATGGAGTTTGTTTTTCATGCAATATCTTTGGACATAGAGCAAGAGACTATAGAAGAAAGATATATGAATATCATCCATGGAGATATTGCAAGTCTAACTATGAGAAGAACATAGTGTGTTTTAATTACAAAGAAAAAGGCCATAAAGCAAAGTACATTTTGGAAGATCTAGAAAATCGTTGTTGGGAAAAGAATCAGTTGTGTCTTTAACTCGCCATGAGCTAGGAAATTTTGTAAGACATTATCATGAGTCACCTAGATTAAGTTATAAGTTGAATGCCTTTCAAAGACAAGATAAAAGGATATACAAATAAAAATGGGTATGCAAGGTCAAGGAATAAAAATCAAAAACCAAAACATCAAAGGATTTCAAAAAGATAAAGAAGGGCATATGTCAAGAAAACCAACAATCTAAATCGGTCACAAGGGAAACAAGCACAAACAAGATAGTAGAAAATGATGATAAAGGCAATAAGAAAGAAAATGATTCCAGTATGAGGCATGAAAAAAATTTTCCCCAAGAATAATTAGAACAGGTGTATGAATTGCAACATTTATGTCTATCTAGAACCCAAGAAGAGGATGAGAGCTCAAGTGATCTTGTGGTCACACTAAGGAATGAATCTGAAAATATTAACAAGAAAACCAGAGCAAGAGGAAGAAATAATGAGTCATCAAGTTACTTTGATGACTTCCTACTGTTCTAAGGTGATCCCATGAGGTGGTATGCCTTCTCTAGGATTCTAGAAGGCATGCATCAATTTGAAAAGAATAAAAGTATGATCTTGAAGGTTTTTTTCATAAGTTGGTGTTGATACATGCATTCAAGATGTTCAAGCATGGAAAGAATCCTAAGGTATGTTATTCATTCTTTTAAGGGTCATTTACTTGAAAAATCTTGTATGGAAGTCATGGTTAAGTTTTCGGTAAAGACAAGTATGAGGTTCTTGTCATAGTCTTGTTGCTCTAGGTTTGTGTTTCAATCAAGCATATAATAGTAAGTATGTTGCTCTCCTAAAGTTTTATGTATAATTGCATATAATTCATCTCTTAGTTCACATATCAGTGCATATCAGCTAGCAAAGTGCAAATATCAGGCAAATCACTCTAAAAGTGAAAAATCCGAGTCTAAGTTATATATCTCATAAGATGAAGTCACAAGAGACATGAAGCAGAAAGGAGAATAGATTGAATTTTAGTATTTGAGCCTAAGTTTGTGGAGTTATTCTCAGTAGTTGGGGATTTAATGTAGTGATCATTCCATGAGTTGGTTCTATGCCTATGTATTATATGTTCAAGCAAGTGATTCATGGAGAATGCAAAGAATGAAAAGTATGTAGGTCCTCAATGATGATTTTTGTCAAATATCAAAGTGTACCTTATGCCTAGAAGTTACCCGTGGAAATTTTTATAAGATCTAACTTAGTATATTGTGTTAGTGTCATGTTCAACTGAAAATGAAGTAAATAGATGAACTTCGGAGTTCTGTGACAACTAAAATCCAAGTCCTTGACTATGATTAAGTTTGAGAATTTTATATGAGATCAAAATATGAATTCAAAGGTATACTCATATGCACTTAATTACTCCAAAACATAATTAGTAACTAAAGAGGGTAGTTTGATTTATTTAAGTGTATGATAATGGTGTTATGATAATGAATTAAGGGTCTAAGACATGGTACATTATTATGTCTAAGGAAAAATGCTAAGAAGAAAGCTTGACATCTTTTCGAATGAAAAATGAAGTGTTTCTCATGATTAAGGTATAAACGAAATATTATATAACATGCTAAAAGTGATACTACATGACAATTAGCTCCTCTAGAAGACTATGAATAAGTAATTTTGATGGCAAAAGAAGATACAATACATTTTTGGTGGAATCCCTAAGTTTTTTCCAACATAGAAAGGTATGATGAATTCTACAGATACAAAAGTATATATATAGATTGTAGAGTATGGTTATATACATACCAATTCCCCAATAAAGGAATAATATTCTCCGCGCAGAATTCTACATACCTCTCTCGATGTCATTAATATTAGAAGGGGCCTTTTCTGTCTCCTTCTTATGCTCCATTTTCCTGGACTGCTCTTTTAAAAATTGTATCTCACCCTAAAGATTCCTGAGAACCTCCATGGTCTCTTGATAGACTTCCTTTTGATGAGTTGGATCTGGATACCTAGCATGAAAAACCTCCTCCCTAGTGATTGTTAGCTTTCTGGTGCAATGCCTCTTTCGTGCGTGCCACTTCATCTCGTGTGGTAATCTTCACTATTACTGCCTCGGGTTCTGGTGTTAACTTGGGCATCCACTGATTCTCTACCGTGTGTTGGATCCTAACCATCCCTATGCCTTTGTTCTCTTGCTTGTGCTGCTTACTGAGATGCTCATACAAGTCCGGACACTCCTCATAACTATGTCCCTTTCTACAAAATGAATAGGAGATATTCTCGCTTTGGCATTCATACCTATAGTGGTCAGGTGATCCGCATGTATAACATGTTCCATGAGGGAACTCACCTCTTCCTCCACCTCAGCCTCGTCCTCCATATCCACCTCGATACCCCCATTTTCTTCCACGACCTCCTTCAAATCACCCATCATTCCTGTCATAACGCATTTGATTATAATCCCGATCTTGATGCTTGTTATTTCCTTTAGAATTATCAGCCACACTTGTCTGTTGAACCCCAATATCTATAGCATCATGGATTTGACCAATCAATCTACAAATTTTTAGTATCATGGGTCGTGGACTCGACAAATTTTACAAAAATAATTTACATTCTTTATTATCGTGCGTTGCAGCAAAGAAAGGACAAAGGGCTAGCGTCATGATTCAAATGACGAGATCTCACAATCTAACAAGAATGAATGTATGGACCTATGGGGAAAACTATCCTCGGTATGACCTTCCACTTCAAAATTTGTACACCAAATCCCCGAGCGCGTCTCATGTGCTGAATTTACTAATATTTTCTCAGTAACTACTTCACCATAGCCGTTATCTGGGCCTCTAAGAATGGGCTAACTCTAGTGTCAATGCTCCCAACTGCCTCAGCCCACAAATCTGCCTCCAATGCTTCGTGCGGGTCAATGTATGTCTTATGCAACAATGCCCTCCTAAATGAGGTAATCAACCCTCCAACAAACCATTATGCATGTTGACTTATGTGTATATCATAAGAGAGCATCGATAAGAGTGTCTTAAAACAAGCATCATACTCACGTGCACACTCTCGGTAGTGCCTCGCTTAATATCCTTGAGTGTGTTTATACTATTCTACTCAAATGGGATATGGAATTCTTTTAGGAAAGCATCCTTTAACAATGCATAATCAATGCAGTCCTGGTTGGGATCAAACTTCCTATACCAACTATGCACGCACACCTATAATGTAGTAGAAAATTGACTTTCCTTACGCTTAGAAGTTGTGATACCTTTTGCGTGCTATAAAATTTCACACATATTCACATGTTCAAAGAACATCTTTGATGCCTCTATACTCCGGAGATGAAGGTACATCTCCATATAAATATTTTATGGTTACTACGGGCCTTGTCCACCCGATCCATAACCCCCTCGTGTTTCCTCTACCTCCCGAACCACCTAGATCCACCGGAACTAGAACCACCTATACCTCCGATCCTCCACCTATGGCTAGGATATGACCTATAGATGTACTTCCGGTGTTCCAACAAAGAGTACTATACTCGAACTCCTACGCCTATGAAGTATTCCCACTTCCGGAGGTGAATCCAACATTCTGTGCAGATGACGCATATGAAAATGTTCCCCAAATAACAATGAAGTTATATGTCCTGCCATTGATGTACTTGCTTTCTGACTTACTCCCACTCTCTTACTTCCTAAATGAAAGTGTTGTCCACTTGTTGTACTAGATACTAGAAAACCAAGCGCAAGGGCGAGGTTATCATGTAAGTTTAGATGTTCTCATATGGCCCCAAATCATATATATTAGCGTGCTTCCATGTGAGGCCGAGGAGGGTTCCCTATCATGCTTTCCTAGATGGGGGAGTTCTTGATGCTCTAGCTCCATGTCTTCTTCACGAGCTTCAAATCCTTCACGAGCCATCTCTCTCCTCAACGCCATCCATTCTATAATCTCTCGTTGCTTCCATAAATCCCTCTCACGTGCCTCATCATACTTCAACCACTTCTCTTCCTCTCGCCTTGTTGCCACTAGGTCTATCATCTTTCACCAACCCCGCTCTCGCCCGTGCATGGTGGGGTTTAGTTAGCCATAGGTTTATCTTCCAATTTCAATGTTACCATCAATATCTTGATCACCAATGGAATACCTTGAAAATATGTTCCTCTAGGGTATCGTAAAAACTAGAATTCAGAAATCTCCAAAAGAATACATCGATATTGAATACACCGAATATAGCTCATTTAAAATACCTCGAAACCATGTATTTACCACTCGAGTCCAAATCAGATCAACATCATAAAGCACTTGTAATTCCTCCTATGTCCAAACAAGTGTGCGATATCTCGAATTTTGTTTAGACACATATGCATTCAGCCACTCATACAGCTTCTACTAGAAAGATAGCAAAGAAGCTCTCGTACAAACTGTCATACAAATTTTGTTCTACCCAAGTGCGTGTGTTAAATCCGGATCCAGTGCTAAACCTTTGTGTGTATTCTTCCTCCATATCATGTATCCACTCTTCAACGCTTGCCAAAGTTAACCGATACATCTTCATCACGAACCATCTTAGAAATAACTAAAAAGAGGTCCCGGCAACATAACCAATGATGCAGCCTAGAATTCACAGATACACCTAGACACACTCGGCACATCACTCAAAGATAGGATGAACACTCACCCAAAGCGCGCGAAAGGTACCAAGTCCCTCTTTAGGGTTGTTTGAAGGGATGTTAGCATGATGAAGTAACAAAGATATATACCTATAACTAATCCATCATCACACGGTGTATAACAGAACCAGATCTATGAATGAATATACTTAAGTGTTAATCATGAATGAATCAATAACATGCAATGATCAAAACATACAGAATAATACTTTGGTTTGGCCAATATCCTTCATATATTAATCATAACAATAATACAAATAATCTTCATACAATAACAATAATCTAATAATCATGTGCGCATGGATCTGATACAATTATCCAGTCACATACACACATCTATATCTACCTCACATCTACATCTCTCTTAACTAAGTAATTCGACTCATATATATAGGGTGGGGACTTTCCCTTCACCACTTAACTACTCCAGAAATAGGTCGCATGCTAATAATAGCCATGCACCATTTACAGGCATAGCCACACATGTAAGTGTGCTATCTATAGACCTCTTACAATTAACTGAACTGATGAATCTATTATTAGCTTATCTCTATGCAAAATCACTTCGATCCGATCCTCTAATGAATAGGAAATGCATGGCGCACATGTATCTGCATCATTTGTTAGTTCTGCACGTGATCCTATAAAAATAGACTTCATACTCCAAAATGGATAAGTCCTAAATACTAAACTTTCCTTCCATGCGTGGTTATTCCCATCCTTCTACACCTTTGAATCTATCCTTCTCTCCCACACGTACTCTATGTGTGATTTTTGCTAAGTGTTTTCTCCGACCAACCCTCTTCACCCTCTTCTTGAGAGACCGTCTAAAAAACCAATTTATTTCCTGTATTTAGATTTAATCATGTCAAGTTGGTTGCAAGTGTACAACCATTGACAAGCTTTGAGATTGTTAAAGAAACTTTCCCTTGCTGATCAATCTAATGAAACTTGAATGAATTTGTGTTGATCATGAGCATAATTGTGTTTACTTCCATTTTAGAATGTTTTCAAATGGTTTTTTCTATTCCTATTGCAATCTTATGTTAAATTCCCTTTGAAATTGTTATCCATTTTTACCCCCTTTGGTAAAATGGACAACTGGAGAAAAAAATGAACTTGGGCAGTTGACAGAGCTTCATGGTTAAGCCTAGGTTTTCCAGAGGAAAGGAGTTCAATTCTCAGCCAAATTTGAGAAAATTGAGTAAAATCAAGAAAATGTGGCTTTAGGGCACTCTTCTTCATTTTTCCTAACTCCCCAATCTAAGAAAATCTTAAGGAGTTAGTAAGAGAACCAAATCTATGGAAGTTTGAAGAAAAATCTGCAGAAGTCTCAGAAAAAGTCCGCGGAAGTTCGTAGAAAAGTCCGCGGAAAAGGGCTGCAGAACAAGTGCTATAGAAAGCTACGTAAAACCAGTGTCAGAGAAAAGTCTCAGAGAAATAAATCTACAAGTCCACAGAAAACATCTGCATGGATTAAGGGCCGCAGAACAAGTGCTGCAAATCCATGAAAACTAAGTCCGCAGAAAGAAATCCATGGAAGTCTATAAAAAAATCCATGCATAAGTCAGTAGAAAAATCTGCGAAGTCCACGAAAAATCCATGGAAAAAGGCTATAGAACAAGTGCTATAGAAATCTATGGAAAGCCACGAGAAAACCAAATCCGTGGAATGTTGTAGAAAACTGGAAAATCCACATAACAAAGGAAAATGATAGTTTTCACGTGAAACTTTGGATGGGCATATCTTTCTATTCCAAGATCATATTTCGACGAAATCAAATTTTTTGGAAAGATCTCAATCCCCCTATGCATTGAAGGCATAAAAACATCATGTTTTATGGATTTCAATGGAGAAAAAGAAAAACATCTTTCACGTATCCCCGAAAAGAGGAAGGAGAGGAAGAATAACTCAAATATCTCCATCTCGACCAAATAGAACCTTGTCAACACCTCGACCCGGCAGCCTTTCATTCAATCAACAAGATTCCTAATACCAATTAGAATGGCACAACCAAATCCTTATGTTAACTTTACGGCATCAGCCCACTTGCCTTCAATGCACAAAATCTAGTACCAGTTGCGCAGCATTAAAGAGCATTCCATTTTTTACTAGAGAAAATCAGACCACTCCTGGTGACCATGTCCAGGACATTGCAAATGTCTGTACAATTCATGAGATTGCTGAAATGGATATTGCTGTCAAGTTACTGGCATCCTCCTTCAAAGGAAAAGCCTTGCAATGGTTCAGAAGTCTGAGAGCAGGCTCTATCACAAGTTGGGACAATCTATGCACAACCCTCCATGACCAATTTGGAGAAAAGGGGGATAACTTGTCCCTATTGGAGTAGCTGACAACTATCAAGAGGGCTCCTAATGAGCAGCTAACTGACTTCAACTTCAGATTTCAAATAACTTGGGATAGAATCCCATTGGCCGTGAAACCAGTAACAGAAGGTGCTTTCCTTTACTTTCTCAAAGCTTTAAATTCTGATATTGCAATGTTGATTCAATCCATGGGAGGTGTAACCTTTCCTGCAGCCTATAGTATCTCCATTAGGGCTGAGAATTGTTTAATACAGATGATAAACTTGCACCTAGACCACCCATGCCTCTATATCCAGATTTAGGAAGCCCAAGTACTAGCCAAGCACCTACATTAGCTCCCATTCCCACTCCCAGAAATCAAAGTTCAAATGAAACCTCTGCTTCATCTTCTAGTGCCTCAAATGAGTTGCAAGAGGTCATGAAACAATTGCAAAATTTGGGTAATGAGCTGGTTACACTTAAGAGGCAGCAAGCTCAAGGTTTTAGGCCTTCTTATCAGCCTCAAGCTCAACCCAATAGACCACCATTTCAGCCTAATAGGCCACCCTTCCAAGCTGCAAATCAGAATCAAGTTAGGCCTCCTACCAATAGACCTTTCCATCCCTATAATCCTAATGTTTCATCTACATCAAGAGCTCTAGTGCTAGTAAAAAAATAATATGGCTCAAGAATATGATTGGTGTTTCCCATGCAATGAACCTCACAACCAATCTATGTGCTTCAATGGTGCTTTGAACCAAGCTTTGATGGTGACAACAACTAGTGTAGAGAGTGAAGCAAGTCAAGAAACAGATCAGCAACAAGGAACATCTCAACAAGGGGCAGCTCCAAGTGAGACCACACTTGTGAATTGGCAGGCTAAAGATTTCATGTGGATGAATCAAATACCTCCTCAAAATGTAGCAGCTAATACAAGGTCCAAGAAGAGGAACATTAGAGAGGTAAAACCACCAAACTCGAGTGATTCACAACCTTCCATCACTCCACAAGGTGTTGGCAAACAAAATGCAGCTCCAAATGTGCAAGGGAAGCCCAAGCCAACTTCTAGACCAGCTCAAATACCAACTATTGTAGCTCATGTGCAAGAAAAGAATGTGCAGCCAAAGGACAGAAAAGAGATGGTTCATCCCCATTTAACATCATTGAACAAATGAAGAAGACCAATGTGAACATATCTATGTGGGAATCACTTTCCATTCCAGGACAAAGGGATCTCTTGCAAGCTGCCATGAAGAATTGGTCAACCTCAAATCAGCCACCTCATGTGCAAGAGAAGGTACTCACCAATGCAACTCAGCCTGAAGGAAACCATGGAGGGCAGAAAGGTAAGAGTTTGAAGCCCCCACCCTTCTATGTGTCATTGATTGTTGGGAAACATTTGGTGCACAATTGCATGATAGATTCAGGGGCAAGTAGTTCAGTGATGCCAAAGCAGATAGCTGATCAATTGGGCATAAAATATGAGCCAGTCCTCAAAGGAGTAGTGCAATTAGATGGGACAATAGTATCAACTGTTGGAATCATCAAGGAACTAAGCCTTACCTTGCATGCATGCCCAAATGTAATGGTTTTACAAGATGTGTCTGTGATTGATCTTCCACCACTCTTTGCCATATGTTTGTCAAGGGATTTCACAACTAGAATTGGAGGCTACCTATCTACTGATTGGTCACATATGCTATTTAGAACAAGGTATGGAGCAAAAGAAACAATCATATCTGAGCCTATTGCCAATTTCCATATTGAACCTCACACTCCAAGCCCAATCAACACAAATTGTTCAAATTTTGACCAAGAAGACTATCCAAGCATACATGAAGCTGACACCAAGGTTGGAGGCATTCCAGATTTGACCCTTGATGAGTGGGAAAACAAGGTGCATGCTTTTGATCCCTACAAGGAGATAGAAGAATCTGAGCTAGGTGTTTATTGCTTACATGAAGAGAATCATCCTCTTCCTAGCATCACCAAGTTAGAACAAAAAGATGGTAATGAGGTATGGAAGCTTTTCTTTGATGGATCAAGAAGTAGACAAGGTGTTGGAGGTGGTGCAATGCTTGTTTCTCCACAAAAGGTTAAGTACTATTCAACTTTTAGATTTTAGTTTGCATGCTCTAACAACACTGTTGAATATGAAGCTTTGGTTCATGGGTTGCATTGGTCAAGGAAGAGAGGCATTAGAAATCAGAGGTCTTTGGTGACAGTGAGTTGATAGTAAATCAAGTTAAAGGGAAGCATGCTACAAAGAATGATCTACTCAAGAGTTATAAGAACAGAGTATGGGATCTAATGGAGGATTTCAAGCATTCAACATCAACTCCATCCCTAGGAAAGAGAACCAAGCTGTTGATAGGCTTGCAGCAGTTGGAGCAACATTTGATGTGGTGGACAACATTAAAAGAGATAAAATGCAGCCACATATCCATGTGATTGTGAGGCCATCAGTGCCAGACAATAATACAAGTTGGCAAGTGTTTGAAAGTGACCAACAGATCATCAATTTCTTGCAAGAAGAGGCTGAGTTCTCAGCCAAAAATCAGAAAAGTTAGAGCAGCAGTATGGTGATCAAGTGGTGCAACTAAAAACAAATAAGTTGCCAAAGGGACTTGTGACTTTAGAGTCTATTTTCAATCCTAATGATCAGCTTAGAAAGGAGAAAGCTAACATCCAAGTCAAAGGAGAAGATTTAGAGCCTATCCCCATGGGAGAGAACAAAACACTTCAAATTGGAAAAGTGGCAACTGAGCAAGAAAGGTATGAGTTCACTCAACTTTGCCATGAGTTCCTAGATGTGTTTTCTTGGAGCTATGAAGACTTGAGAGGTTTCAATCCCAAGCTAGCACAACACACAATTGAACTGGATCCAGATGCTAAGCCCATCAGGCAAAAGCAAAGGCCAGTCAACCCACACATTGAGCCTCTAATGAAGAAGGAATTGAACAAGTTAATAGAGGCAAGTATCATTTTTCCAATCAAGCATTCAAGCTGGGTTTCCAACTTGGTTCCAGTCAGAAAGAAGAGTGGAGAAATCAGGCTTTGTGTAGACTTTAGAGACTTGAATAGAGCATCCCTCAAAGACCACTACCCACTTCCATCTATGGAGCATATTTTGCAAGTTGTTGCTGGTTCTGGGAGGTTCTCATTGTTGGATGGTTATTCAGGGTACAATCAAATCATGGTGAAGGAAGATGATCAGTTTAAAATAGCCTTCACCACCAAATGGGGAACCTATGCATACAAGAAAATTCCATTTGGATTGTCTAACGTTGGAGCCACTTTCCAAAGGGAAATGGATATGGCATTCAAGGGATTGATCAATAAAATAGTTCTGATTTACCTTGATGACATTACTGTGTTTTCTAAAAATGCAGCAGACCATCTATTTCATTTGAGACAAGTCTTTCAGAGGTGTAGAAGATTTGGGATATCCCTAAATCCTAAAAAATGTATATTCATGGCCCATGAAGGAAAACTTCTAGGCCACATTGTTTCCAAGGAAGGGTTGGCAATTGACCCAGAGAGAGTTGAAGCAATCAGAGATTTGCCATTGCCAAGCCATAAGAAATCTCTTCAAAGCTTCTTAGGAAGAATTAATTTTGTCAGAAGGTTTGTACCAGACTTTGCTACTCTTGTCAAGCCAATAACGTTGATGTTGAAGAAGAATGTAGCGTTCAAGTGGACAACTGAAGGCAAGGTGAGTTTTGAAGTAATCAAGGAAGCTATCTCATGAGATCCAACCCTCATAAACCCATATTTCTCCAAATACTTTGTGCTTTATGCCTTTGCTAGAAGTGATACAATCTCTGCAATTTTGGTACAACAGAACAAAGAAAAAATAGAGCAACCAATTGCTTTCTTCAGCCAAAGCCTGGAAGATTATGAAACGAGGTATTCTTTCATTGAGAAGCACATTCTTGCAGTGATTAGAAGCTTGAATAATTTTAAGCATCTAGTTTCAAACAATAAAATCCATTTGTTGGTATCCCATGCGGGCATTAAAGACTTCCTTCTCAACAAGGATTTGAATGAAAAACATGCTTTGGATGGATAACTCATGTCATGGAGTATGACATTGAGATAAAGGTCACCAAGCTGGTCCGTGGAAGGGGATTGTGTGAGCAATTATCCTTGAGCCAACCAATTGAAGCAAGCAAAGGAAAGGATGTTGTTTTGGTGCTGCAGAAAACCAAGAAGAAGTGTTTTAATTCTCAGATAGCAGATCAAGAAGAAAATGTTGATATACCCGCTCCTTGCTGGACTCAGAACATAATACATTTCGTAGACCAGCCTTTTCCCTCTAGAAATGAGCAAGGTAAAGAGGAGGTATTTTAGATTGCAGGCCATTCCTTTTGTGCTTGTTAATGGCATTCTATTCAGAAAAGATATCAATGGCGTGTTGCTAAGATGCATTGATACAAATCAGATTGAGAAAGTGTTGCAAGAATTTCATGATGGAGCAGCTAGAGGTCATTTTGCTCCAAGGGTGATAGCTCTAAAGATCATGAGGGTAGGTTATTATTGGCCCAAAGTATTCAGTGACTGCTATGCATGGATAAAGAAGTGCAAAAAATGTGCATTCTTCACTGGTAAAGAGAGGTTAGCAACCCTTCCATTGAATCCAATTTCAGTTTGCCAACCATTTATGCAATGGGGATTGGACTTCATTGGAGTCATCAATCCAAACTCTAGTCAAAGGCACAAGTAGATTCTAATAAACATATTACTTTACTAAGTGTACCGAGGCGGAGACTCAAAGAATCCAATGAATCCAACATTCTATATTTCTATGAAGGGTGTTGTCATGCAAATGTGCAACAGGGAAATTAGAAATTTCCAAGCACGACAACTATACCCCTATGCCAAAATTTTCATGCTTTATCATTCCTAGGCAACCCCACTTCTCCGCCTTGATCAAGAAAAATTACCTCCCAACCAATTTTATATCATCCCCCTAGGTGATTTAGGAAATTCCATTCATTCCCCTAGGTGATTCTAGGACTTTATTGAAAATTCAAATTTTAGGGAGTCACGGAAGGGTTGTCACCGCCTTCCCAGTGATTGGATCGACCCTCCAAGTAGAAAAGAAGGGGAAAATTCAACATGGAGGTGATTGGAGGACCTTATAACATCATGGAAATGATACTTCGGAAGGTTTGGGAAATTATTTCGAGACTTGGAGCAGTCTTAGTTAAAAACAAGATTCTCAAACCTAGCAAGACACAGTGCCTAAAACAAATTGCTAGGATTTAGAAGAAGATTTTGGGAGCTCTAGATGGATTTGGAAGTAAAAAAACATCTTCGGAAAGAGGATTCCAAGACCTACATTATGGTGAAATAATATTTTTCACAACACCTTGGTGAATATGATTGGAAGGCAGTTTTTCTTAGGCACAAGTGGAATCCCAGATTAAAACTCCAATTTTTCAGGGATCATATGGTAAAATTAAGACATTATACCCACATAATTGGATTTAAAATGAAATTTCCAGTCAGGATCATATAACATTTCACCAATAAATTCCACGGAGCTCAAGTTATCTTCATTCCAAGTTACCCTCTCAAAGGCAATTCAAGATTTAGTCATTTTTTCGAGAGGACACGTGTCAGCACCAGGAGCCTGGTGGGATTTCATGCCCCCAAAGTCCCTAAGTTTAGGTACATAAGACCTTGGAAAATTCACCCATCCCCCATGTGACTTATGGGGCCCTCATATGATCTCCAGACTTGAAAGGTCACCCCAGTGCTTATTTGGAGCATGCCTCCCCTAAGCCGTCGGATCGGTCCGACACGTGTCACCTCCAAGACAACCGTGGAAAATTATGTCCCTTATGTACCTGAGGTGGGGGACATCAGAGCTTGAAAAATTCACCCATACCCCATAGGAGTCTTCCGACACTCACGTGACCACGGCTTTAGCCCCAGTGCTTATTTAGAGCGTGCATTCCTTGTCGTCTGGATCGGTGCCACGTGTCACCTCCAAGACCACTCGTAGAAACTCGATGTCCCTTATGTACCCAAGTTTGGGTACATTAGACATGGAAAAGTGTTCCCAGCCCCTAGGAGGAGTCTTTGACACCCATGTGACTTCCTTTCACCTCCCAAGTGCTTCAAATCATCTTTTTCCTCCTTCATTCCTCGTCGTTAGATCTAGTGCCATGTGTCACCGTCTTGCTCATTATGGAAATTGATGTCCCTCACATCCCTGAGGTCAGGGACATAAAGCATGGAAAAATGTGCCCAAGCCCTACCTGTGCATATCTTTTTGAAAAATTTCCAAGTGCCGCTTTTCCCGCTTCTAACTTCTAACAGTTATATGTGCACTCCATTCCTCCATTCTTCCTCTGCAACATTCTACCATCACTCCGCCATTGCAAATTCTCAAACCAGATCAAAAAGGAACTAAAATACCTTTCCCATGGTGATGCATAGGTCTCAGAAGGAATCCTCATCAAGCTAAGGAGAAACAAAGAACAACAAAGAAGAGAACAACAAAATCCCCATAGCTAAAAAATGGAAATCTAAACAAAGCTTGCAAACCAGTGCACGAATCAATGAACCATTTATTTCTGTTCATTCCTCTATCCAAGACCATCAAAAATACACCTTCAAACTCCCCCACATGTGACAGAGCATCCACAATGAAGAAATCTCCTTTTCAGCTCAACGAAGAAAGAAGTGGGATTTCCCGTCAAACCGGTTTCGATCGAAGTAAGATTACACGTGAAGCACCAGAAGAAAAACCCACATCAAAAATAAAATTTTATTCACAAATAGAGGAGAAAACTAGACCTGCAATTTTGAGGTCCATTAATGGCTATCGTACCCAAAAGCACTGTTAGGTTCGAAAATTAAAACTTTAAAATCTCCTGGATTATTAAGCGAGCAGGCCCAAAATTTCAGAGGGAGGATATTGGGCAAAAACCCATATCAAAAAACTTTGTTCCATGTCAATCCAACTCCCAGAGGAAAAATTTCTAAAAATAGCAG
The DNA here is from genome assembly GCA_018340775.1 of Taxus wallichiana var. yunnanensis. Taxonomy (NCBI): domain Eukaryota; kingdom Viridiplantae; phylum Streptophyta; class Pinopsida; order Cupressales; family Taxaceae; genus Taxus; species Taxus wallichiana. The sequence goes on from CM031241.1 coordinate 500,389,456, forward strand.
GTCTACTACATAGAACTGCTATTTTGGGAAAGTCATCGATAAAAGAACCTGTGAAGAAGACGAAGACATTGGAGGTGCACTACAACTGAGAATCCACCAGAATGGACATTTTTGGCACTTACTAAAAATAGTAAGTGGGCCCTTGAGCACCTGCTAAAAATAGAAATTTGATCCAAAGGAGTGAGGAACGTAAGGAGAAAGGGGAATCAAGGTCACAACACTCAACAAAGGATCGAGAGAGTTGATTTTTTCACACTTACTAAAAACATTAAGTTACACTCAAAGAGAAGCTTTGGCACAATGGGATGTACAAGGATAATCATTCAGGGGGACATCATTGTTGAGGAGCATCCTAGCCATTTTTCACAAGGAATTCAAGATCCACCTTAGTTCATTCAACTGGGTGAGCATTCAGGAGCTAGTTTGGAGGAGTTTCATAAGTGTGCAAGGATTTCAAAGATTCAAAGTTTCACTACATTTGGAGCTTTCCATCAACAAGGATCAACGGACTTCATCGGGTGACATCTCCTCTTCTTCTTCTCTCTCTCTCTCTCTCTCTCTCTCTTCCCCCAACTTTCTCTCACTTTCAAATGTTCTAATTCTTTGTTAGGGTTGCACTTTTTTATATGCCTTTAATTCACTTAAAAGTGACTTTAGAAACATAATGTAAATTAAGTCGCCTTGCTATTATAAAAGGGACTTAAATATCTAAAGTGGAATATGAATAGTCTTAAGTCATATTAAGGCATATGGAGGGTCATGAGGAAGATGATAAGTCACATCTCATTCTATAAATTGTAACACCATTCCCATTGCAAAGGGTTGGTGATTGATCTTGTAAACTCAAGAGTATATTGCACCTTGAGAGAACAAAGGAGATAGCCATTTTCTTCTATTCCCCCCTTCTCAATTTCTTCCATTTCTCCACTATGTACAAATTTTTTCTAAGCAATCAATACAAGAAGGAGTTTCTAGATTTCTTTGATTAAGGGGTTTCATGATACTTTGTGTTCATCAAATTCTATTTGGTCTTGTTGCTATTTGCAAGGTCAGGTTTGTTTTCTCATGAATGCATGTGTTGAAGTTTCTAACTAGTGCGTGAAGGAATATTATTTTCTACCTATAACATTAGTTCTCTTACCTCTTTTCTCACTCCCTTTCCCGCTCTACAAAAAGCTTCCCTAGCAAGAGTTGCTAGATTTTCCGCAAGGTCGCGGGAGTTCCCCTGTTAGATCCTCAATCAAAAGGCCACCATAGAAATCCACCTTTCACGTGCATGCACGTATAGAAGCTACACCGGTAAGTAGAGGGAATTAGATTCCCAGAGTGTTGGCAAGATAATCCACAAGTTTGTCCACCCGAAAATTTTTCTCACTAATAGTTTTTGTGCCCACTGGGGGTAGATTTAGATTTAAGATTCTGCACTGAATACGACACTGAGAAGGTCTAAAAATACAACAAAAAAATCAGAAAATTCAAAATTCAAAAGAGATTTTTTTGGAATTTGAATAGCTATATGAGCCACATGTCTACAAACCATGGCTATTCCAGAAATCCTCCTGTTGAAAGACCCAAATTTCTCTTCCACATCCAAGAAGATATCACTTCTGATTTGAGAGAAGCTATTTGGCATAATAGACAAAGTTCCAACCACTACTTCATTGCCACGAGAATCCTCAACCTTGAAGAAGAACGCGCTGCTGAATTGGAGAGGCAAAGACAAATTCCAGCACCACAAAGGTGAGCATAGATTTCCAAGCTGGCAGATAGAAGGTACACCTAGCAATAGAGGCAAGGAGGACAAACCAACCCCATTTTTGAAGAACTTCAAAGAAGACAAGAGCTGCTCGGAATTCAGAGGCCTCCCCTTCGTCAAGAAACCAGTCACGTTGAGAACCTGAGTGTTGCTAATCCTTTGGATGGTGAATTTCCATACATCAACGAGAACCTTGAAGATTTCACTGACGTAGAAACCAAAGAAGAAGTTAGAGAAAGAGAAGTAAGAGTGGAAGAGGAAATAAGGGCTCAACTTGATGAAATCAAAAGACTTCAAGCCGAGGCAGACGAGAGAGCAGCAATAGAAGCCACGCTTTAGCAAGGTTGGAAGCTAGAAATAGAAATAGAATGGGGGATCATGAGTGTGATCATGATTGTGAGGCCCGTAGGCCTAATGTACCATGGGGAGGAAACACCAGTCCACTTGCTCTTGCTCAACCACTCCATGAGCTACCAAGAGGCTCAAGAAAAAACTTCCTAAAGTTCAAAGGGGATGGTGCTCAGCTCCTGAAGAACATGTAGTAGCATTTATCACTACTTGTAGTGTGTTGGGTGTGGAGGATGAAGATGTGTTAGTCCGACTCTTTGTGGATTCACTTCAAGAGAAGGCTACCGAATGGTTCTACATGCTACCCCCGAGGTCTATCACTTGTTGGGAAGATATAAGAAGTGTGTTTGAACACAGGTTCAAGACCATGAAAGATTGTCAAGATCTCTTGGTCCAATTGGTACAAATGAAAAAATAATTCTCCGAGTCAATGAGAGACTTCGTAGCGAGATATAATAGAGTGATAAGAAGAATCCCTAAAGATGTGGTGCCTCTTGAAAATAATTTGAAGAGATTCTTCATCAGTGCCCTGCCATCAGAAGTAGGTTTCTTCCTTAGAAGAAGCCAACCAAGAACATTAAGAGAAGCTCAAGACCATGCAATAGAAACCGATGATGATCTAATCTTGTCTGGTAAAGTGAAAGGCCCAAATGGGAAACAAAAGGGTCAGAATTCAAACTCAGTCACCATGGATCCAATGTTCCAAAAAATGGCAAATGACTTGGTTTCCTTGAAGAAACAATTGTCCCAGATCACAATGCGGAACGCTCCAAGGAAACCAAACTCCCCAAATAGGCCAAGGATTGCTCCACCTCCTCGTCGGCTTGCTCTCGAAGCACCACTATTCAATGTCATTTGTGACACCAAAGAATTGGAGGAGGAAGCATAAATTGAAGAAGAGTTTGAATAAGAAAGTGAAGGTGGTGATTTCCAAGAAAGTGATGAGTTTGAGAATGATACACAAATCAGATTTTGTGAGTATTATGGACGTTATTAGAAGAAGATACACCCGCTTTTTCTCTTGTGTGGTATTCACTGCTCGCCGACAAAAATCATCTCCCTCCACTTTGTTGTAAAAGAAAAGAAGGTTGATGATCCTCCTGTGGTGACTCCGCAAAACAAAATAATCAGTCGAGGATCCACACTTCCATCTTCCATGAAGTCTACATTTTTGGAGCCTGATCTCGTAGCAAGTAAGAAAGCTCTCGCAATCCCAAGTAAGTCTTCTGATGTCTCTTCCAAGTATGAATCTAAATCAGCTCCTAGTGTACCTTTCAAAATACCCTCCATTTCCCAAAAATCTACTCCTTCTTCTAAACTTGTCATAAATCCAAAAGTATTCCCTTCACCCCCCTTGTCCACATCTACTCCCTTTGACTTCATAGAATATGCAAACAAAGCCAAAGTGCAGATTACTAAAACTGAATATTTGGACTCATCCTAAACAATTCAAGAGGTTCTTCCGATATATCAGGAGTGGTAGTCTAAAACCCAATGATGTAGATCATCATTCCAAAGGCATGCTACAAAACTCACCTACACCTCCCTCACAGAACATGCTTCATCAAAGACTGATAAAGTTGAGACTTTCTACGTCTCCCTTCTTGTTGGAGAATATGTACTGAACAATTGCATAATAGATTCTGGTGCCTCAGATAACGTGATGCCTTTGAAGGTTGTTAAGGATCTTAAACTTACAATGACTCCACCTAATAGCTCTTGTTACTCTTTGGAATACTTGTAGGGAAGGTTAAAGATGCACAGGTGGCTCTCGCCAGATTTCCAGACAAGAAAGTTTCAACATGATTTTGGTAGTAGACATCCCAACCTCATTCGAATGTTGTTGAGTAGAAATTTTTGCCAAGACTTGGGAGGTAAAATTTAGATGAATTGGTCATCCACAACCATACCAGTGAAGGGAGACATGGAGAAATTGCTTCCCGAAGAAGAAGATGAGGTACACTGTGCAAAAGTCCAGAAGCCCAGAAGCTAACATTTTGTACCAAAATACCAGGTGGATGAATCACTTGGTGACAATAGAGGAGGGAGAGGATATCCCCATTTTGATAGGGCCAGACATGCCTTCCCAGAGAGATTTGGATTTTGAAGAAGCATTGAGGAGATTCAAGTTACAAGAGGGCAGCCCCGAATTGTTGGATGATGCAAACCATGAAGAAGAGGATATGGTTCTTGAAGATTTTCAAAAAGAAAAAACAGCTTATATGCTTATCTGTGATGAAGAAATTTTCTCATTCCCATTTGAAGATGAGGACTCCCTTGATCATGTCACCCAGGAAGAGACCAAGCCAGTCTACAATGAGCCCTTGAGCAATGGGAAAGAACTATCTGTACAAGAACTGCTAAGAGCCGTGGAAGAAACAGAAGACCCTGAGATCAGTCTCGAGCTCCTGATGCAAGCCACAAATCTGCAAGACAAGCATGAAGCTAATTTGGAAGCCTTAACCAATGTGAAGGTTGGCCATATTGAAAAATATGATGGTACTCTAGAGCTAATGGTTTATGGATGCAATAACGAAATGGAGATATTTTCTTTCCCTTTTGAGGATGAAGATTCTTTCCATGATGAAGAAATCGAAGCAAGGAGTCTCGAAGCCTCTGAAGATGAAGCTCTTTTTGATGAAGGATTGATAGAGTGCAGTGATTCCCAAGATGATGGGGTAATCCCTCCAGATAGTTTCCTTGAGCTGCATTCCTCAAATGTGTACAAAGATGAGTTGTAGGAAACAATGAAGCATAACTCCGTGAAAGAAATTTTTGATGCAGTAGAATTTGCAGAAGATCCCGAATGATTCTTGATCTCTTCACTCGTGTCATGGACATGCAAGACAAGTATGAGTTTTCCTTTGATCCTCCCATCAGGACTCAAACACCTCACAGGGAATAAAGATAAGGGATGATTCAAATGTTTCTCATGAAGAAGATGTCAATGAGCATAGACTCGAGGAAAGAAATTAACTCAGAAGATTCGAGGAATTGGAATGAAAATCAGCATTGGGGCAGCGATGAGATGCTCTATGGAGAATCAGCTATATTTATAAACATGGAAGGCAACTGACACTATGAGACCGACTTCAAAGAACACGGATGTAGTGGAATTTCCAAGCAAGGAACAAAGCATCAAGAACCTCACATGGACTCACTCCTACAAAGTAAAAGGAAAATCATGGAAGCACCTGGCTTTCATAAACAATTAAGGAAAGGAGGCTACTTTCTAGAACCCATCAACGGCTTCGCAGAAACATCATCATTTGGTGTTGCCTCTTCAGGGTAACTTTTGAGAAATGAAAAGTACTTCAGTGAAAGTGGGTTGTCCCCCACCTTGTACCATAGGTGATTAATAGGTTTGTTTCCATTTCTATTTCATGTTTTTCCCTTCCTGTTGTGTGTCATGTGTTTCCTTTCATTCATTTTGTGTGTGTGTAATCTTCCTTTCTAGAAGTTGTACATGACTCACAGGGCCCAATGGATAAGGCACTAGTCAACGAATTAGATGGTCTAAAATTGAGATTCTAGATTCCCATGCCATGTCTTCACTTCTCTCATTCCATGTCATGTCCCCAAGCTAGAGCCAACTTTGTTGTCATGCAAATGTGCAACAGGAAATTGAAATTTCCAAGCACGACAACTATACCCCTATGCCGAAATTTTCATGCTTTATCATTCCTAGGCAACCCGCTCTATCCAATCAGTCCAAATTACCTCCCAACCAATGTTATATCATCCCCTAGGTGATTTAGGAAATTCCATTCATTCCCCTAGGTGATTTTAGGACTTCATTGAAAATGCAAATTTTGGGGAGTCACGGGAAGGGCTATCGCTGGCCTTCCCAGGACTGGATCGACCCCGAAGCGTAAAAGAAGGGAAAAATTCAACATGGAGGTGATTGGAGGACCTTATAACATCATGGAAATGATATTGGAAGGTTTGGGGAAGTTTTGCAAGACTTGGAGCAGTCTGAGTTAAAAACAAGGTTCACAAGCCTAGGCGGTACACAGGCCTAAAACAAATACATTGGGATTTAGAAAATATTCTCGGGAGCTCCGATGGAGTTGGAAGTAAAACAAAATGATGGTGAAATAATATTTTTCACAACACCTTTTTCATATGATTGGAAGGTAGTTTTTCTCATGCACAAGTGGAATCCCAGATAAAAAAATCTGATTTTTTAGAGATCATATGGCCGAATTAAGACATTAGATCCACATAATTGGATTAAAAATGGAATTTCCAGTCAGTATTATATAAAATTTCACCAAGAAATTCCACCGGGAGCTCAAGTTATCTTCATTCCAAGTTACCCTCTCAAAGGCAGTTCAAGACTTAGTCATTTTTTCGAGAGGACACGTGTCAGCACTAGGAGCCTGGCAGGATTTCATGCCCCCGACATCCCTAAGGTCAGGTACATAAGACCTTAGAAAATTTTTCTAGCCCCCATGTGACCTATGGGGCCCTCATATGACCTCCAAACTTGACACGCCAGATCAACCCCAGGTGCTCATTTGAAGCATGCCTCCCTGTCGTCGGATCGATTGACACGTGTCACCTCCCTGACAACCGTGGAAACTGATTTCCCTTATGTACCTAAGGTGGGGACATCAGACCTTGAAAAATGCACCCATCCCCCATAGGGAGTCTTCTGGACACTCACGTGACCGCAGTTCAGCCCCTGTGCTTATTAGGGCAGCACGCATTCCTTGCCGTCGAATCGGACACCACGTGTCACCTCCAAGACCACCGTGGAAACTAATGTCCCTTATGTACCTAAGGTGGGGGACATAAGACATGTAAAAATGTGCCTAGCCCCTAGGAGGAGTCTTTTGGACACCCATGTGACCTCCTTTCACTCCCTAGTGCTTCAAATCAGCTTTTTCCTCCTTCATTCCCTGCCATTGGATCTAGTGCCACGTGTCGTCATCTTGCTCATTGTGGAAATTTATTTCCCTCACATCCCTAACATCAAGGACATCAAGCATGGAAAAATTCACCCATGCATATCTTTTTGAAAAATTTCCAAGTGCCACTTTTCCCGCTTCTAACTTCTAACAGTTATATGTAAAATTCATTCCTCCATTCTTCCTCTGCAACATTCTACCATCACTCCGCCATTGCAAATGCTCGTAATGATCAAAAAGGAACTAGAATACCATTCCCGTGGTGATTCATAGGTCTTAGAAGGAATCCCCATTAAGCTAAGGAGAAACGAAGAACAACAAAGAAGAGAACAACAAAATCCCCATAGCTAAAAAATGGAAATCTAAACAAAGCTTGCAAACCAAAGGTACGAATCAATGAACCATTTATTATTGTTAATTCATCTATCAAGACCATCAAAAAGACACCTTCAAAATCCCCCACATGTGACATAGCATCCACAATGAAGAAATCTCCTTTTCAGCTCAACAAAGAAAGAAGTTGGATTTCTCAAACCAACCGATTCAGATCAAGTAAGATTACACGTGAAGCACCAAAAGAAAAAACCCACATCAAAAATATAATTTTCTTCACAAACAGAGGAGAAAACTAGACCTGCAATTTTGAGGTCCATTAATGGTTGCCGCACCCAGAAGCACTACCAGGTTTGAAAATTAAAACTTTAAAATCTCCTGGATTATTAAGCGGGCAGACCCGAAATTTTAGAGGGAGGATATTGGGCAAAAACCCATATCAAAAACTTTGTTCCACGTCAATCCAACTCCCAGAGGAAAAATTTGTAAAAATAGCAGGTCTACTACATAGAACTACTATTTTGGGAAAGTCATCGATAGAAGAACCTGTGAAGAAGATGAAGACATTGGAGGTGCACTACAGCTGAGAATCCACCAGAATGGACATTTTTGGCACTTACTAAAAATAGTAAGTGGGCCCTCGAGCACCTGCTAAAAATAGAAATTTGATCCAAAGGAGTGAGGAACACAGGGAGAAAGGGGAATCAAGGTCACAACACTCAGCAAAGGATCGAGAGAGTTACTTTTTTCACACTTACTAAAAATAGTAAGTTACACTCAAAGAGAAGTTTTGGCACAATGGGATGTATAAGGATAATCATTCAGGGGGACATCATTGTTGAGGAGCATCCTAGTCATTTTTCACAGGGAATTCGAGATCCACCTTAGTTCATTCAACTGGGTGAGCATTCGAGAGCTAATTTAGAGGAGTTTCACACAGTGTTCAAGGAGTTCAAAGATTCAAATTTTCTCCGAATTTGGAGCTTTCCATCAACAAGGATCAACGTACTTCATCGGGTGACATCTCCTCTTCTTCTTCTCTCTCTCTTTCTCTCTCCTCTTCCCCCTAACTTTCTCTTGCTTTCAAATGTTCTAATTCTTCGTTGGGGTTTGCACTTTTTGATATGCCTTTAAGTCACTTAAAAGTGACTTTAGAAACATAATGTAAATTAAGTCGCTTGCTATTATAAAAGGGACTTAAATATCTAAAGTGGAATATGAACAATTCTTAAGTCATATTAAGGCATATGGAGGGTCATGAAGGGATTAGGAAGACGATAAGTCACCTCTCATTCTATAAATCAGTAACACCATTCCCACTACAAAGGATTGGTGATTGATCTTGTAAACTCAAGAGTATATTGCACCTTGAGAGAACAAAGGAGATAGCCATTTTCTTCTATTCCCCCCCTTCTCAATTTCTTCCATTTCTCCACTATGTACAACTTTTGTCTAAGCAATCAATACAAGAAGAAGGAGTTTCTAGCTTTCTTTGACTAAGGGGTTTCATGATACTTTGTGTTCATCAAATTCTATTTTTTCTTATTGCTATTTACAGGGTTGTTTCTTCTCATGAATGCATGTGTTGAAGTTTCTAACTAGTGCGTGAAGGAATATAATTTTCTACCTGCAACATTAGTTCTCTTACCTCTTTCTCACTCTCGTTTCCCACTCTACTGACGAAGACTTCCTAGCAAGAGGTTGTTACCTTTACCATAGGGTCGGGAGTTCCCCGTTTGATCCTCGGTGAAAGGCCACCATAGAATTCCACCTTTTCGCGCATACACATACGCATGCTGCATCGGTTAAGTAAAGGGACTTAGATTCCTAGAGCGTTGGTAAGATAATCCACAAGTTTGTCCACCGACAAATTTGCTCGCCAACAAAGGGTTAATAACCAGGTTTGGTATACCATCCACCATCATATCAGACAATGCATTGGCATTCATAGGTTCTAAGATCACTGAATGGGCTGTTAAGAATGGAATATATTTGAGCACTTCATCAAACTATTACCCTCAAGGTAATGGCCAAGCTGAGTCCACAAACAAGAATTTACTAAGGATTATCAGAAGGACTCTTGATGAAAATCAGAGAACTTGGCATACTAAGCTCAAATCAGCTCTATGGGCTGATAGGATAACTCCCAAGAGATCCACAGGTAACTCTCCATTCAAACTTGTTTATGGGAAAGAGGTAGTCTTGCCTATATCACTTGAGTTGCCAACATTGGAACTCATGAAGCAACTGGAATTGTTAGAGTTTGAGCCAATGGAGGTTAGATATGCCAAGTTGATGGAGTTGGAAGAAGTAAGAGAGCATGCAGCTCAAGCAATAGAAAAGGACCAAGCCTTAGTCAAAAAGTGCTTTGACAAAAGGGCAAGAGTAAGGACCTTCCAAGTTGGAGATTTAGTGTTGAAATGGGATGCAGACCAAGAAAATCCAGAAGACATTCAAAATTTGATTCCATTTGGAGTCGCCCTTACATGGTCACAAGTTGAAAAAGTAGCAATGCCTTCTAATTGTCTACATTGGAAGGTGAAGAACTTCAAATTCTAGTGAATGGGATCTACCTCAAACATTGTTGTTGAGAAGGAAAGGTTTCACCTTTGTACATATTAGTTTAGATTTTCAATTTCCCTAAGTGCTTGTGCACATTGTCTTGTTTTAGTCTAGTTTGCTTTTTTCCTAAGTGCTTTACACACTCTGCATATTCTACTTATAGCATGTATGATTTCAGATTTTGTACATAGTTTTGTGGTGCTATTTTGTTGCTCTTGCACAGTGCTTTGGACTTGACATTTGGTGAAAAATCAGCTTTAGTTTAGTGGGTTTCCAAGTGGCTCAGTGACCGATTTCGAGATTTAGATCAAAATTGTGTTTATCGGCTTGACTCCTTGCCCAATGCATACTTCAAGGCCACTGATCACTTCATTTAGTAGGTAGATATTCCCCGTGAGTTTCCAAATTGTTATCCATTTTTACCCCGTTGGTAAAATGGACAACAAGAGAAAAGCGAACTTGGGCGATTGATGAGCTTCATGGTTAAGCCTAGGTTTTCAGAGGGAAAGGAGTTCAATTCTCGGCCAAATTTGAGAACATTGAGTAAAATAGGGAAAATTTTAAATATGGCTTTGGGGTACTTCCTTGTTCTCCCTAACTCCCCAATCTAAGAAAATCTTAAGGAGTTAGTAAGAAAACCAAATCCGTGGAAGTTTGTAGAAAAATCCGCGGAAGTTCGCGAAAAAGCCCGTGGGAAAGGCCGACCAAACAAGTGCTACAGAAAGCCACAGAAAACTAGGTCTATAGAAAAGTCCGCAAAAAGAAATCATGGAAGTCCGCAAAAAATCCATGGAAGTCCACAAAAATTCAATGGAAAAAGGGCCGCGAACAAGTGTTACGTAAAAGCAGAAAACCAAGTCTGAGAAAGAAATCCCGGGAAGTCTACGTAAAAATCTGCGGAAGTCTACAAAACGCCCACGAGAAAAGGGCCGCAACAAGTGCTGCAAAAATCCGTGGAAATCCGAAAAACCAAATTCGTGGAGTGTTGTAGAAAAGTGGAAAATCCGAATAAAAAAGGAAAATGATAGTTTTCACGCAAAAGTTCGGATGGGCATATCTTTCGATTCCAAGATTAGATTTGGACGAAATCAGATTTTTGGAAAGATCTCGATCCCCTCTATGCATTGAAGGCATAAAAACATCATGTTTTGTGGATTTCAATGGAGAAATGCAAAAACATCTTTCACACTTTGAATGCGTATCAGATTTCTTTGAACGAATCATTTTTTGCTCGAGCTACCATGGTTTTCTTCTCCAGCATGCCAAAGATGGAGAATCCACTCGATTTGATGGGAAAGAACCCTAGAATGTCTTCTCACACCTTGAATGTGAGATCAGATTGCTTCAAGACATCATTTTTACTCCATTTCCCGTTTTTCTTCTCTAGCACGCAGGTAAAAAAGGAAAGATCAATTTAATGGTTTGCAGGCCGATTTGAAAGAGATTAATGGTGGGTGGTTGAGTCCAAGGATCAGATTTACTTCCCCTTCTATTTTCTCTCTCTTGCTTTGGCTATAAATGAAAAGGATCGATTCTTTGTAATGGTTAGACGTTTTTTCTCTGCATCTCCCTTTTTCTCTTTTCTACAACTGAATTTGTGGAGTTATTCCAACCTTTCCATAAAATCTGTAACACATTTTTTCCTCTTGGCCATTGTAATGCCTTGTATCAATTCCTTGGAGCAATAAAATAAGCCTGTGGGTGATTTCCATCCCCTTTCTTACTTCCATTGCATTCATTCTTGATATTTTCATTACAAAACTAGTTATTTGTGCATCTGAGTTGCATTATTTCTATGGTCTATGTTTAACACAGAGTGGGAGTTCATCATTCCTCGGTGCATCACCTCCATTAGCTTAGATTTCATTATTTTTGCAAACTTCTTCTTCACCTTGGTCCCTTGGAAAGATTTAGAATAGGACTTAGAATAGATCCTCTGCAAATGAATGCATGCACCTGAACAGAGGGATAGGAACCAACCTTTAACCTGGAGAGTTTTTCCCATTTTTCAAGTCCCACACTTGGGGAAAAAAATTCAATGTTGTGCAATCACACTGGATGCCCATTATCAAACTAGAAATCTGAGAAAATATCTAGGGGTGTTGTGATTTTGCATCAATAGAAATCACACAAGATCTTATCTCTAGTGACAATATTGTGGCATTTGCAATTTCATTATGAGAAGAGCCTTCATCTGGTAATGAAATAAACAATTTAAAATCACTTTACTTTCACTATGTTGACAAAGATTGTTTGTAATTCTATGAGTGTATCTTAGGCGTGATGAATCTGGGACTTTTAATGTTTAATTAAGTCTTTAACATGAGCCTTTGTGTTGAATTCTCGAAGATTGTGTGAAACTATGCATCTCTGGGCCTCCATTGATACACACCTTCTGGTTGAAGGAATATTTTAGCTATTTTGAAGCATTTTGTTCTGTGAGTCTTCCAATTTGTAAAGTTTCTCAAAGATCTGGTATAATCAACTTTATCTTTCTTAACTTCCCACCAAAAAACTTCTCAAATGATAAATCCTACATGAACTACCCCTGTTTGTGTTGTGTATCCACAAAGATTTAACAAATTCCACTCCTAAAATATGCAGAAACAATCAAGTTTCAATAATTGTCTTTAGTAACCTGAACCTTGACCAGAAAACATCTCCACTCTCTAGTGTGACAACTCGTGAGAGTTAGATTGTGTTGTATTGATCATATTTTCTCAAGGTTCCCTAAAATTGTACAAAGAAGGATTTCTTGATATCCTCCACCAATACAGGTTACAGAATGGGTCCTCTCACCCTAGTTGAAGGCACAACCTAAAGTAGTGAGGGTAGATCAAACCCTTAGGAAGGTGCTATCCATTTCTCCAACACCTGAGTGACAAAGAGTCACCAATCCCATGCTGGTTACAAAATGACTCACATTGTGATTTGTTTGTCTCTAAGCATCCTGCGCCAGCCGTGATGTTTCTCATCCCTTGAGGGAGAATCAATTTGGATACCAACAGACAACATTGTTTATCTTATTCATTCCTTCAAGGGTATTTACAAAAGTGCTTTCTTTCATCTCACTAGTTTTCCTATAAATTGTTGTAATCAAGAACTCAAGGTCTTAACCGCTTTTTAATTATCTTTTGGTCATTTTATCCTCACAACCTTTTGTAGAAGATTATTTATTACTTCGAGATACTCCTTGTTTTAATGTTTCCCTTCAAGGCTTTCCCAAGGGAATAATCTGAATGTTGTAATCAGCGCAGCTTATATCCTTTCTTTTCTTACCCTCAAAGGAGTTATTATCTCCAAGGTCCTTTCTCAAGATGAATCAAGATAAGTCTTTGTGATAATTTTGGCCTTTTTGGAGCTTTCACCGTCTTTGGAAAATACAAAGCAAAAGAAGGTCAATTACTTGTATGACAGAAAGGATTCTTCTTCATTTGAAATCAATTCGCTGATCCATCCCTTTTTCAAACTTGTTCCACCTTCTATTCCTTGTGATCCCTTCTCGGAGTTTCTCAGAAAAATTACTATTTGCTTGGATACTTCTTGTTTTTCTTTTTCCAAGGATTCTATCTTTTCTTATACACTTACCTCAAGGGTCCCTATGCCAATTTCACTCTATACTACTCGGCTCTATAGGATGTTTATCCTCCTGGACTGGAATTTTAGTTTGATCATCCTTACCCTAAGGTGCATCACTATTCAAAGGGAAATTCTTTCTGCTTCTCCAATTGAAGCCACGGTGAGAGTAAATTTCTTCCCCACATCCTTCTTTCCCAAATTTTGGGCTATGGGTTATTTTTCTCCAAAAACTAGATGAGTTTCCAAACTACTATCTTCATGCCCTAATGATACCTCTGAAGCAATGTCATGGCAGGTTGTTCCACTGGAAACAACTCCACATTTCCCATTGAAAGTTGTGAGTTTCCACCAATAATGATTTCCTCATTAGTAATTGTATCTTGTACCATTTTCAGTCTTTCTTCAAAAGACAAATTTCCTTCTTGAGGAAATTCATTAGTTTTGGTGACCTTAACGAAATGGACACAACTTCATCTACTACCAATCCAATATTAATATCCTTTTCAACCAATAATTCTGGTTTATCCATTTCCAAAACCATTTGTTTTGGGGAAGACAAATTTATTTCCTGATTTCCTACTTCAGTTTTTAGTGCATGAGTATCCCTTTCTGATTCCTTACTTACCTTAATACTATCCACTTTGGTGTTAATATGGGTTCATCAATAGACAAACTAAGTGCATCCAACATGGATAATCCTCACCAACATCTACAAATTCATGCATTGTTTCAACTGGAGGTGCATTGATATCCCTAACAAGTAGAGCTTCAGGAATTTTCATACCTGGAGTAACAAAACTGACTGTCCACCAGATTAACTGCAGTATTCCCTTGGGGAACTAGGTTTTGAGTGCATTCCACTTCTTTTTCCATGAAGGGTGAAGGAGGGATCATAGGATTTGATTGCTCCATACGTGGCAATGATGCATCCTGCTACTTCTGGAAGATATTAGTTTTCTCCATTTCTGGGGGATCAATTACCCCATCCTTGTGTTTGAACTTTTTTGTCGTACGAGCACCCAATCTTACCAAAACTGGCTGGTGGACAATCTTTGGTTTTTTTTTGTCCACTCAAACTTCTTTAAATCTGTGTTGTTCTTTTTTCATCCTTGTGCGGCCTAGGCTGAATGTGACCACTTGCAATGGCTCCACTCATTAATTTTTCAGTACTATGTGGCTTAGGTGAGACACTTGGATGAGCCACCTGCGATGCTAGACCTTTCCCTTTTGCCTAAAGGGGCACTACAAAAGTAATGGGAGCATTCTCCATAGACTTTAAAAGCATTTCTTCAAAGATTTTGCATGAGAATCAACACAGGATTTCTAGTTCCACTAGCAACCAATGTCCACTCATCAATGAATTTAGAGTAGGCCTTTTAGTTGGCAGTTGAGGGGATTTTCCACCTAGTGGGTCCATTTTTTCTGCATCCTCCCTCGGAGGTGGAATATCTTCACTCAGATTTCCCAAACTCCTGAAGTTTCTTAAGATCTTTGTATTTTGGATTGACAAATCAATATTCTTCTGAGTCAACCAATTTACAATTCTCCTCATAACATCAGTTATTCTCAAATAAGGATCATCGATTCATCCACATTCTAGTCTGGAGGAGAAATAGGTTGATCCTCCACTTTCTCGATCAATATAGAACCTGCTTATTGTGTGAGGATCATCTACAATCCCCTCTAGGATAATTGCAATTTTATAGTCAATTATTTGTGACAAGGTCATTCTGGAAAAGTCTCTTAACCTAGACTTCTTCCTCATCTCTACAATTCATCCAATAATCTTTAAAATGGGGCTCATGATCAAAGGTATTTGCAATATTGGTGAACACCCATCTAATATCATAATTTGGCCTTACCTCAAACTTTTCCATGTTAAATTTCTTCAATTCTTCACCAATCAACCTAGCCTTTATGATGGAAGGACATGAATACCTTCCAATTCTAATGGGAACTTGATGTTTGTTTTATGCCTTCCAAAGAATCAACTTATGTACAAGAGTCAATTACCTTGCCAATTCACATAAAACTAGTTTTTCATCAACATACTGGGGCAACTTATAAGGATTTCCTTCAAAACCATTGACTCTTATATATGTGAACTTCTTATACTGAATAAAGTAGCACCCATATTCCATAATTACATGTCTAGCTTGCTGAGAGATTCTGTACTATCCCCATTCTGGTTCAAAAGATAGATGATTGGTGCAAAAAAGGCATCATTGACTAACCTTACATTTTCACTCTAGTTAGCCAATTGCAGTGAGGGAAAATCTCATGCATTTGACAATTGCTTGAAATCAGCACGTGGTGACAGCCCTGGGAAATGTTTGTGGCCAGCAAAATTATAAATGAGGTATGTCATCATATAGAATTCAAGGTTTGTAATTTCTCCCATCTCAATTTTTTCTTCCAGGGTTACCATATGTTCATGAAGTGCATCCAAAATGAAGGTAGCCCGAAAATACTTCCTTTTCTCTCCAGGATAATCCACATGTATGTAGTCATCCATTCCTTAAATTCATTTGTAGTTTCCAAACCTACCATTCAACTCAAAATTCCAATAAGATCCTCTGCCTCCTTAGTTAAATATGCCCTAACCAAGTTTTTAGGGATCCTAGCAGTCTTCTTTTTTGTGAGGAGCCACTTTGAACTTATAAGTTTGGCATAATCTTTCTTCTTTTCTTGATAATCGTCCAGAGCCAATTTAATGCCTATGGTGATTGGGGTTGTGATAATAGGAAATTTTAACATAATTCTGATGGCAACTGGTGTTAACATCAATACTACATCCCCACTTCTATCTAACACCTCCCTCTTTTCAAGATCGTAATTCATGGCACAATGCCATACTAACTCCAAGAAATGAACAGAAGGCGGGATGACACTAGCTTCAGCAATGTGGCTTTCTTGAATCACTTTCAAAGATTCATTTTTATGGGGATCACTTAGCCTTTGGAGGAATTCATTTAGATCGGCACCCATTAAATATGTATCTGTAATCTTATCCAGATTGCTTGTGATTCCTGACACAAGCAAGAACGAAGAGGGAAAAGTCTTCATCTTTGAAAAACCCTAGCTTTATCTCAATTGACCTTTCCGACAAGAAGAAAACACAAGTGTTTCAAGATCTTACCATTTTTCTATGAGTACCCCTATAATTCAAACTCAAAGCAATAGCTTTAGCAATCCTTTGGTTCTCCAGTCGAGTTCCACAATTGAAATCGCAATACCTCACAATAAAAATTGTTGATGGAAGCAACAAGAATCCAACAAACTAATAATAAATGAAGAATGCATTTGTAAACTTTAAACGTCCTTGATTTTTGAGTAAAAGCATTGATGGCGGTAGAAATAAATGCATTGCATCATCACCATTCATTGTACCCTTCTCAAATTTGAAAATGAGCCATCCACGTGGAAAAACCTTCGCTAACGTGGGCTTTGGAGAACTTTTTGCAATTTTGCAATGTTTAAAAAACTTTGACCCGCTCGTCCACCTTTTTACTTTCAACATAGGCATGACACGTAACCATACCTTGATGTTAGCGGAAGTGTAGGTGCTTTACAGATTTTTACCACTTTTTACATAAGACCAAAAGTACCAGAAATCCCCGATGACCCGCTTCTCCACTTTCTTTAAAACCAAAACCACGTGTCCTTCTGTGGACCTTGGGGAACTTTTTTGCATTCTTAACATCTTTTCTCCTTAAAGTGCATAAATACAACTATGCACCACATCCTCGCATCCATTCATTTTGAACCACGTGTACACCTTTGGGGTAGAAATAAAAATGTTTGTGCTAACTTTATGGTCATGAATATTCAAGGAATATTCGTCAGTTCGCAAGACCAAAGTTGTAGTTTGTGAATTTGATTAGAAAATTACCATTTTACAAATTGAACACGCTTCACCACACCAATTAAAAATTTCCACGTACATAGATGAAAAAGTGAGAGAAACAGAAAAAATAAACGCGACCGAGGAAAAACCTTTACCAAAGGGAAACAATCCCGTTTCAGATAAAAACTACTCGGCTTCCAAATAGAAATTTGAAGACAAGACGTACCAAAACCAGACCCTCGACCAAAAGGAGGAAGAACAGAAATATAAACGGGAAAAATGAAGAGCACTTGGAAAAAATTACGAGAAAACCGAACACAAGAAGCAAATAGAAAAATCAAATCTCAATAAAATGGGTGAGATTATTAACGAGATGTTTGGACCTTTTTGACAACACTATTTATCTTAGTCATTCCTTCAAGGGTATTTACAAAAGTGCTTGCTTGCATTTGACTAGTTTTCCCTGTTAATTGTTACAAGCAAGAACTCAAGGCCTTAACCTCGCTCTTTTAATTATCTTTTGGTCATTCCATCCTCATCAACCTTTTGTAGAAGATCACTTACTGCTTTAGATACTCCTTGCTTTAGTTGTTCCCTTGAAGGCTTTCCCAAGGGAATAATCTGAATGTTGTAATCATCAACAATTATGTCTTTTCTTGTCTTACCCTCAAAAGGAGTTGTTATCTCTAAGGTCCTTGCTCTAGATGAATCAGTATGAGTCTTTGTGATAGTCCTGGCCTTTTTTAGGGCTCTCACTATCTTTGGAAAAGACAGAGTAAAGGTCAACTGCTTGCACAGGAAGGGTTTCTTCTTCATTTGAAATCAATTCACTGATCCATCCCTTTTTCAAACTTGTTCCAACTTCTATTCCTTGTGATCCCTTCTAGATTTTCTCAAGAAAATTACTATTTGCTTAGATACTTCTTGTTTTTCTTGTTCCAAGGATTATGTCATTTCTTGGACACTTACCTCAATGGTCCCTATGTTAATTTCACTATGTACTATTGGCTCTTTTGGATGCTTCTCGTCCCGGCCTAGAATTTCAGTTTGATCATCCTTACCCTAAGCTACATCACTATTCAAAGGGAAATTATTTCACTGCTTCTCCAGCTAAAGCCATGGTAGAGTAAATTTCTTCCCCCACATCCTTCTCGTCCCAAATTTTGGGATATGGGTTTTGTTTCTCTAGAAACAGGCAGAGTTGCCACAATGCTACCTTCATGCCCTAATGATATTGTTGGCAATGTTATGGTGGGTTATTCCATTAGAAACATCTCTACTTTTTCTATTGTTAGTTGTGAGTTTCCACCAATAATGATTTCCTCATCAGTAATTGTATCTTGTGCCATTTTCAGTCTTTCTTCAAAAGACAATTTTCCTTCTTGAGGAAAGTCATTAGTTTTGGTGACCTCAATAGAAATGGACACAACTTTGTCTACTACCAATCCAATGTATTAATATCATTTTCAACCAATAATTCTAGTTTATCCATTTCCAAAACCATTTATTTTAGGAAGACATTTATTTCCCGATTTCTAATTCAATTGTTAGTGCATGAGTATCCCTTTCTGATTCCTTACTTACCTTAATACTATCCACTTTGGTGTTAATATGGGTTCATCAATAGAAAAACTAAGTGCATCCAACATGGATAATCCCTCACCAAAGATCTACAAATTCATGCATTGTTTCAACTAGAGGTGCATTGATATCCCTAATAAGTATAGATTCAACGATTTCCATACCGGAGTAACAAACCGACTATCCACCGGATTAACTATAGTATTCCCTAGGAATTCGGGTTTTGAGTGCATTCCATTTGCTTTTTCCATGAAGGGTGAAGGAGGGATCATAGGATTTGATTTCTCCATACGTGGAAATGATGCATCCTGCTGCTACGGAAGATATTAGTTTTCTCCATTTACGGGATCAATTACCCCATCCCTGTGTTTGAAATTTTTTGGCGTATGGGCACCCACTCTTACCAAGATTGGCTGGTGGACAATCTTGGGTTTTTTTGTGTCCGCTCAAACTTCCTCAAATGCAATGCTTTTCTTTTTCCATATTTTCGACCTAGGCTAAATGTGACCACTTGCAATGGCTCCACTCATTAATTTTTCAATACTATGTGGCTTAGGTGAGACACTTGGACAAGCCACCTGCAATGCTAGGCCTTTCCCTTTTTCTTGAAGGGGCACTTTGCAAGTAATGGGAGCATTCTCCATAGACTTTAAAAGCATTTCTTCAGTCTTTTGCATGAGAATTGACACAGAAGTGCCAATTCCACTAGTGGCCGATGTCCATTCATCAATGAATTCAGGAGTAGGCCTTTTAGTTGGCAATTGAGGGCTTTTCCACCCAATGGGTCCGTTCTTTCTCGCATCCTCCTCGGGGTGGAATATCTTACCCAAATTTCCCAAACTCCTGAAGTTGCTTAAGATCTTTGTATTTTGGATTAACAAATAAATATTCTTCTGAGTCAACTAGTTTACGATTCTCCGCATAACATCAATTATCCTCAAATAAGGATCATGATTCATCCACATTCCATTCTGGAGGAGAAATAGGTTGATCCTCCACTTTCTGATTGATATAGAACCTGCTTACTTGTGTGAGGATCATCTACAATCCCCTCTCGTGATAATTACAATTTTATAGTCAATTATTTGTGACAAGATCATTATGGAAAAATATTTTAACCTGACCTCTTCCTCATCTCTATAATTCATCCAGTAATATTCAAAATGGGGCTCATGATCAAAAGTATTTGCAATATTGGTGAACACCCATCTAATATCATAATTTGGCCTTGCCTCAAACTTTTCCATGTTAAATTTCTTCAATTCCTCACCAATCAACCTAGCCTTTATGATGGAAGGACATGAATACCTTCCAATTCTAATGGGGAACTTGATATTTTTTTTATGCCTTCCAGCAATCAACTTATGTACAGGAGTCAATTACCTTGCTAATTCACATAAAACTAATTTTTCATCAACATATCGGGGCAACTTATAAGGATTTCCTTCAAAACCACTGACTCTTATATATGTGAACTTCTTATACTGAATAAAGTAGCAACCATATTCCATAATTACATGTCTGGCTTTGGAGAGATTATATATTGTCCCCATTCTGGTTCAAAAAGATAGATAATTGGTGCAAAAAAGGCATCATTGACTAACCTTACATTTCCACTCCAGTTAGCTAGTTGTAGCTGAGGGAAAATCTCATGCATTTGACAACTTTGCTTGAAATCAGCACATGGTGACAGCCCTGGGAAACATTTGTGGCCAGAAACATTATAAATGAGGTATGTCATCATATAGAATTTGAGGTCTGTAATTTCTCCCATCTCAATTTTTTTCTCCAGGGTTACCATGTGTTCATGAAGTGCTTCTACAATGAAGGTAGCCCAAAAATACTTCCTTTTCTCTCCAGGATAATCCACATGTATGTAGTCATCCATTCCTTAAATTCATTTGTAGTTTCTAGACCTACCATTCAGCTCAATAGTATAATAAGATCCTTTGCCTCCTTAGTAAATTGTGCCCTAACCAATTTCTTAGGGATCCTAATAGTTGTCTTTTTTGTGAGGAGCCATTTTGAACTTATAAGTTTGGCATAATCCTTCTTCTTTTCTTGATAATCACCCAGAGCCAATTTAATGCCTATGGTGATTGGGGTTGTGATAATAGGCAATTTTAACATAATTCTGATGGTGTTGTCCACTCAAAATTCCCCTTTCCGATAAAAGTAAAATTTCAAAATTTTGAGTTATGAGTGTTTTTCTCTAAAGAGCCTAAGTCGTGAAAATTGAGAAAATCGTGTTTTGGGTCATTTTGTATGTATTTCGTGCTGCTTGGACATTTTTTTCCCCTGTCCCAAGTACGAAAGTGCATTCTTCCCCCGATCGGCCGAAATCCCAGAAGTTGTTCCATTTTCGGGCCCGCCGGAACTTTTTGTCCCAAGTGTCCCAAAACTTATTGTGCGAGATGTTCCAATTTCGGCCGAAACACCCGAACCGCGTACTTCACACTTTCTTGTTCCAAATGTCCCAAATCAAAAAGTGCAAGTTGTTCCATTTTCACCCGAACCGGCCGAGTCGCGTACTCCGGAACTTTTTGTCTCAAATGTCCCAAGTTCAAATGGGCCTTTTGTTCCATTTTCGGCCGAAACACCCGAACCGCGTCCTTCGCACTTTCTTGTTCCAAATGTCCCAAAATGCATTTGTGCGTCTTCTCCCTGTTTCGCCCGAATCGGCCGAGCCGCGTGTTTCGCGCATTCGCGTCTCACATGTCCCAAGCGTACCAAGTGTCATTCGTGCTTTTTTTTCCCACTCTACCCGAATATCATGCTTATTCAAATTGGTGGTTATGTATTAAATGCACATTCATGGCTTTTCTCTCTCCTAAACGGCTATATAACGAGCATTTCCCCTTTGCATTTTTCGCACTACTTCCATGCTATCTTTTGCTCGAACCCTTGCAATTTGCAAACCTGCGCGTGTTCCCCTCCCTCTGTAATTCCTTTCCGAGTTTGGTTTGCGGCTCTGTCCTCCTAGCTACTATCAATATGAAGATCAAGTTTCAGGGACAGGAACAAATTTCACCACTTGAGTCTGCCGTTCGTAATATTGGTGACAGCGAAGCTCGTCATCTTGATTTCAGTGATTTTTGGGCAAGAATGGCGGACGCAAACCCTACACCAATGGCACAGATGATTCACGATAGTGGTTTGGCTTTCGCTGGAGGTTTCCCAATCTCAGTACAGTGTGCTGATACCGTGCTTTCATGCGGAGCTCACTTTGACCCCGTTTCGAGCGAATTGACTAATATACATGGGGAACTCATCACCAAATTGGATGCTGCCACCATTAGCACTGCTCTGAGAATTCCAGAGATGGATAATGCCATAGTCGTTTCCCGAGATCAAGCACAGACTCTGTTCGACCAAGACAGTGACAAATATAAGGCACGAGTGGTGAAGTCCTGGCTTAAAAACCCTAGGAAGGGAGCTTCTCGTCTGACCAAAACCCTCTTCCGAGCAGATTTCAATGAAGAGTTGTCAGACTTCATAATCTTGCTGGCTCGAGTTATGGGTTTGCCCTCTACCAACGAATTTCACTTCTGGATGTGCCCGCTCATCAGCATGGTGTGCGAAGGAACGCAAAATATCAATTGGGTGGAAATCATAAGTATGAATTTGACGGAGCAGCTGTCCAATGTGCAGCAAACGAAGAAGTTCTATATGACTTCGTACTTGATGTATACCCTGGTAGCGTCGACAATGGTTTGGCTTTTCTTACATCGACGCTCACAAAAATGATCCAATGATATGCTTCTCGCCCGCAGCTTCACCACGGAGACCAAAGAATCATAATTTCAGAAGGGTCAATGATGCTTTCACCATGTACGTGGTCAGACTGCTTGAAGGTGATACTGCTAGAAGGTTTTCAGATGAAGCCATGAACCTGATATCGCAATATGGTGCTTATTTCATCCAATTCAGGAAATTTTCTTATATCAGGCTTGCTGGCTATGAGAGCACTCCTCTGCGGCTTCCCATGTTCTGCAATGATAAAATGGCCTTGATAGAAATATGCAGGCAACTAGACAAGTTGCACAGAACTTGCAGAGATAAGAAGATTTCTGGCTTGCACTTTCCCATCTCTCTGGGAAACTACACTTGCAAAACAGCTCTGGATGCTCAGAACATAGAGAGAGCTCTGGTACCTATCACCGTTCATTTCTTCAAGCCAAGAACCTGCTTTGACTTGAAGAAGTTTATTGAACAGAACATCAAGATAATCTACCATCATAGGGCAGATGCAGAAGACTACTGGGCTGACTGTGCAGATGATTTTGAGGCCAGGAGAAGGCATTGTGGCAGGTTCTCCCTGCAATTGATCCAAGAACTCGGTCTATACCAAGTTCCTGAAGGTCTCCAGGATGAAAATTCTGATCTATACTCGTATGAGTATGAAAATGTGATTAAGCACACTCCTTTGGAGGACCTGGATTGGAACAGGAAAGAGAGGGATGATCTGGCTGAGATCCTTGCTCCAGTCTTAGTCAGGACTAAGGTCTGGTTTGACAGGATGGTTCGAGAATTCAGGAGGCATTCAGGAGAATCCTCTTCTAAGGATGCTTCGACACCAAGAAGAGAAGCATCTATTCCAAGGTCAGAAACACCAGTGAAGACCCCTCCTGCTTCATCAATACAAGGACCTGACGGCTTCTACTCCTTCTTCATCCACTCAAGTGTACCAGAAGAAGCTCAAGGAGGTTAAGAAGGAGCCTGTGGAAAGTGACCCTCAAAGAAAGCAGGCAGAGTTGCCTATGGGACCCAGAGAACATCATTGTTCTCGGTGAAAGTGAAGAAAGCGAAGTACCAACTCTTGAAAATGCCCTTGAAGATCCAAATGATAAAGATAAAGAAATCCAGAGCACTGAGCTTTCAGGTGATGTTGACTCTTCTGTCGCAATTGCCCCAAGTGCCCCACTCACCTCTCAACCTGAGACCACAGCTGCACAGACCTTGAGTGTCATGAGCTCTATGTCTCTCAGTCCTCTTGCCCCTCCTGCTGATTCCTCTTCCTCCTTTGCGTGGGTGCAACCTTTGGTTGATATAAGGAAGAGGAAATTTTCCTCTCGGAGCTCGGGACCAAATTTTGATGCTGTCGCAGCCTTGTTGGGCACCACTCCTTCCCGTGCCAAGAAAGCTAGAACTACTTCCAGAATAGTGTCAGATGCTCAAGGTCAGCAATTCCTGGAGATTGCCAAGCCTACAGTAGACAAATCAGAATCAGACTTGCTGGCATCTGACTTGGAGCTTTCAAGAATTCCAATGGGAGAGTCTACTCCTGAAGGTGAGATTCATAACCTCCAGGAAACGGTCACAAGAGTCATTGGGAGGGTAGAGAAAGGGTAACAAACTCTTGAGCAGTTGGAAGAACAGGCCCAAGTTCTCACAGGTTTCATCAAGTCTCTTTTGTCTAAGGAAAAAGTTTTAGACCCTACCCCATTGACTACTCTCCCACCTCCTGTAATTCTAAGCCAAGATGAAGTACAGTATCAAAGATATGCACAAGTATTCTGTCTATGGCAGAGCTATTGAAGCCATGGTGGATGACATGCTTGTTGCTGGATTAAACTTCATCGATGAAGCTTTCAAACTCCACGAAAAGGTGAGCAATGTACAACTGAAGCTCTCCTCCACTATCAATATCATGGATAAAGAGCTCAAACTCTGGAGCAGTTGCATAGTAGACCTTCGACTCATGGGGCAGGCAGATGAGAACGTTTTGTTGGCAAGTAAAGTCTTTGATGATGCAAAGGATAATCTATCGAAGTCCTGGGTCTACAGTGTGGAGTGGAAGATCAGAGTCCTGGAGGAGGCTTTGGGAGAACTGAAGAACAGTTGGCAGAAGGGTGAAGCTTTCAAGACACTGGTGGTCTCTGCTTTCAAAGATATACACTGTCATCTTCAGGATGAGACTTCTGGTACTTCCCTTTCCTTGCAAGAAATCAAAGCTCAATTCAGAGCTTTTGTCAAAGATAACCTATTCAAGGAAAGTTCCATCTCCAAGGAGAAAATGAAGGAGATTTGCTCTCTTCAATCTGCCATTGAAGAAGCAAACAAAGATTATCATACTCATGTCGAGTTTGATAATGAGATGGAGAAGTGTCTTGGATTTTGGACTCAGTCTACGACCAACACGTCAGTCCCTCGTGGCAGAGACATAGCTGAGGCGTTAAAGAAGTTCAGGCAGTGGATTCTGAAGTCAGTGGGTCCCTCTCAGTGACTGGCCACCTGTCTTCTTCCCCATTCTTTTCTCTTCTTCCCTTTCTTTTCCGTTTTCTTTGTAAAAGGTTGAGGTATTGCGGTTGGCAGTCCTTAACTATTCTTGGTTAAAAGAAATGGTTACGAAGAGTAACTGACTTGTAAGCTATATAATGGTATTTCTACGCCATTCGAAAAGAGGAAGAACTTGGCATATTTTCTGAAAGTGTAAATAGATCAGAAAGAAATCAATACAAAAGGGCTTTCCATTCATTGTCTATCTAATCTCTGTTATCTCTGTGTTTTCTTTTAATTTCGTGAAGATCATTTGTTTCTAGTTCGTTAGTCTCACTGATTGCATATTTTCAAATATTGCGAGTATAGTGATCTTGTATAACCAAGAAGGAACTTTGTGTCCTTGATTAATGAATCTGAAGAAGGTTATTTACAGAACTTTGTGTCTGGTAATCTCATCTTGTGCAAATGATCTTGTTTTAAATTCACTGCAACTTCGTATACATAAAGGATTATTCTGCTATCTATAATTCTGCATGTTGCTCTTCTGCTCATCCTCGTATTCCCTTTCCTCAGTCCTTTTGTAACTGATGATCCTTGTGGAAAACATTTTCGTAATATCCAAGTTCAACCATAAAATCATGTTTTGTATATTTGTAAATAAGTTCGTTTTCGAATAAGGAACCTCTCCCATTAAAGAGGAGGGACTTCTTATCCCCCGATCGTTGCTCTTCTTAAAAGTCCTATTTGACGACCAACGGATGGCAGCTTGCGTTAACATCAATATTGCATCCCCACTTCCATCTAACACCTCCCTCTTTTCAGGATCGTAATTCATGGCACAGTGCCATACTAACTTCGGTAATGAATAGAAGGTGGGATGGCACCAACTTCAGCAATGTGGCTTTCCTGAATCACTTTCAAAGATTCACTTTTATGGGGATCACTTAGCCTTTGGAGGAATTCATTTAGATTGGCACCCATTAAATCTGTATATGTAATCTTATCCAGATTTCTTGTGATTCCCAACACAAGCGAGAATGAAGAGGGAAAAGTCTTCATCTTTAAAAAAACCCTAACTTTATCTCAATTGACCTTGCCGACAAGAGGAAAACACAAGCGTTTCAAGTTCTTACTAATTTTCCATGAGCACCCGAGCAATTCAAACTTAAAATAGTAATTTTTACAATCCTTTGGTTCTCCAATCGAGTTCCACAGTTGAAATCACAATATCTCACAATAAACTTTTTGATAGAAACAACAAGAACCAAAAAACAAATAATAAATGAAGAATGCATTTGTAAACTTTAAATGTCCTTTATTTTTAGTAAACACATTAATGGCGGCGTAAGTAAGTACATTGCATCATCATCGTTTATTGTACCCTTCTCAAATTTTAAAATGAGCCGTCCATGTGGAAAAACCTTCGCTAACACGGGCTTTGGGAGCACTTTTTGCAATTTTGCAATGTTTAAAAACTTTCACACTTTTGACAACTTTGACCCACCCGTCCGCCTTTTTACTTTCAACATAGGCATGACACATAACCATACCTTGATGTTAGCGGAACTGCGGGTGTTTTCTACGTAATTTTACCTCTTTTTACATAAGACCAAAAAGTACCAGAAATCCCCGATGACCCGCTTCTCCACTTTCTTTAAAACCAAAACCACGTGTCCTTCAAATGGACCTTGGGGACTTTTTTCATTCTTAACATCTTTTCTCCTTAAAGTGCATAAATACAACTATGCACTACATCCCCACATCCATTCATTTTGAACCACGTGTACACCTTTAGGGCGGAAAGAAAAAAAAATGTTTGCGTTAACTTTATGGTCATGAATATTTGAGGAATATTCATCGGGTTGCAAGACCAAAGTTGTAGTTTGTGAATTTCATAGGAAAATTACAAGTTTACAAATTGAACATGCTTCACCGCACCAATTAAAAATTGCCACGTACAACAGACGACATAGTGAGAGAAACGAAAAAAAAAAAACACGACCGAGGAAAACCTTTACCAAAGGAAACAATCCCATTTCAGATAAAAACCAAATGCCTCTTCAAGAGAAATTTGAAGATAGTACGTGCCAAACCATACCCTTGACCAAAAGGAGAAAGAATCAAATATAAACAGAAAACGAAGAGCACTCGACAAAACTTACAGGAAAACTAAACACAAGAAGCAAATAGAAAAAGAAAATATCAACAAAATGGGTGAGATTATTAATGAGCTCCAACACCGTGAACATGCCAAAACCAATTCCACACTCTACATTGAGACTAGATGTCCACGTGTTTTCGTATCATCAAGGTTGATGTGGATGACATTATTGTCCCCCAAGATGAATACTCGGAAGATAGAGTTAATCTTGGTTCAATGCCTACAAATTTGAACTTCATGGTTGACACTGACACTTCTCTATGTCCGGAATGAGAGTTTACTATTTTTAGTAAATTGATATTTTCACCTTTTTCAACTCGAACCACCTTCGATCACCTTTCTTGTTCCTTTGAATGTCCACTGTAAACTCTGCCTTTTCAAAATCTACTTTTTGTGAAGGTTTGCTATTTATAGTAATCTCTTATGTAGAGAATTAATATTTTTGAAATTTTTTATCCCGATCTCCTATTTTTATGAACTCGACATTTTTATATGGGTTTTTCTTCTTCATCTCACATATAAATTTTGATATCAACTTGATCCCTGGAACAATGAGAAATAAAATTCAAAAATTTACAAGAATAAAATTGGGGCTTTCTCACTTAAAAAATATAGGCCATGCATGAAAATTATTTCACTTGGGTATTCAAGGTGCCTATAAATTTATATGAATGCAAAAAATCCCGCGTCAATCTGTGCATTGGTCTTCAAGTTACGAATTTTCACTTCGCAGGTTACGAGTCATTCTGGTTAAAAATGTGCCCAAATCCTTTAAAATTTGTATTTTTATAAAATTTCCCTCACTATGATCATGGAAACATGTGTGAAATTAATGTAAATGGAAAATTAGGGTGGAGGAATTCTAAAAAAATCACTAGAGTTTCGGGTAAAAAAAAGACAAATGTGGGGAAATGAGGAAAATGACTAAGTGTTGGTATTTATAGGCATGAGAGGGAGAGAGGAAGCAGGGGAAAATTTTTCCCCCCTTGTCCCCTTTGGAATAGAATAGGGGGACACTAAAAAAATTTCTTAGCCCTAGGGTGACACATGGCACACATGTACAAGCGAGGGAAAATGAGAAAAGGGCTTAATTTGAGCTCTTGGGGTCAATTTTTGGTCACATGAAGAACACCGGAGGAATAATGGAAGGGAAAATAATTTTTATGACCCCTTTTTCTCCTTTAAATGGGATATGGGGACATAAAAATTGTTCTTTATCTTTATAATAACTTGGTATTTATGCGAAACAAGGAGAGGGGGCTCAAAAACTAGCAAAAAGTGTTTGATGGAGGTCTCTGGGGTCATATGATAAGTCCATGAGAAATACAAAGTGGGGAGAAATTTCTATTCCCCCTTATCCCATTAGAATGGGATAGAGGGACACCAAAAGTGTGCCTCATCCTGGTGAGGAAAAGTGTGAAGCATGTGGAAGTTGGAGCGGGGGCTAGAAATTTGGTGGAAGGTGCTTACCGGAGCTCCCAAGGTCATGTTGAGGGTCCATAAAGCTTAAGGTGGGGGGAATTTTATGCCCCCATTGTCCCCTTGAAGAGGTACATAGGGACACAAAAAGTGTTCCTCAACCTCATGGTGACACATGTCACTGAAAAATTGGCTAAGGATGGAGCTTGAACCTTGGAGAGGAGATTGAAAATGACATTATTAGAGCTCTCAGATGAATTTTTAGGAATTTATTTATATTATTTTGATGGAAATATATTTTTTAGAGGATGGGATTTTTATAAATGTCTAATTCATCCTAAAACCTCCTAAAAATGGAAATTTTGATTAGGACCGCAAGTTGTTCCCTACGAAGAATGAGTTGTGGAAAGCAATGTATGGGTGTTGTAAAAATATGATATTACCACCATGTAGGGAATTAAATCATATTTACATTGATATATTTTTTGACCTCCAAATCATCCTGGAGCACCCATAAACATCTCCTCAAAGTTTAGGTACTTTTTCACGGTGCAAGCTCCTTTGCCCTCAAAACCCACTTTTGTTGAACTTGGTCCTAAACCTCCAGATCTTTCAAAATATTCCTAAATAAATTGAAAAATGATCTTGGCTCATGAATAAACATCCCTAATGAATTTATGTCTTTAAATCAGCTCCATAGAATATGCACCCACTTGAGAAAGGATAAAAATAGCCATTCCTGAGGCCTTCTAAATGATGCACCTTAAAAGAATTATCTTGAAAGACTCCTTTGGACTTTTTTCTTATTTTCCACCCTTGGTCAAGGGTGATACCATATACATAGACATTACATGGATGTGGGATAATCTTGGCATAGGGGATGAGATACTTTGAGGGATGTAAGGGTAGGGCTATAATGAAAAAATTTCTACACTAGGGTATAGTTGTCATGTTTTCAAGTCAGTTTTCCCTTAAAAACATGAGCCAACAATTATCTCTCACTTGAGGACTTATTCTGGATTGAATGAAGTGAGAAAAATATGAGAAGTAACTCCATAATATCATTTTACAAATTGGACCAGTTCCTTATCAATTGGGCTTCATAGAGTCATTAACAATAGATAGCTAGAAAGGAGTACACAAACATAAAAAGGAAACACATAAAACATGAAAGGAAATAACACACACAACATGAAAGGGAAACACACACCTAAATCACCTATGATACAATGTAGGGGACAATCCACTTTCACTACTTATACAATTTTAGATATTTCCCACTGCGGGGAAACTCCAATTATGTTCCATCTAGATATGAAAGATAGAAGGAATTTTCTCCACAAGTTTCATGAATCTAGAATGGACCAAGCCACAAAGAGTTAAAATTTATGTGGATTCCTTATCTCTATTCACTTTTCCTAGAGTAGAACAAGATCTCCAACTTTTAAATCTTGAGCCTTATCTTTCTGTCAAACAACCTCTTGACCTTCAATTGATGAGATTTGATTTGTTCCACCACATTGAGCTTATCTTCTCCAAGATTTTCAATTAAAAAAATTATTTCCTATCATCCATTTGCTTGGAGAAATTTGAGTTTTTTGATCTCCATATCCATGACTTGAATCTCCCATCGATCCCGTAGAGTAATTGGAATGGAGCCATAAAAATAATTTTCTTTGTAGTTATTTTTGTCCAACCACAAAACATCATAGAGTTTTTGTGCTAGTCCCATTGATCCTCATCTACTATATTGTGGAGTATGGTCATGATATTTTTATTTCTTGATTCTTCCTAAAAATTCCCTTATGGGTAATAGTCAGATGCATGTGGTAGAGAGATTTCATAGTGGTAGCAAAACTCAGTTAGATCCCTAGAGGAAAAATATGTGGCATTTTCCACCACAATATTTTGAGGGATAACGAAACAAACAATGATATTTATGACCTACGCTCGAGTGATGATTTAAAACTCCAATGAAGTCTAGACCCCACGCTTTAAAGGCTTCAATCACCACTAGCATGAGGGGAATCGTAGAAAGATGTGGTCTCCCAACAAATTGTTGATATGCTTCACATTTAGAGACCCATTCTTGGGCATATGTGAATAAGGTTGGCTAGTAGTATCTTCCATGGAGGATTTTGTGAGATGTCACCATTTCTAAAAAATGTCCTCTGCATGCTTGATCATGGTATGCCTTTAGTAATCATTCATGTTTCTCTTTATCCATGCACTTTAAGAAGCATTTGTCAATCCTCTCTTGTAGAGTGCATGATTCCATATGACATATTTGGCTGATTTCAGCTTGAGGTTTCTTCTTTTTTTATGATCAAGGTGAGGAGGACATTCACCGTAGCTCATGAAGTAGGTGATTTCCACATACCACTCATTTTTCATGCTCACAAAAAGGACTTGAGGAAATTCCTTGCTGACACATTCACAACACAAACATTCTCCTGTATAATTTTTAGTCACAAGTGCATCATCCTCTATAATAAATATGCACAACCCATTTCCTCTAATCATATTATAAGGTTTGATCTCTAATTCATATTCTTGGATTCTCACCACCCAATTACCCCTTTTTTCTCCTAGATCCTATTGGGTGATAATTGATTTGATGGCAGAACCTAGAACCATTACCACCGTGTGGGAGTTAATAATATATAACTGAAATTTATTTACCACCTTGACCACAAGATAGGCATGCTTTTCCAATTGGTTATACTTCAAATTGTGATTCTTCAGTGGTGAGCTCATAAAGGCAATGGGAGCTTCTAGACCTTCTTCATTTTTTTACTAGAATGGTGGATATTGTGTCTTTCAAAGCATATCAATATAAAATTAACTCTTTGTAAAAGTCAGGGAACACTAAATGGGAGCCTTTGTTATCACTTATTTTATTTCTTTGAATGACATTTTTCCTTCCTTGTTCCATTTGAAGTTGGATTATGGCTTGATCATAACATTAATGTGCTTAGTCAACTCGGTGAAGTCTGGGACAAAGTGCTAGAGGAAGTTGACTTTTCCAAAGAAGGAATGTACTCCTTTTTTCTTGTCATTAGCAAAAACTCTTGAATATATTTTATTATTTCTATATCAATGTATTCCCCTCCTTTTCACAATGTGCCTAAGGATTTTTCCATCAGTAACCCCAAAAATACACTTTTTGGGATTCGTGGATATTCCATCCTACCTACATTTGATGAGTACCTATTCAATATGGTGAATATGGTCTCCTCATTTATTTGAGAAGACTATGAGATCATCTAGGTAAATTACAATACAATTCTTGAGGTCTTTAATGCTAGGTCCATCACCCTTTGAAATTTTTCTCCCACATTAATCATACAAAAAGGCATTCTCGTTGTATAAAAATTTACCCCAAGGTGTCATGAAGGTTGTCTTAGTTCTATCTTCTTCTAGCACTTCTATCTAATTATAACCCAAGAAGCCATCTAGTAATGAGATCATTTCAGATCCTATGACTTCTTGCAAGATATGATCCATGATTGGGAGCGGGTAGTTGTCTTTCAAGGATGCCTGGTTCAAGTTGCAAAATTCCACACAAATCCTTATTTCCCCATTTTTATTTCACACTGGAACGATGTTGGCTATTAAAGTGGAGTGGTGGATAGGAAAATGATTCTTGAATTTAGCATCTTGAGGACCTCTTCCTTGATGGTATATGTTATCTTTGGATTATAGGGTTGTTGCATTTTCCTAAAGGATTGGGCTTCTAGATTCAAAGGGATAGAATGGTGCATTTCTATAGTTTGAAAAGATTTTAATTCATCATAAGACTAAGCCAAGACATATGAATACTTCCTCAATAGATGAGATGAACCTTCTTTTTTTCTTTGGGAGAGAAAAATTTTCTGAAATTCACCATTCAGGTTTACTCTATGGGGTTCCAATGTTTTCCTTCTTAAACTCGGTTGTACACCAAGGTGACTCTTTTGTACTTTATTTAATGAATCGGTCATGTTTTCAATCAAATCCTCTAGTGACACTAGGCCTTTTAGAATCTTATTCCATTTTATTGTGATTACTCCTCTGAATAAACTTCTTTTTCAATCCTTCTTTTCCTCTTATACCACTAACTCCCAAAAGTGAGGAGTTGATGTCATCATTGAATACTTTCTAATGGTTTGACATTGTCCGACACACTTGGTCTGAAAACCATCTCGATAGTCACCTTGTCCTTATCAAGGGATGGATGTGGAGTCACCAACTAGGATGATACAATGAATGAATCAGCCTTTTTATTATTCTCATGAGGAATGGCTTGAATGGAGAAAGCATCAAAATATTCAATGTAGTCCCAAAATTTATTTCTATAGTGCTCGAGTCTTGGGTTTTTGACTTGATATTGGTCTCTTACTTGCTTGACTATCACTTTAGCATCTCTAAGACACTTGATATTTTTAATACCCATGGACTCGTAGGCATCCATTTCAAGGAGGAGAGACTCATACTCTAAATTATTGTTAGTATTTTCAAATTGTAGCTTGTCACCTAAGGGAGAGGTCAAGACAATGCCATCTCTGGAACCTGTACTTGAATGAATTCCATCAAATTCCATGGTCCAAAGTTGATCTTCTTCATCTTTGGTGAGGAGAGGCAAGTTTTCATCTCTTTCGGAGATGAGGAAGTAGTTCCCATCCCGATATCTGAAACAGGATGTTTGATCTAGGTCCCTCCAAAATTTGGACTGTTTACTTCATTTTCCACATAGGGAGCAACTTCTTCATTTACCCCTTTAATGGAATGGTCATAAAGGATCGATCCATTCATATCTCACCACCCAAGTCCCTAAAGAAGCTTTTACTCAAAATCATGTCAAACGAAGTTGGGATTTTTGCTACCAAGATTGTGCGAAACACCTTCTTGTCTAAAAATTATGCCAAGGCCACTTGTTAATATTTGATTTTACCTACCAATGGTACTTCCTTAGATTCCAAAGAATAACAAGAACCTTTTTCAAGTGTCATATTAAGTCCCAAGGCATTGAATACTTTGATGGGCATGAAATTTTCATATGCTCTTAAGTCTCATGATACATTATTTTTGCTTAGTCTTTGACTAGGAGTGATATGTAGAAGGGTTATACCCTACTATTTTTATATCCACTTAGTTCTAACATGTTCTGTGGAGGGTACATTAGTGGTGTTGGCAGTAGGCCCTTAGGATTGGGATTCATAGTGTTGGATTTTGGGCTACCACTCTAGAAAACATTGAAAAACCTCTTGAATTGCTATAGGATTGTTTGTAGATATTCAATTACAATAATCTAAAAAAAATTATTGCTTTCATGTTTGACGTAATCGAATGGATCTAAAGTGGGTGAATTTGATGTTTTGGGGATAACGAGAGGTTTCACATTATGGATATGGTGCTACCTTAGGATCTTGAGTATATTTGGTGGATGAGGTAGTGGGTTTAGAAGGAGATGGAGTGGCTAACTTCGATTAAGCCTCAAAATGATTTTTATGGACTAGCATTAGGTGAAGGATTGGTCTTAGAGATATAATTTGAGCTAGGGTAAATTCCCAAGGACTTACTTGTCATTGAAGTTGGTTTATTCTTCACTATTGGGTTCATTTTGTCTTTTATTTACTCCATTGATGGTGGAAGTGGAGACCCTTTGTTGATGATTTTGTTCTATGTAAATTTTACTAAAGGATCCTCCTTTTTCTTCTTTGTGGTAGCCTTCGGGAGGAAGCTCCCTTTTAATATTATCGGTGATTGAAAACATCACATGAGAAGCTTGGTGCCTCTTCATCATCATCATCTTCACTTGTTGAGTGGTACTTGATGAGACCATTCTGAGTATCTTTGTCAACCTATTCAATCTCAAGAGCATTGTCTTCTTCATTTTCTTCTTCTTCTAGCTCCTCCATTTCTTCTTCTTCTTCTTCTAGTCCCTCTACATCGTAGATTGCGTTGATCGGTGGTGCCTCCAGAGAAATCCTACGAGGAGGTGGAGATATTCTTGGCCTATTTGGGAGATTTTTCTTCTTTGGCACATTTATTAAGGTGCTTCGGAAAGTTACTTCTTGATAGAAATCATGTCATTTACCAACTTTTGAATCATGGGATTTGTGATAACGGAGCTAGAGCTTTGACCCTTTTTCTTTCCATTCAGATTCTTTAATTTTTCGGATAAAATCACATCATCCTTCATTTCATTGGCATAGTCTTGAGCTTCCTTCATTTTTATAGGATGATATATTATGAGAATAAACCCAACTTCATGATGGCTTTTGTTATTCCCTTCATTTAATCAACTTATGGTTGATGTCATATTCAAACCAGGGGTGTGTCTGAAGCTATATGCAATAAGAAAAATCTTAGTGAACTAGTAATTGATTGTAGATATTTATTATTTTTATTTTCTGGGGGGTTTTAAAGTGTCTTTAAGATTTCCTAGCCAAAGCCTTATTAAAGCTAAACTATAAGAAAATTAATGAAATAAACACACATTGCTGAAATGAAGAAATAAACAAACGTTGTAGAATTTAAACACACTTCTTGAAATAAACACACGTTGTATAATTTAAACACACTTCTTGAAAATGAACACACATTTGTAAATGTTGTTAAGAATTCTTGCAATGAAATAAGAGTTTAATCTAAAACACCTGCAGGAACAATTATGTGATAGATTTTAACCGAAAAAAGTACTTACAGACTGCTAGATAACATATTTACACAAATTGCTTTGAAAATATAAATACCAATGAAAATAAAGAGATCCTTCTTCTTGGAGGAGTGGGCCCTTGCTCCACCTTGAATTAGGAGTTAACGCAATATTGCTCTCAAAATTAAATGGCTATCTTATTATTGAATCATTTTGTCTTACAAAACTTAACTGTGTATCTTCTTTGTGTATGCGTAGTATGTATGTCTATCTCCTATTTATCTCCTTAGTTTTATATCGTTCCTCCCCTTCACCCCATGTTTTCTCTCCTTCATTAGGCTTATCCATCCAAATCCCTTCCCCCTAAATTGAATAAATACCATTTCCCACCAAAAATACATATTTAATTAATCAATCTTAATTGGTTAATTAATACCATTTAAAATACCTAAACCTCGTTATATGATAATATACAAATATTGCAAATTAAGTCATATCACCCCACATAATAATTAAATACTCCTAAATAATTCAAATCATGAATCCCACGTCTCCACCCTTTTGGTCGAGTGCCTCAATAGTTTGGCATTCCTTACGTCGATATGCTTCCCCATTGGTGCCGGTATTTAGATTAGTCTGGGAGGCTAGAGGAGGTCCTAGAGGCCGAGGTTGGACTATTGTTACCCCTAACATCCCTATTGTAGCCAGACGGGTGAGTACGTGCTTGAGGGAGAGCCGGTGCTCCTCGGGCACCCCTACTTTAGATTGCCGCCGGTCCCACCCATAGTAGTGATGACCCCATTGATATAGACTCTGAGTCTGAGGAGTTCATAGGGGAGAGATAGAGGAGGAGACCGAGGCTGAGGTTAGTGAGTTGGGCAGAGGAGGACAGTGATCTGAGTGGCATGACACTCAGGATATCTTATAGGTGGAGAGGGCGGAGCAGAGTGCGGAGAGGGTGACCCTAGCTTCAGAGGAGCCACTTTCTCAGGGCTTGGGTGGAGAGGATGAGTCCGTAGTAGGATGTTATGTGGCCCGGCATAGGAGGAGTGCATCTGTCAGCGGCGACATCTGTGGCAGGTGCTGACCCTAGAGATCCATCTTGGAGGCCCGAGAGATCCGAGTGAGTTATCATCCTTCTTTTTAATGTTTGTTTAGGATTTCCTTAATTGTTATCTCTCCTTTTACTTTTGTTTCTATCTTTTGATTATTTCTAATTCATTTTCTCCTTTTCTTGTAGAGACTACTGATGAGTGGTGAGACTGATTCACCGGGTATGCACTTTGAAACCCCGATGATCCCCATGGAGAAGACACATGCGGAGCTATCCGTGGATGTAGGGAAGCCTTCGGTGATAGGCATACTGCGATGTTTTTCCCATGTCGGCATGTGGCCGGGATGGTGTCTACCCTTCGTGCTGCGAGTTGGAAGGATACATGACAACATAGCGCTGATGAGGAGTCACTATCATGGTGAGGCTGCAGTGCTCCTCGGGATCGTGAGCCTTCCGTGTACTTAGAGTGCCGGCGTAGCAAAGTCCTAGATGTGGGCGTGTACCTTTAGAGGGATATCACGGGGTTGAGAAGCCACTTGGCTCTCTTGGATTATTTGTATGATGTATATTGTATTTCCTGGGCTCTTTAAGCATTTTGACCATGCTTAGCGCATGATGGCATTGTACAGGAAACTTTAATTATATATATATATATATATATATATATATATATATATATATATTCTTTTTGGATCAGACCCTTGGTATCTATGTTTTTGTGATTCATTTCCACATGTAAATTATAATGTTGTCTTTATATGCTTTTCGAGAATGTATGCGATGGAGAACAAATGATACAAATGCTTTCTTTCTTTTTGTATTTTGTGATCTTTGATAGATGATAATGCGGACACAATGTGATCTTGAACTTTAGTTTCTATAAGCAATTTTTGGTACTTCATATTTGTTTTGACAAAATGAGATGATAAACCAGTATGATGAGCAGATGAACTTGCCCCACTCCTAACTCCACACAACTAGTAAGATGCGAGGGCTCATCACCGAGAGCTAGAAAGGGCACAAGCTATGAAATTTGTTGAATGGTAGTGATGAGAGATAGAAAAATATTTGGTGGAACCAAATTAGGATGCTACAAACCTACTCTACTCAAGTGACTCCATAGTTTAGAATGCTACTTGCTTTGTGGTTTATCTAGACTTAGATCCGTAGATGGCCACATGGTAGACAAAATCTGGTTTTCGGGGTTTTGAGCTCTCTTGGAATTTTAGACATCTGATTCATTTGTTTTTGACTCAAGATTTCAAAGGTTCATTTGAACTGTTTGCTTACGACCTTTAACGTTTATTGTCAAGAGGACCCCCCACACCTTGCCCCATGCTACTAGTAAGAAGCATGGGCTTATCACCATGGACAAGGCATAGGCGAGTAAGGGCATTCCCATCCTTTCCCAACCCTACGTCACTAGTAAGAGACGCAAGCTCATCACCGAAGGTTGGTAGGGCAAGGAAATGTGTAAAAATAAAATTTTCTTGTTTGATCTATATTTGACTTGTTTATTTGAGCAAAAATGTCAGTATGTTCTTATTTCCAAAGAGATATACATACGGGATAGATGTGACACTATGAAGCTTCTAGAACAGACCATAGGCAAGACACCTATCCTAGGAAGAAACCAAAAGTGAGAACAAGCATGCAGACCTTGGTATGGTTACCGTTAAGACTTTGTCATATCTAGCTTTATTTGATGAAATGATTTTGAAACGATTGATGATGTTATGAAAATGAAGAAGTATGATTGGAATGCTTATGCCAATACCATCAGAAGTTTGTAATGAATTGCTTTGAGAATAAGTTCCTTGATCACAAAATTGTACGAAACAAGTGGACAAAATGAACCTAACTACATGAAGATGCAATGTAGATATAATTATACAGATAGTGCTGGTCACTTACGCATAGAATCGTTTAAGGTGCAAGGAATTGATAGTTTCACCAAATTCCTCA
Organism: Taxus wallichiana var. yunnanensis; assembly: GCA_018340775.1. Taxonomy (NCBI): domain Eukaryota; kingdom Viridiplantae; phylum Streptophyta; class Pinopsida; order Cupressales; family Taxaceae; genus Taxus; species Taxus wallichiana. The sequence continues at coordinate 500,427,836 of CM031241.1, forward strand.
CCTTCTAGTGTACATAAGAGATATGCACCATTTCCATAGTCCTTTGTGACTTGGTATGGGCCCAACCATTTGGGCTGGAATTTCCTTCCTTCACCGGTCTTTTTATCAATCCAATTGTCTAGTCTTAGAACTAGATCTCCTTCATATATATCTCGTTCATAGACCTTTTTTTTATACTTTGCCGGCACATCCGGTCAAGTATAAACTCTATGTTGTTGTTCAACATCTAACCTGGCCTCATCTAGGCTTTCTAGTTGGGAGAGACGTGCTTCTCTATAAGCTTCTTCATCCAGAATCCCTTGTAATGAGATGTGGTAGACTCGAGTATTTCAACCTCAAGTGGGAGAAGCATGCTCGCTCGAATACCAATGAGAAAGGAGTTTCTCTTGTGGGTGTTCTTATTTAGGTTTGGTGGGCCCACAAGGCTGGGTATAACTTTAAATGCCAATATCGTTTATATTCTTTTACCGTTTTAAGGAGAATAGCTTTCAATTTTTTGTTTGTTACTTCAACATGCTGTTGGCTTGAGCGTAATACTGAGGATGTTGTATGATGGTTTATTTTAAATTTTATGCATAGCTCATGGACCTCATCATTCTTAAAATAAGTGCCATTATCTGAGATAATGATTTGTGGGACACCGTACCTGTAAATGATCTAGTTCAAAATGAACTTGGTGATCACGACACTTGGTACAGTGGTAAGAGGCATAGCCTCTACCCATTTGGTAAAATACTCGGTGGCCATGATTATGAAGTTATGGCCATCTGTTGACGAGGGAGAGAATTTCCCTATCAAATCTAGGCCCCACGTAGAAAAGGGCCATGGAGTAGCGATTGGTTGTAGAGCTTGTGCCGACATGTGAATCTCGTGGGAAAATTCTTGGCATTTATAACGCTTGCAGTCTGAACTCTCTTGCGTCATGTTCTAGAGTGGGCCGAAATAGCCCATCCGGTGTATTTTACGAGTGGTGGCATGGCCTCCAAAATGGCCACCACACATTCCACTGTGAGATTTGTAGAGAATATTGTTGGATTCTTCTATGTCCACACACCTTAGAAGCATTCCATCGAAGGCCTTACGATAGAGCACTTGTTCTATAACAACGTATTTAGTTACGATAATGCATAACCGCCTTCTTTGTTGTGGTGTAGCACCTTCTGGATATGTATGGTCCATGATATAATTAACAATATCAGTATACCAAGGACATTCGGAGATAGGAGGTCTGTTTCAATGTAATATATGCATTCATTGGGAAAATCTAGATCGACTAGATCACCTCCGTCTAATGGGTTATCAGCTAACCAATCTGCAATGATTTGTCCCTTAACGGACTTCTGATTTACAAAAGTTAATTTGAATTCACCCATTAAGGTTATAAAGCATCCAACCTTTTTAGACAAGGACCCTTGCGTGAGGAAAGTTCATAAATGGTCTGTTTTTACAATGACCCTTGTTTCTTGGTTTAGCATGTAATGTCTTAAGCATTTGGTTGCGAAGACTATGGCAAGGCACTCTCGTTCTGCTTGCGTATAGCATGTTTCATAATCGAGCAATGTGCGGCTAATAAAATAGATCACACATTCTCTTTTTCATCATCTTCTTGGGCCAATGCGGGCTAGCGAGACATTGGTACCTTGAGAATATAAGATTAAAGGGCGGTCGGGCTTTGGAGGCATTAGTGTAGGTGGTGACAATAAGAAACACTTAACGGCTTCGAAAGCCTCATTGAAGTCTTTGGTCCAATCGATACTATAATATTTCTTGAGTAGATTGTTGATCGGGTGAATGGAAAAGCTTAAATCACGGGATGAATCTTCGGATTGCATCGAGTTTCCCAAAACGCATTTGGATTCCAAATTCATCCGAAGGTGGGATCATTTCAAGAACAACCCAGATTTTGGCTGGGTCAACATCGATCCCTCGTGACGATATGATGTAACCTAGGAGTTTCCCTCCTGTCACACCAAATATGCATTTTTCTAGGTTTAGTGTGACTCTGTATTCTATTAGACGTGAAAGAATGATGCGGAGCACTTTCGGGTGATCACAATGCTTCCTGGCCTTGGCCAACAAGTCATCTACATAGGATTCCATGATTTTGTGAATAAGATTGTGAAATATGTATGTCATTACCCACTGGTATGTAGCGCCAACATTCTTGAGACCAAATGGCATAACAGCATAGCAATAGGTTCCCCAAGGAGTTATAAACATGGTTTTGGCTTGGTCTTGTTTGGATATTCTGACTTGATTGTATCATGAGAATCCATCCATGAGAGACAAAAGCTCAAACCCAGCTGTTGCATCAATGATGACATCAATGGATGGTAACGGGAAGTCATCCTTGGGACACGCCTTGTTAATGTCTCAGAAGTCTATGTAGATGTGTATCTTCCCATTCTTTTTAAGAATGGAAACAATATTAGATACCGAATGAGAGTAATCATCTGGTTTGATGAATCCTACTTGGAGGAGTTTCATTACCTCTTCCTTCACCATGAGAGCTACCTTGGGTTTCATTGGTCTTGATTTTTGTTTAATTGGCTTTGCATCTGATTTGGTGACGAGGTTATGTACCGCGATGTGTGGTGTAACCCCTGTCATTTCTTTATAATTAAATGCAAAAGCCTTTTGATGTTATTTGAGGATTCGAGTGTGTATCTCTATTTCTTCTGGAGTTAATGAAGATCCTAGTTTCAAGATCTTGATTCTTCCTCCGTTCCGATGTTAATATCGATCATTTCTTCGATTAAAGAAGCGTTACCTTCTTCAAACTCAGGCGGGGCTGGAGGTAGTTCCAGATCTTCTCCATTCTCTACCGCGTATATGTCGAGTTCCTTTTGCGGGGGAAGCTCTATCATGGGATTTCCGAAGTAAGAAGACAAATGTGGGATTAAAGACAAATATACCACATGATGGGTGAGATGTAATAGTACATAGGCATTTAAGTAATCAAGAGTAGCTCTATCACTATCAACGCGATCTACGCTAGTAGATTTGTTCTCAGCTATGTTTGTTAAAAGTGGGTTTGACATTTTCTTCACTAATGGTTCAGTGCGAAGGGATACCATGAAACGGTGTCCTCCAACTCACTGCTTGGAGTGAAACATGAAGCTGAGGTTGCTATCGAATATGTGAGAAGATTTTGTTCTCGTGGGATTGCTTCAATTGATATGAAATCAAACTCTTTGCTCAAATCTAATACTGCTGTTTTGTAGAGTGTAAATGTTCAGCTCTAGTCTCATACACCTCAGAGACTTGGTTTGCTACTAATTGTGAGTCTCCTAACACTCTGATGTTATTAACACCAAACCTCTTAGCTAAGATGAGGCCAAGGAGTAGGGCTTCATACTCGGCGCCATTTTTACATTCGAAATTTAGTTTAAAGGCGAACGGTAAGATCTTTCCCTCGGGAGAAGTAAAGATCACACCTACCCCAGCCCCATAATGACATCTAGCTCCATCAAAATGGAGAGTCCAATATTTAGTTGGGAATATGGACGTCGGGACATTTGCTTTATGTCAACTTCTTCTACTTTGGTTACTTCTACCATGCAGAGATCCTCTGCTGGAAGAGAACCAACACCTAGGGTATATCCCATGCCTACTGAATCAAATGACAGGAAAATTGGTAGATCCTATTCTAGCTATTCGACAATCTTCACAGTAGTTCCTAATGATACTAATTCTTTAGCCTCATCCTTGAGGGCTGGGATATTCTTTATTAGGTTTGTAACTTCTAACTTCGTTGTAGGTACCAACTTTTATTTCGGATTCATATTGGTTGGTTTATTAAGTTGATTTGTTGGAAGTTCAAACTAAAAGTGAACGCCTAGCCTTTTCTTTGAGGTCTCAAGTAGGTGTATATCGACTGGTTTGAGATCACCTTTTGCTACGAATACCTTTCCTAAGTGCAAGAATCTTACTTCTTGAAATAACGTAGAAGGGATTACCTTCATACGGTGTATCCACGGTCGACCAAGGATCATATTATAGCTAGTTTCCGATCTATAATATAAAACAGATTAGGATTGTTTTGGGTCCTAAGGTGACTGGTAGTATTATGGTCCCAATTGACGTGGCTTTAAGGCTATCATAGCCTCTTAGCGTATTCCGAGTCATGGAACAATTTGTTTCTCCATACCCTATCTTTTGAAGGAAAGAGAAGGGGACTATGTTAACTTCTGCCCCATCGTCAACCATTGCGCGTTTAACATAATTGTTATAAACCCACACTTGCAAATGTAAGGCTGGATCACCTTTGCGTGCAATCTTAGCATCTGTTGGCATTTTTTTATTTCAAATATAAACTCGGTATCCCTATCTAGCTGCCCCGGAGGGTGGATATCAAAGTCTATATGGTTTACCTGTGTTTCGGGAGGTGGAGTGATGTTAATTAAATGACCTAAACCTAATGCTTCTAAAAAAGAAGCCACAATGGCGAGAGAGTTCTTCAATAAGTCCAAAAAGGAGATGTGAGAGAAGGTTTTTGTTAGGTCATTAATTAAATCATAGGCGCCTACGAGTTTTACTAATATTTGTTGGATGTTATCTACCTCTAGCGGGTAACTTGGATTTGGCTGAGAGGAATACTCTCGTGTCCTTGTTACAGCTTCTACATGTAGTTCGGTGTCTAACTCCACTAAACTGACTATCTTGGGTCGTGGCTGACTTCCTAATTGTGGTGCAATAGGTGGATTTAGTGAAGTTGAGGCTTCATGATCATTGTTTCCTACCATTATACCCTTGTTCGTCCCATTTGGATTTAATTTGTTGTTATTGTGATTTGGGAGTGGATCGTTGAAGATCTTGAGGGGTGCATTTTGAGGGGAAACTACCCCTGTAAAAGTATTTGGCGCTGGTGATGCAGGATCTGCCAAGAACATATCTATGAAAAGTTGTCTTTGTTCCTCTAGAAAACGTTGCATGAACTTATTGTAATCACGACACGTTCTAGTGTCATGGCCTCAAATTTTGTGGAAACCACAATACGAATTGGGATTATAATTCCTAGGTTGCTGGTTTGGCGCATATTGTGGTCCAAAACTCTGATTAAACTATTGACTATTAGGATTGAAGTTTTGCACTTGTTGTTTTTGGTTTTGTTTTGGTTTTGATATCCAGTTGAGTTTTGGCTTGGACCCTGTGTCTGGATCCGCCGTTGTTGTTGTTGTTGTGGATGATTAAAATCCACTGTATTGATTGTTGGGGTAAAATTGTTGTTTCGTTGATTGTTAATCAGTGGTGGAGTATTTACAACATTTTCCTTTTTAGCTTGGTCAGTTACCCCATCTGTTGTTGCTTGTGCGTGATTTTTGTTAAGGATTTTAGGTCCTTGATTGGCATTTACTATATTAGGATAAGTCGTAGTGTTTTGGTTGGGGATGATTAACCTCCGTTTGTTCCATACGTCTTACTGACCACTATCTATTGCCGCTTGATCTATTCGGAGGGCACTCCCAAGTACTTCATCGTAAGTCCTTAGTGGGAACTTCTGGACTTCTTCCTTTACCTCTCTGCTGAGAGAATGAAGGAATAAATCACATAGTTCCATTTGGTCCATATTTGGAGCACTAGCTAAAGAATAAAGGACTGAACGCCATCTTTGGATGAAGTGAGCAATAGATTCATTGTGTTCTTGTTTGATGTGCAAGAACTCCCTGATTCCTGTTCTCAACAATTTGTTCATGTCAAATGCCTTGATGAACTCTGAAATGAGTTGTTTAAATGAATGGATGGAAGCTTCAGGTATTTTGTAATACCAATCAAGGGCTGATACCCTCTAAAGTTTTGGGAAATATTTTAGCAACAACCCCATCCCAAGGGAGTAGTTCTCGAATGGCTATGGCATAGGCCTTGATATGTGCATTCGGGTCTCCTTCCCCTTTATATTTGGGTAAATCGGGAAGAGGTCTTGGAAGCATGACGCTTCGTATGGTGAAGTCTAAGGGTTCTTTCAAATATTCTGAATAAGTCCCTATCGCATAGGTTTTGACCATTGATGGTGCCTGCTGAGGGGGTGGAGGTGGAATGGGTTGTTGATATGGTGTAGCATATGTATTTGTAGGGGCATAAGGAAATCCATGTGGTTGAGCGAACATGCTGGGAGAAGAGAACATATCTCCTTGTGGTGATTTGGAATACATGTTTAAGTATGGAGGAGTATTGCCTAGGAATGGATTATTTTGTACTAAACCGGGAGGTATCATATTCTCCATGGGAGCGGCGTTTGAGAACGCAGTTCTAGTTGGCATTTGTTGTGAATACTGAGGAGGCATGCCTAATGTGCCTATTCCTGTGAGGAGGTCTACTTGGCTAGGATGATGTGGAGGATTGGAAATTCCTGCCTGCATGAATTGAGAATTTTGACTTGCTTGAGCAAGTTCTAATCCTCTAACCTTTTCTACTAAAGTTGAGATGACTTCATTTGGTGAAGTCACAGTATTCTGCCTTAGTGGCGTTTGTTGTATATCCTGAGGTTGTATAGGCATGTGGTACCCGTTATGAACTGATCGTTGCCTGCAAATTTTCACCGAGGTATTTCCTATAGGTAGTGGCATGGAGGTGTTTGCTTGAAACAAGACCTCGGGTTGTGTTTGTAAACTTTCTACAGTGGGTACATACTCCGAGAGCATTGTTCATTCTGGCATAACGCATGCTTTGAATGTTCATCATCTAAAAATAGATATGGAGATGAACCGGATGGATGTGATTGTCTACTAATTTGTGGTCTAAGCAACACCCGAGGAGATGAACTAGATTCACTGTAAACATCATGTTGTTCGAGCCCGAAGGCTCTGGTTGTTGCATTTGAGCGAGCCGAGATCCTCTATTTGGAAAGAAGAACTATATCTAGCCCTTGGGGCGGAGTTTTTTGACAATCGATTAGTTGAATAATTGTCACCCCATGCTTTGAGAGTGATGGTGATGGTTGTCTATTCGATTGATCATAGTATGCTTCAAGACCTAGAAGAGATCTGCCATATACATCAAATCCCAACATATTTGGGGGTATATGAATACCTACTCTGAGAATAATGGGAAAGAGCGAAGGTGGATGGAAGAAGTGAAAAATAAAATAAAAGAACTGTGTCTTTCACTTCGGGTTCACTTTTGTACGATGGAAAAGTGACAAGCGAGCATGGGAATCTACTAGTAAATCTTCCTCACACCCGACCTCCCGAGGTCGTGCAGACAAAGGTGGGGATGGAATACATGTGGGGTATAGGAAAACTAGTTAGGAAATCTTATGTCTTCGACACACACTAATGGAACTTGTGAATCTAAGGTAAAGAAGGCCCTTCTAACCTAAATTGGTGTGATAGATCGATTGGCGAGGATGACCGCTCGAAGGCTCCAATCAATATCAAGCTCTAGTGTGATCCGATCTATAGGTTGTGGGATACGGGGAAAATGACTTGGAATTGTTTCGTGTATATTTCTAGATAGGGTCATAAGATGGATGATGGATATATAGTGGATTCTACTATCGATTCTCTGGTCTAGTCCGAAATATTTAGCTTTGTTAGCTTATTATGTCTAACAAGGATAATAGTGTGTGATGATGATAGGTGGAAGTGGAGTGGATTTGAATATACTTGATGTGCATAAACAACATCAATGTTAGATTACCCGTGGGTCTGTTGAGTTGTGGGATTTGTGGATAACAACCATAGATTCGTGGTTGTTGTGGACCTTCATGGTCATATGCAAAATCAATCCCTAATTCCTAATATCCAATAGTCATATGCCTTTTCAAACTCTATATTGAGAACTAATAGTTGTGTAATCTTCTCGAATACCTTACAGTGTTCTAGCAATCTGAATTCGTAAGCTAGTGTCTATGTCAGTGAGAATGTCTCATGCGTCTGGCTATGGGACCAAAGGATCACAACTAAACATTTTCTCTCTTTCAAGCCCTTCTACAGTCATGCAAATATTTATCTAGGGTAATCTGTAGTTTGGCTGGTTTGACCAAAACATATGCGCTTTGTCGTCTTCTATGTTTAATCCTCTTAATTGTGAACTGATTTGTTGCAAGTCTGTTGTTGTTTGGAAGACTTGGATTCTAAGATTCTGATCTATGTCAATTATTGCTTGTAAAAGGATTGGGTTGAGGCACGATTGGCTCGAATACGTATTCTCTGGGCTCCTAGGTCCCGTGATTGTCATGCAAAAGAAACAATGTAAATCTAACTGCAGCAAAGTAAAATTAACTATGTAAAGTATATCTACAACATATATGACTTCTCTATTTTTGTGTTTTTGCTGAACTATTGAACAAAATTTGAAAGAGCAATTATTTAAAATATCTAGAAATTGACAACTAAACTAATAACGAAATTAAAACAAACAAAGCAGCCGAGTATAGCTACTTGCCTGTGTAGTTGTAAATCTATTCTAAATAACCAGATAGCTGATCTAATCTATTTAAAAGACCCTCGATCCTACCTCAGAAGTGAGGAGTGAATCATAGTTTCTCAGAAACTATCAACCCCCACAGCTTCCTTAATATCGAAAGTGAGATTATTTGAAATGAAATGATTTACTATTCTATTTGATATATTCTAACTAGAACTTTAAAAGCTTGAACACTGGTTTTGAATGTGGCAAATTCGATGGTGTGTAGCTTTGTCCCCTTAGTGTGATCTCCTCGTTCCTTTGTGCTCACGTGGATCCAGAAAAGCATGTAATGCTAGCATCAACAGAAGTAGATATTGGAACAATGGCAGCTTTGGATGTAGACTGAATACAATGCAAGTAGGAGAGGGATAGTGCAAGAGAACAGAGCTTGGCTTATGTAATTCCTAGCGGGATTTATTGCGAGTCATACAACATAAAACGTCTAGAACTGAAACTATCTTGTTTGACGAACAAAACCTACAACTTTAATGGCTTCCTACTGAAAAATCAAACTATCCTACTCCAATTGATTGTATGAAATAATAACAACACTAGCACAAGAAGATTATGTGGCTTCCAAACAACAAAACAATACTAACTATGCATGCAACAAATAAAACTATGAATCCTAAGAAAAATTGAAAGACTAAGCTATTGTAATGAGAAATTGAAAGGCAAATTTGAGGGGCCATTTGCTTGAGCACAAGCCAGCTATTTATAGAATTCCCATTTACCCAAAGGTGAAAACCGAATTGAACTCTTTAACCATAAATAATGCCAAAACACTATTCCAGGGAACCAGAATCATAATTACAAGCAAAGGCGGTGAAAAAAAGATGGTAAACGTTGAATTTTTACGTGGGTCATGCTAAAAATAACATTTTGGAAAATGCGTGAAGGACCGCTTCCCTAAACAGGGCGGCAGTTATAGGAGCACCGCCCTGCCTGGGTGGCGGTCACACGACCACCGCCTAGGCGGGGGCGGAGGTTTCGTCATTGAAGACCGAAAAGAAAAGGAAAAGAGGGGGAAGGAAAAAGCAAAGCACGTAGGGGCTAAGCGGGGCATGTGGGATGTTAACACATACTTGGAGAGCTTTTTGGATCCCAAACACCTTGCGAGGAGACCTACATCATCATTGGGGCACGTGTAACATTGTTCCAGCAGTGCAGTACCCTATAATTTTGGGTACGTACAGAGACATTCCTATTTCTCTTTTAGGTGTAATCCTATTAACCCAAAGAGCATCATAATGTTTCTTTTTCCAATTCCTCTGAGATTCATTGACAAGCTTTTGAACAATGGACACCAAGTTCTTATTTGTTGATTCTGCTTATCCATTCCCTTGGGGGTAGTAGTATGAAGAATGAGCAAGGGAGATTCCATAACCATAGTAGAAGTCCATCATCTCAGCAGAAGAAAAATTGGAAGCATTATCAGTTACAATCTTGCTTGGTATCCCAAACCTTATGAAAATGTTCTCCTTGATGAAATTACATACTACCTCAGAAGTAGTACTTTTGACTGGGATGGCTTCCACCCACTTTGTGAAATAATCTGTGGTAGTTAACACATGAGTATTCCCAACACTGGAAGGTGGATTGAGTGTTCCAATGAAATCCAAACCCCATTGTTGAAAAGGCTCATCAATCACTACTAGCTTGAGAGGTAAAGCACCAAACTTAGGTCTCTAACAAAGTTTGACAAACTTCACACTTACCTACCCATTTCGATGCATCTCTCGAACAATGTGGGCCAATAGTATCTAGCACAAAGGATTTTGTGGGTAGTAACAACATAAGAGAAATGACCTCCACAAGCTTGATCATGAAAAGATGAGAACAACTTCTTGCTCTTTGTCTACACATTTTAAGAATCTTCCATCTATGCCTTGTTTGAACAAAGCATTCTCCCACAACACATATTTGTATACCTCATCTTGATGGCTCTCTTTTCTTTGGCATTCAAATAGAATGGACATCCTCCATAGGTGATAAAATGTGCAATGTCAAGCATACCATTCATCCGTTGAACTAAGGAAGAGAACAACATGAACATCAACTGCCTCTCGGGACAATTCCATATCAGATCCTTCAAAGAATGAGTTCACACAAGCCTTTACCTCTGATTAGATTTGTTGGATTGATGTCAAGATCATATTCTTGAACTTTTACTACCCAATTATCTCTCTTAGTTCCAACCACATGTTGTGTAAGAATAGATTTTATGGTTGTATCGAGCACAAGCACAACATAGTGAGAATTAAGAATATAAAATCAAAACTGCTTAACTATTTTGACCACCGCAAAAGCATGTTTCTCCATCATAGTATACTTCAATTCATGAGCCTTTAGGACAACTCATGAAGGAAATTGGATCTCATGATCCTCATATTTTTCGAGTCAAAGATAGAGCTGCAAGGTACTCTCTATGGCATAGTAATAGATGATAAAATATTTACTAAAATCAATACATGCTAAGATGGGAGTTTTATCAATAACCTTATTAATTACTTTAAAATATTATTTACCTTTAGAGTTCACCAAAATGCTCTACTTTCCTTTCATCATCTGAGAAATGTTCATAGCGAGTTAGAAAAATCTAGGATGAATCTCCTCGGAAATTGATCTTTCCAAAGAAGGAGTGAACACCCTTCTTGCTTGGGGAGGGGAATCTTTGGATTTCTAGAACTCTTCAGATCAATCTTGATTCCCTCCTTAGAAATAATATGTCCCAACAAATTACCTTCAAAGACATAGAAGATAGACTTCTTAGGGTTGAGAGAAACCCCATAGTCTCTGCATTTTAGAGGATCTGCTTCAAGGTGTTGAAAATGATCTGCTATGGCTTTGGAGAAATACAGTTAAATCATCAAGATACACAACAATGAATTTTCCCTTAAGACTACCAAAATCCAAGTCCATTTCCCTCGAAAGGTGGCACCAAAATTAATGAGACCAAAAGGCATCCTCTTGTAGGTAAAGGTGCCCCAAGGAGTAGTGAAGGAAGTATTGTGTTGATCTCAAGATTGACCTCCACTTGATTGTACCTTGAGAATCCATCTAGCATAGATAACATCTCTGAGCCTGTGACAACTTGCAACACTTGATCCATCATAGGGAGAGGATATTGTCTTTAAAGAAGCTTGATTCAAATTTCTAAAATCAACACAAATCTGAATCTCACCATTCTTCTTCCTCACATGCACAATATTGGAAATCCATGTAGAATGGTGTATTGGGAAGATAATCCTTGCCTTCAACAACTTTTGGATCTCTTGGAAAATAGTATCAACAATCTTGGGATTGTATTGCCTCTAATTTTTCTTGAAAGGTTTGATCCCAGGTTTTAGAGGAATGAAGTGTTGCATTTCCTTTGGCTGGAAAGCTTTGAGGTCATCATATGAATATGCAAGAACATCAGCATACCTTTTTAACAGATTTACTACTTTCTTCTTCTCCTCTTGAGTGAAACACTTTCCAATGTTCACCATCTTGGGTTCCTCAAGACTCCCAATGTTCACCTTTTCACATTCAGCAGATTACGAGATCCTTTGGAAGCTTTAGACTTAATGTACCTATCATGCTTATCAAAAAATCTTCCAAACTTACCAGCCCTTTGGGGATCTTGTTACCTTTCAATTTGATGCAACCATCTTGATCCATCTCTTCTTTGACACCTTCTTCATTGGAGGATACACACTCTCTAGGAAGATTGTCACTTCCTTCAAAGTACAACTGATCAAAATTATCTCTAAGCTCCAAGAAAGAGAGCACATGTTGATCATCATTAAAGACCTGCCAATTGTTTGCATTATCAGGCACACTAGGCCTATGGATCATTTCAATGGTAAATTTCTTTTGAGAGAAATCTAGGTGAGGGATCAACAAAGACCCCGAGATAACTAGAGAATCATCTCTAGTGTTCCTTTCTCTTAGCACAACTTCAATGGAGAAAGCATCAAGGAACTCAATGGAATCCCATACAAGATTTCTATAGTGTTTCAATATTCTATTCTTGACCTGGTAAAGATCCCTGACCTGTTTCACAATCAACTCAACATCACCACGAGCAAGAAGATTCTTTACTCCCATTTATTTTGCCATGTTCAAACCAAGAATGAGAGCCTCATACTCAGTTGTATTATTTGTATTTTCAAAGTAAAGTTTTGAAGGAAAAAGGATGAATCTTCTCTTCTTGGGAGATCAACACCACACCACTCTATAACTAGTCTAAGAGCAGCTACCATCAAATTCAAAGTCCAAATGCCACTAGGATTATGAATCACTTCCTTAGGAATACTTGCCTCATCATGTGACATAATCATGTAGTTACCATGCCATATGTCCTCATAAAGTATTTATGCCTTTGGATCATCTGTCTTTTGCACAATGTATTCATTTTTTCTCGGGTAGCAGATTTTCATTTTTCCATTGACCAGGATCGAGCATGTGACCAATCCATCCGAATCTCACCTCCTACATCCTTTAAAAATTCCTACTCAACAACATACCATATAAGGGGAGGAATATCAACTACCAAAATAGTGGCCAAGACCTTCTTCTTTGGCAAAGCAAAAAAGCTACTTGTGTATATTTAATTCTTCCAACCAAGGGTAATTCTACTTCCATGGAATATCAGCCATAGGTGCATTTAAAGTCAAGCCCAAAGCATGAGCCACTTTGGCAGGCATCACATTATTTGATGCACCAGAGTCAATGGCACAATTACTCGAGTTTATGGCTAGATATGAGGAGAGTCACATAGAATGGTTTGATTTTCTCATTAGGTGAAGTGATTGCAGCCACAAGACTTGGTTGAGGTGGGGAAGGAGTGGGCAAAATGACCTTTAGAAGTATGGGATGAAGCTTTGGATTTGGAATGAACAAAGATTACCATTTTAGAAAAATCCTTTTGGATGGGTTTGGTAAAACTCTACCTCTAAAATTTGGATCTTGGTCTTTTTAAGGTGGTCAATGATATCAAAAGAGATCTAGAGGTGGATGGGGCATCACTACTTGGGATTTGAGGAACTTTAGGCTTATCAACTTTAGGTTTATCATTTTTAGAACCGAAGGAATAGAAGTTTTAGAAGTAGAATTAGAGGGAGAAGGATTAGTAGAACTCACATTTGGTGTGGAAGCAAAGTGGGAACAAGAGCTCCTCTTCTTACAAAATGGAATAGTTATAGGATATCCTTGGATTTCTTTACAAGATGCACCACCTTTTCTTTTGTATTGGTCTATCTCAAGTCATAACAATATATGAATCACTATTCATATCTGCCACTACTTCATCATACTCATCTTCATCATCTATTCCTTCAGTGGTGAGGAAATGCACTCTAGATCCACCATGCTCCTCCAATTCTTCATCACTTCTTCTTCTTACTGCATAATATTCATTTCCTCTTCATCATCAGGTTCTTGAACTTCACAGGTTGTGTTAACTGGAACCTTGAGAGGTGGAACTTCAATGGCCAATCTGGTCTGAGAAGCAGGTAATATGTTCCTAGGCTAAAATTCTTCCTTGGAATGTCTTGATAAGGAGCATGATGAGCCAATTTATTTTTAATGGAAATGAGATCATTTTCCAGCTTCTACACTAACTGGTTTGAATTAGCTCTAGGAGAGGAAGAGGAGGATGCCTTAGAAGTGGAAGGTTCTCTTTTCAATTTCCTTGACATGATAAGATCATCTTCAACACTGATAGCCAATCTCTGATCAAGATCCAGAGTTGTAAGATTATCTCTCCTTAGGGCATAACTCACTTCAGTAACTAAGCATTGAGAAAGAAACACTTTTGAATTTGATCAACATGATGAGTGTTCTGTGGAATTTTGTTGATCAGTTTGTTGAATTTAGCCACAAACTCCCTCATGGGTTCATGTGGTTCCTTCTTGATATGAGAAATTTGAGCCAAGAGAGCATGCACATCCTCAGTAGGTTTGAAACATTTCTCAAACTAAGTTGTCATGGTAGTCCAATTGGTGATGGACCCAGCAGGAAGGTGATAAAACCAATCAGCAACATTTTCCTGCAATGTCTCCACAAAATCCTAATAGAGACATCTTCATATTCAACTCCAAGGACCCCACATGCAACAATGAAGGCTACAATGTGTTCATCTAGGTGCACTTTCCCATCACCCCTGAATTTGGGAAAGTTATTTCTGTTACCCCTAGGTAACTCATGCAAAGGTTGAGGAAGGGCAAGAGGCCCAACCCGTTGTCCCCAGGAAAAGTGCTGCCATCCTGTGGAAATATTATTTGTAGAGGAATTGAAACACTAGCAAGAATTAGGGCACAAAGATTAGGGCTGAGTTGTTCTTGAGGAGTGCTATTCTCGAAAATTTGTCTTGAACAGGAGGAGTGCTTGTAGACCGTGTTCTTCTATTTCTTCTTGCTGGAAGAAGAGGGAAGCCTTGTTGCTCAAAAGTTGAAAATTAGAATCTTCTATTCCAAGATCTCTTCTACCACGAGTGTATCTTAGAGTCGCCAGATCAGAAATGATCAAGAAATTGTTCTTTTATAAAGGAATCCATTGAATGAATCCCAGCTAATGGAGTCACCAAAAACTGTTAGTTTTCAAATTAGTACTTTAATGGAAACAATAGTCGTGGGATAAAAGTCCCTCCTCTTTAATGGGAGAGGTTCCCTTATTGAAAAAAACGGAAAAACCTATGTACAAATGTACAACTTGTATCATAATGTGGATTTATGATATCATGAAATGTGTTTTATACCACGAAGTTATCAACATAAAGAACAAAGGAAATTAAAGAGATGGGAGAGAGAGGAAAATAACAATACTTTCGAGAGATGTAGATAACAAAAACCTTATGTGTATTGAGAAAATGATGAATAAAAACAAAATCATTCACATTCACAACACAAAATACTATTCCATAGACATAAAGTTCTAGAAAACATATCAACGAGAACACAAATTTTCTTATCACAAAGATTGAATGATTCACGTAGATTTGGGTAAGTAGAAAGAAGAAAGGAAGAAGAAAGAAAGAAGAAAAGAAGCCTCCTGTATTGATTTATTTCAATTCAATTTACACTTGCAGAGTATCGAATTCCAACCCTTTACATGGCACATTGAGACCCATTAAAATAAACTTTCAAGAAATCGTTACAATAGTTATAATTTCTTTTAATCATCTGCAACCCTTCATATTATTGATTCATGAAGAAACACTAATGGCGGAAAAGGAAGATGATCTATGTAATATGACCATTTAAAACCATTTGGTAATTTGAATATGCACCATTCCTTTTACAACTTCAAATAAGAGCCATCCACGTGGAGAAGATCAAAATTGAAATGGGCACTGGGATCCATTCACATTTTGAAAATTAGGAGATTTGTCATTTTTTATATTTTGGCCCACCCATCCGCCTGTGTCGACACGTGGCATCACGTGAGTGGTGACAAAATCATGGCTCACTTTAAAACTTTAACTTTTCTAAACAAAAGGCTTAAAAAATTAAAATTTTCTTCGCCCACTTCCCCACTTGTTGACTTTTCAACGTATGACTTAACACGTGGCATCACCCGAGTGGTGGTGGAGTGTGGATTCATTTAAAACTTTAATCCCTTTTTAGCAAAAGGCACAAAGCATGAGATCTTCAAAACGCTTCGATGACCACTTTCCCGTTGTTGAATTTTCAATGCATAACTTAACACGTGGCCTTACCTGAGTGGTGACGGAGTTGCGGTTCACTTTAAAACTTTAACTTTTTTTAGCAAAAAGGCTTAAAAATTAAAGTGCTCTTGACCTACTTCCCCCGTTGAATTTTCAATTCACATTAACTTTATAACTTTCACCTAAATGGATAGGCGGAAGCACTTCAATTTTATGACTTTAACTCCCTTTTCATCAAAAAAAAGCACAAAAACTTCAAAGCATGCTTTGATGATCCACTTTCCCGCTTTGACTTTTCAATGCATGATTGAACACGTGGCATTACAGAGTGGCGGCGGAGATGAGCTTCATTTTAAAATTTAACTCCTTTTCGCCAAAACAAAGTGAAAATATTCAAAGTGTCCCGAAGACCCGCCTTCCTACTTTGTAATTGAAAAATGGCCACGTGTCCCTTTACCCCATGGGGTCCATTTATACTTTTACACTCTTTTTTCGCCAAAGTGCTTCAAAGCACAAAAAGAGTCCGCCTTTCCACCTTCCACCAAAAATTAGCCAATCAGGGACTTTTGGGTCACGGGGATAACTTGATACTTTTGCCAAAAGATAACAAAAAGTGCTAAGTTCACAAAAATTCCCGCCGCTTCACTTTTTTTTGAACAATCAATTAGAATCCTTCGGGCTAAGGGGACAAATTGATACTTTTTGCCAAAAGAGAAGAAAAAGTGTTAAGTTCAGTAAAAGAATCCATATTTACCACATCTAATTAGAAATGGACACGTGTACACATGGATCTTTGGGCAAAAATTTGATGGGTAATAAATGCCCGTCATTCACGATCGTGGGAAAATGGAAATGAAAGGAAAAAATCACCATTTACACCTGCCCGATTTTGATTTATTTCTCCATGGACAAGAAATACAAACAAAACCAGGAAAACACGATCCATGTCATATGAAAGATTTTAGTATCAAACCCAAAATATTTTCATGGGAAAATGGAAAAAATATATCAAACCATGGGGTTTGAAATATTTTAAATCAATCAGGTGAAATTACAGACGAGCCTCGACTCAAAATTTTTGAATTTGACTTGAAAAATGAAGGGATTTCGAGGCAACAACATGCAGGAAGAATTTCAAGCCCTCTATAATGCTGATCTAATATGGACTCATACTTTATGGACACGTGGTTCCATGGTGTTTTGAAACAGCTTATATTCTAGAGATTTCAATTTCTACATATTCTTGTCCAAATGTAGCTGAGTTTCAATTTCTATGGTATCCCAAGGGAACCTATTTACAAGGCATTCCACTGGTAATTAAGATTTTGATGGTAACCCTGAATTTGGAAGACAAACCTGTGGATAGCTAAACCCCACCACACGCAGGGGCAGGAACAGGATTGGTGAAAGATGGCAGAGACTTAGCGGTGGCAAAACAAATTGAAGAAAGGAGACTTAAGTATAATGAGGTGCACTGAAGAGGGAGATAGAGAAGCAACATGACATTGCAGAGTGGATGGTGTTGAGGAGAGATATGGCTCATGAAGGATTTGGAGCTCACGTAGAAGACATGGAGCTAGAGCATCAGGAACTCCCCCATCTAGGAAAGCATGATAGGGAACCCTCCTTAGCCTCACAAGGAAGTGTGTCGGCAGAGATGACACAGGCCACGGCGTGCATCCGAACCTACCGATAACCTAGCCCTTGCGCTTGGTTTTCCAAAGATTTAGTATGAAAAATAGTCGGAAGGCTAATTTAGGTAGTAGAGGAGTAGGAGTAAGTCGGTGTAAGTACATTGATGGCGGGGAAGATGTCTTAATTTTTGTTTGGGGAAAATTCTCGTGTGCATCATCCGTATAGAATGTGAGTGCATAAAATGTTGGATTCACTTTTGGGAGTGGTACCACTTCACGGATCGTAGGGGTTCGAGATAGTACCACTATTGGGGCATAGGGGAGTATGTCTTTTGGTCTATTCTAGCTACGGGCGGAGGGTCAGGAGGCATATGTGGTTCTAGCTCCGGTGGATCTAGAGGTTTTGGATCAAGTGGGAAAAGTTCGCATCAACCCCAAAATATTTACATGGAAATGTCTCTTCATCTTCCAGAGTATAGGGGCATAGAAGATCTTTGTTGAACACATGCACATGTGTGAAATATTGTGGCGCGTAAAAGGTATCATGGATTTTGAGTGCAAGGTGAGCCAATTTGTGACTACATTATAGGGACGTGCATACAGTTGGTACATGAAGTTTGACCCTGATCAAACTTGTGTGGATTATGCAACATTAAAGGATGATTTCTTAAAAGAGGTCTATATCCCTGAATTTGAGTAGAAGAGTATAAATGTGCTCAAGGACATCAAATAAGGAACCACCGAGAATGTTCGTGAGTATGATGCCCATTTCAAAACGCTTCTATCTAATATTTCTTATTATATTCACGCAAGCCATCATGCACAATGGTTCATTGGAGGACTGATTACACCATTTAGAAGGGCATTGTCATAAGACATACACTTTGACAGGTGTGAAGTGCTAGAAGAAGCTTTGGGTCTTTAAGCATTGGGAGAATAGACATTGGAGTTAACCCCTTCTTGGAAGCACATATTGCAGCTATGACCAAGAAATTAGAAAAACTATCATAAAATCGGCACATGAGATGTGCTCAAGGATTTGGTGTACATATTGTGAAGTGGAAGGTCACACCAAGGATATTTTTCCTTGCAAGTCGATGATTTATTTACTATTGGACTGCGAGATATGTCATTTGAACCATGATGCTATCCATTGCCCCTTATTACAACACAAGATAAGAAAGAACGCATCCTACTATTGTAATATTCTCCAGTCTATGACTCATGATACTTTGAAGATTGGAGGCCAATTGGTCGATCCATGATGCTATAGACATTGGTGTACGACAAACAAGTGTATCCGATAATTCTAAAGAAAAAAATTAGCACTGGATCAGGATCACAATCAAACGTGTTATGATCGTAATGAGGGGCGTTTTGAAGGATTTCATGGAAGAGGGCATGAATACCGTGGGGGGCATACGAGAGACAAGGCCATGGTGGTGGGCGAGATGCATTTCCTCATGGGACATGCTATACATGCGGATCTCCCGACCACTACAGTGTGAATGTCCCCGAGATATTACATGTTATTTCAGTGGAAAGAATCATAACTATGAGGAGTGCACGAAATTGTATGAAAACCTTAGTAAACAACATAGGCAAGAAAACAAAGGTGCAGGGATGGTTAGAATCTAGCACGTGGTGGAAAATCATTGGATGCCCAAGTTAGCACTAGAACCTGAGGCATTAATCATAAATATTACCACACGAGATGAAGTGGCACGTGTAAAAGAAACATTGCAACAAAAGCCTACAATCACTAAGAAGGAGGTTCTACATACAAGGTAGGTAGATCCTACTCATCAAAAGGAGGTTTATTAAGAAACCATGGAAGTCCTCAGAAATCTTCAGGTGAGATACGGTGTTTGAAAGAGCAATCACGAAGATAGAGAAAAAGAAAGAAGTAGGGAATGTCCCATCCGACATTGATGATGCAAGAGAGGTATGCAATATCATGTGTTAAAATAATATTATTCCATTGTTAGGGAATTGGCTGAAGGAAAACACTCCATGAGTAAGTAATGAGAATGTACAAAATATCCTACATGCAAATATTACCCCTAATAGCATTTACTACGACAATGAGATCACTCGAATGTTGTTGTGGGCGAATGGATTTGAGCAATATCTTGATTGATACTGAGATGCAAAAGTCAATGTTCTTACTTTATATGCATGGGTGCAGATGGGGAGACCTCCATTGTAGTCGTCTACCAATGTGATGTTTATGGCTAATCGGACTAAGGCCACTCCCATAGGGGTTTTGAAAGATGCATCCATCACTATACAAGTGGCCAAAGTTCTGGGGATTTTGAGGTATTAGTACTATGTAGTAGATAGTTTCCTAGCTTTGCTTGGGCGCCCTTGGTGTTACGTAAATAACGCTGATTTATGGTTCAACAAGGGATACATCAGTTTTGAGAATAAGGAGGAACAAGTTGTAATCCCTTTAACGGATGGAAAATATGCACCGTATGTTGAGCCATTGAGTGAGGAAGATTTAAACAAGATTTATGTGCGTGCCATTCAAGACCCGGAGGTCATTGAGCCATCAAAGGAAGGCATCCTTCAGTGGGAAGATGCATAGTCTATTAGTGATACTACAAGTATTGCTTGTGATAATTGGGCTCACGGTACTTATGAATTGGTAGGGTGCAAAGTAAGAAGCGTGACTGCATGGAAGAATGGACTTTGCTTTGTTAGACGAATAGGTAGCTCAGTACCTTGGTATACTAGGAGCAGAAGATCTTCCAGTATTCTTGCAAGCCATGGAAGAATAATGGATAGACCAAGTTAAGAGAAGGAAAATGTTAGCATATACCCTACACGTGGACAGCAGCGCTAGTGGGTGGTTCACAAAGATAATCTTATGGAATGGGATGAGATTAGGATCGCTCTATCTACTCAGTTTTTCAAGAGCAATGCACCTACTCAAATATGCACTTATCATGGTAATCAACTTGTTCAACACCACATCTAGAAGTGTGAGAGACTCTGGATAGAGGGGCAAGAAGTATTACCACCTTCACTCTGGGTTCACAAGTTATATTCCACTCTACAAGGATGCGCATGCGCTTGGTATATATATGTGGAGCTACATTGAGAAACTAGAAATTGGCAGGATATGATTGTAGGAATGATCCAGACTTTTGACTACTTCTCTACTAAACCTCAAGTAGAAGAGGCATTAAAGGTTATAAAGCACTTAACCATGGGAGATAGTGCAAAGGTGGAAGAACTCATTCATGAGTTATTTGGTGAGACCGATTTGGGAACATATCTTGACGAAGAAGAAGAAACATACCCAATATTACTTAAACGTGCTTGCCTTGAGAAAGAAAAAGGAAAGATGGTCTACATAGTGGATGATGAGGAAGTAGAAAATATAGATGTCTATCATTCAACAGGGACGTGTGAATTCTTGGATAGTGCATATGAGGGTACGCACGCATATCATGAACCTATGAAGACAAAGAAAGTGAATATTGGAATGGATACTGAACTTAAGGAGGCCATAATTGGGGACTATTGGTCTAATTCAAGTAGCCAAAAGCATGGAGTTATTACGGGACTTTCAGGATCTATTCCCAAGAGGATATCATGAATTAAGAGGGTGCATGAATCGTTGGGAGAGATGAAGATAAATCTTAAGGAAGGTACATGATCTGGTTAGGAATAGACCCTATAGGATGAAACCTAACTTACGAGTTAAAGTTAAGGAAGAAATAGATAAAATGTTGAAGTCCGCATCATCAAGCCCTTAGATGAATCGAGTGGGTTAGTCCCATGGTTATCAACATAAAGAAGGATGGTCGGATTCAGATTTGTGTTGATTACAGAGAACTAAATGCTGCATGTGTAATTGATCCTTTTTCCTACACCCTTCACAAGAATAAATATTAGAAGGCGTTGTAGGGCATGGAATCTATTATTTCACGATGGATTTTTCGGGTATCATCGGTAAGGATTACACATGAGGATCAAGAGAAAAAAATTCACCACTAAGTGGGAAATTTTTCATATACGATGATGTAGTC
The DNA here is from genome assembly GCA_018340775.1 of Taxus wallichiana var. yunnanensis. Taxonomy (NCBI): domain Eukaryota; kingdom Viridiplantae; phylum Streptophyta; class Pinopsida; order Cupressales; family Taxaceae; genus Taxus; species Taxus wallichiana. The sequence goes on from CM031241.1 coordinate 500,449,570, forward strand.
CAGTTTGAAAATGCGGCTGCTATGTTTACACGCATAGTTGTTCAAGCATTCCGAATTTCATCCAAAATTTTTACGATATTACTTGGATGATTGGATGGTGTATGGACTTCTTAAGGATCATTGTGAAAATATGTGTTTAATGTTTGAAATATGTAGACAGGTTGAGTATTTCCTTGAACATCAAGAAGTGCATATTTACAAAACCATTTGGTACTTTGTTAAGGCACATTATCTGCGCAAGGACGGTCTATTGGTTGACATAGTTAAGGTTGTAGTTATAATAGGCCTAGAAGATCCTACAAAGTCAAAGTGAAGTGCAAAGATTCTCGAGTCACACAAGGTTATTATAGAAATTTCATCAAAGGATATGCTAAGGTTTTGGCACCCTTGGAAGAGTTACTAAAAGGCAAAAGGACATTTTATGGGACGTGTGAATTCTTGGATAGTGCATATGAGGGTACGCACGCATATCATGAACCTATGAAGACAAAGAAAGTGAATATTGGAATGGATACTGAACTTAAGGAGGCCATAATTGGGGACTATTGGTCTAATTCTGAAGTAGCCAAAAGCATGGAGTTATTACGGGACTTTCAGGATCTATTCCCAAGAGGATATCATGAATTAAGAGGGGTGCATGAATCGTTGGGAGAGATGAAGATAAATCTTAAGGAAGGTACATGACTGGTTAGGAATAGACCCTATAGGATGAAACCTAACTTACGAGTTAAAGTTAAGGAAGAAATAGATAAAATGTTGAAGTCTGGCATCATCAAGCCCTTAGATGAATCGAGTGGGTTAGTCCCATGGTTATCAACATAAAGAAGGATGGTCGGATTCAGATTTGTGTTGATTACGAGAGAACTAAATGCTTTGCATGTGTAATTGATCCTTTTTCCTACACCCTTCACAAAATAAATATTAGAAGGCGTTGTAGGGCATGGAATCTATTATTTCACGAGATGGATTTTTTGGTATCATCGTAAGGATTACACATGAGGATCAAGAGAAAAAAATTCACCACTAAGTGGGGAAATTTTTCATATACGATGATGTAGTCCAGTTTGAAAATGCGGCTGCTATGTTTACACGCATAGTTGTTCAAGCATTCCAAATTTCATCCAAAATTTTTCAAGATTACTTGGATGATTGGATGGTGTATGGACTTCTTAAGGATCATTGTGAAAATATGTGTTTAATGTTTGAAATATGTAGACAGATTGAGTATTTCCTTGAACATCAAGAAGTGCATATTTACAAAACCATTTGGTACTTTGTTAAGGCACATTATCTGCAAAGGACGGTCTATTGGTTGACATAGTTAAGGTTGTAGTTATAATAGGCCTAAGATCCTACAAGTCAAAGTGAAGTGCAAAGATTCTCGAGTCACACTGCTTGGTTATTATAGAAATTTCATCAAAGGATATGCTAAGGTTTTGGCACCCTTGGAAGAGTTACTAAAAGGCAAAAGGACATTTTATGGGACGTGTGAATTCTTGGATAGTGCATATGAGGGTACGCACGCATATCATGAACCTATGAAGACAAAGAAAGTGAATATTGGAATGGATCTTGAACTTAAGGAGGCCATAATTGGGGACTATTGGTCTAATTCTGAAGTAGCCAAAAGCATGGAGTTATTACGGGACTTTCGTGGATCTATTCCCAAGAGGATATCATGAATTAAGAGGGGTGCATGAATCGTTGGGAGAGATGAAGATAAATCTTAAGGAAGGTACATGATCAGTTAGGAATAGACCCTATAGGATGAAACCTAACTTACGAGTTAAAGTTAAGGAAGAAATAGATAAAATGTTGAAGTCTGGCATCATCAAGCCCTTAGATGAATCGAGTGGGTTGGTCCCATGGTTATCAACATAAATAAGGATGGTCGGATTCAGATTTGTGTTGATTACGAGAGAACTAAATGTTGCATGTGTAATTGATCCTTTTTCCTACACCCTTCACGAGAATAAATATTAGAAGGCGTTGTAGGGCATGGAATCTATTATTTCACGAGATGGATTTTCTGGGTATCATCAGGTAAGGATTACACATGAGGATCAAGAGAAAAAAATTCACCACTAAGTGGGGAAATTTTTCATATACGATGATGTCGTCCACTTTGAAAAATGCGGCTGCTATGTTTACACGCATAGTTGTTCAAGCATTCAAATTTCATCCAAAATTTTTACGAGTATACTTGGATGATTGGATGGTGTATGGACTTCTTAAGGATCATTGTGAAAATATGTGTTTAATGTTTGAAATATGTAGACGGTTGAGTATTTCCTTGAACATCAAGAAGTGCATATTTACAAAACCATTTGGTACTTTGTTAAGGCACATTATCTCGCATGACGGTCTATTGGTTGACATAGTTAAGGTTGTAGTTATAATAGGCCTAGAAGATCCTACAAGTCAAAGTGAAGTGCAAAGATTCTCGTGTCACACCGGTTATTATAGAAATTTCATCAAAGGATATGCTAAGGTTTTGGCACCCTTGGAAGAGTTACTAAAAGGCAAAAGGACATTTTATGGGACGTGTGAATTCTTGGATAGTGCATATGAGGGTACGCACGCATATCATGAACCTATGAAGACAAAGAAAGTGAATATTGGAATGGATAATTTGAACTTAAGGAGGCCATAATTGGGGACTATTGGTCTAATTCTGAAGTAGCCAAAAGCATGGAGTTATTACGGGACTTTCGGATCTATTCCCAAGAGGATATCATGAATTAAGAGGGGTGCATGAATCGTTGGGAGAGATGAAGATAAATCTTAAGGAAGGTACATGATGGTTAGGAATAGACCCTATAGGATGAAACCTAACTTACGAGTTAAAGTTAAGGAAGAAATAGATAAAATGTTGAAGTCTGGCATCATCAAGCCCTTAGATGAATCTGAGTGGGTTAGTCCCATGGTTATCAACATAAAGAAGGATGGTCGGATTCAGATTTGTGTTGATTACAGAGAACTAAATGCTTTGCATGTGTAATTGATCCTTTTTCCTACACCCTTCACAAAATAAATATTAGAAGGCGTTGTAGGGCATGGAATCTATTATTTCACAGATGGATTTTTTGGGTATCATCAGGTAAGGATTACACATGAGGATCAAGAGAAAAAAAATTCACCACTAAGTGGGGAAATTTTTCATATACGATGATGTAGTCCAGTTTGAAAAATGCGGCTGCTATGTTTACACGCATAGTTGTTCAAGCATTCCAGAATTTCATCCAAAATTTTTTACAGTATTACTTGGATGATTGGATGGTGTATGGACTTCTTAAGGATCATTGTGAAAATCTGTGTTTAATGTTTGAAATATGTAGACAGTTGAGTATTTCCTTGAACATCAAGAAGTGCATATTTACAAAACCATTTGGTACTTTGTTAAGGCACATTATCTCTGCAAGGACGGTCTATTGGTTGACATAGTTAAGGTTGTAGTTATAATAGGCCTAGAAGATCCTACAAGTCAAAGTGAAGTGCAAAGATTCTCGAGTCACACTTTGGTTATTATAGAAATTTCATCAAAGGATATGCTAAGGTTTTGGCACCCTTGGAAGAGTTACTAAAAGGCAAAAGGACATTTTATGGGACGTGTGAATTCTTGGATAGTGCATATGAGGGTACGCACGCATATCATGAACCTATGAAGACAAAGAAAGTGAATATTGGAATGGATATCTTGAACTTAAGGAGGCCATAATTGGGGACTATTGGTCTAATTCTGAAGTAGCCAAAAGCATGGAGTTATTACGGGACTTTCAGGATCTATTCCCAAGAGGATATCATGAATTAAGAGGGGTGCATGTAATCGTTGGGAGATGAAGATAAATCTTAAGGAAGGTACATGGTGGTTAGGAATAGACCCTATAGGATGAACCCTAACTTACGAGTTAAAGTTAAGGAAGAAATAGATAAAATGTTGAAGTCTGGCATCATCAAGCCCTTAGAAGAATCTGAGTGGGTTAGTCCCATGGTTATCAACATAAAGAAGGATGGTCGGATTCAGATTTGTGTGGATTACAGAGAACTGAATGTTGCATGTGTAATTGATCCTTTTCCTACACCTTTCACGAATAAATATTAGAAGGCGTTGTAGGGCATGGAATCTATTATTTCACGAGATGGATTTTTTGGGTATCATCGAGTAAGGATTACACATGAGGATCAAGAGAAAAAAATTCACCACTAAGTGGGAAATTTTTCATATACGATGATGTCGTCCCAGTTTGAAAAATGCGGCTGCTATGTTTACACGCATAGTTGTTCAAGCATTCCATTTCATCCAAAATTTTTACAGATTACTTGGATGATTGGATGGTGTATGGACTTCTTAAGGATCATTGTGAAAATATGTGTTTAATGTTTGAAATATGTAGACAGGTTGAGTATTTCCTTGAACATCAAGAAGTGCATATTTACAAAACCATTTGGTACTTTGTTAAGGCACATTATCTGCAAGGACGGTCTATTGGTTGACATAGTTAAGGTTGTAGTTATAATAGGCCTAGAAGATCCTACAAGTCAAAGTGAAGTGCAAAGATTCTCGGTCACACTTGGTTATTATAGAAATTTCATCAAAGGATATGCTAAGGTTTTGCACCTTGGAAGAGTTACTAAAAGGCAAAAGGACATTTTATTAGGGAGAACATGACAGCACATTTGAGACATTGAAGGAGAAACTTACTACCACACCTATTTTGCACTTTCCTTCGTGGGACCAACTATTTCATGTACATGTGGATGCCTCTGGCATGACCATTGGCGTGGTGTTGGCTCGGCCTGGAGAAGGTATTATAGATCATCCTATCTACTTTGCTAGTAGAAAGATGACTCCTGCAGTGCATAATTATACAACTACAAAGCGTGAGGCTTTATCAATGATCTATGTGCTATATAAATTTAGACATTACCTACTAGCTACACCATTTATATTCTATACAAATCATATGGCATTAAAGTATTTGGTAAACAAGCCCATTTTACAGGGGCACATATGCAGATGGGTACTATTATTTCAAGAATTTGATTTCACAATTGTGGTAAAACCAGGGAAAAGTAATTCTAGACCAGACCACTTATCCAGAATACATTCAGGAGAATAAGCACATGCAATTGAAGAAACCATGCTAGATGCACAGTTATATAGGTTACAATGAGTGCCATCAGAATTAGAGGACATTTTTGTTTTTATATGAACAGGTATGACACCAGAAGGAATGAAGGCCTTAGAAAAGAAACAACTTGCCATTCGTGCGACACCTTTTATGTTAATCAATGGTGACCTATACAAGTTAGGTAGAGATGAAGTATTGCACCGATGTGTATTAGAGCATGAGCGCATAGATATTATGTAGGAGGATCGTGGTGGTATTACAGGTGGGAATTATGCAGGTGATGCTACTGTGCACAAGATCCTACTCACTGGATTATGGTGGGAGACCCTGTATAAAGATTGTAAGGCATATTGTAAGGCATGTGATCATTATCAACATCTAGGAAAACTAGGGCAAAGAGATGAAATGCCTTTAAGACCTATTTCTAGTGCAGAACCATTTGAGAAATGGGCTATAGAATTTTTAGGTCCTATTTCACCGGCCACGTGTAGGACTGGATCATGCTACATCATTACTTACATAGATTATCTCACAAGGTGGGAAGAAGCAACACCTACAAAGGATTGTTCATCAACTACGAAGCCATATTTCTATGGGAAAATGTTCTTACAAGGTATGGATGTCCTTTGAGTTTGACAAGTGATAGGGGCACACATTTTTTGAACAAGACAATTAGGATCTTATTAGATGAGTTTATGATTGCAAACCATAAGACTACACCCTATCATCCTTAGGCTAATGGAATCGCTAAGGCCTTGAACAAAATTTTGAGCAGACATTGACAAAAAAATTTATGTTGGAAGGAAAGATTGGGGCGACAAATTTTCTGTTGTGCTTTGGGCTTATTGAACAATGTATAAGAGGTTGAATAAGGACACACCATTTCAGCTTAGTGTTTATGCAGAATTCATTCTCCTATGGAATTCATCCTACCCTCTTTGCATGTTACACACACGGAGGTCTAGCCGATGAGCAAGCCTTAGAAGAACGGATTGAAAAGTTGATCAAGTTGGATGAGCGACGAGCAATAACATGTTGGATTCAAAAGAAAGAGAAGGCCGTAGTAAAATCATGGCATGACAGGCACATCAGAATAAAAGTTCGAGATCGACAGATGGTGCTTCTTTATGATTCTAAGTTCTTGCACCATCTAGGAAAACTTAAGGTACATTGGTTGGGGCCATATGTTATCACTTACATCTTTGAAACATGCGCTGCGGGGTTAGAAGCGCTTGATGGAACACGGCTACCCAGATTACTTTAACAGAATAAGATGATGCCATACTATAAATAAGTCTTCTTGGTGTTTGTAATAAAAGGCAATGTTGCCATTTAGATTAGGTTTTCAATTATGTATTTCCTAAATGTATTTCCTTTTCATTCTATACTTTGTTAGTTTAGTTGGTGTTTTGTGTAATAAGCGCATTTGGGAGCTAGAAGCTAATTACTATTTGATGAATTTTTATGCGTAGAGAGGACTGCACATACCTTTAGTGTGGGTGGGTATTTGATATCTAGGTCTTGGACTATTGAAAAACAAGTACATATGAAAGGAAAAAACTGCTTATGGGTGCTATTCAAGTTGGAGAATCATTAGAAAAGAGATTTATTCTAGACAAGGTAACCATAGATGGAGATAAATGACAAACAAGATAACTCGAGTTAAGCGGAGGCCGTGAAGACTACCAATAGAAGGCACAGTGATGAGGTACTCAGGTGCATGGAAGCACGCTGAAGAGAAGTTTGTAGTCGAGAAGGTAGGAGGGCGCTAAAAGGTTATGATTGGGGCAAAAGATGTACCATGTGGAAATTGGAAAAAGGGTTTATTAATGAGGATTGTTGGTAGGTGAAGGAGAAATAAATACACTAAATTTTTGAAAATATATAAAAGGATGGGATGTGAGTTCATTCTTACCATTGTAATCATGATAATTTGAAAGAGCCAAGTGTGACCGAGCTGCGAGAAGAGTATTCAGGTGCAAAGAGTGTGAATCAAGATGTGACGAGTAGATTTGTGCACAAAAGAAGCTTGTGTCCCGAGTTGTGAAGGGTTTGAGTGAAGCAAGGTGTTGTAAAAGAGCTAGGGCACATAATTTCAACTAGGGCATGTTGAATTGAGCTAGGGTTTGGGTTTGCATGTTGTAGGAGATAGAAGGCAAGTATTTGAAGTTAGAAGATTGTAGGTTATAGATGACACCAAAGAAAGCACATACCGCGTGAGCCAAGGGAAAGAAGAAAGTGGAAGCGAGAGGTAAAAATGACTCTGGGAGTAATTTATTAGAAATGCAAGATATCTAAAGACTATGATTGTGGGCCAGGAATGTGATTCCCACATCAAGAAGAGAAATATCAGTAATTATAACCATCGTACACTAAAAATAAGGAGTTGGATGCGTTATTAAACACAAAGACAAATAAGCACACAACAGAAGACATGCCGGTGTATGACGACACATGGGAGAAGTTGTTAAAACAGATTGGAGTTTACCAATTGTATGAGCTCCCATAATTTGGTAAATATGAACCTTTGTACCAGTGGTTAATGATCAGGGTACATGAAGATTTATTCTACTTTGCAGGACGCAGGTAAGGATCATAGCCATGTTGATCTCAACAATAACAAGGTTGAAAGGTACAAGAGTAGATCTAGACGGTGATTTAACTGATAAGGCCACAATCCTGGAGATAAGGAAGGAGTTAAGGTATACCAAGGGTCCGCGTGGCATGGAAATTGATAAACTAAAGAAGTACCCAATCATACAAGCAACCGCACACTTAGTGACAAAGTTGAATGACCAAGAAATATGGTCACAAGTAAACACAATGTGGCTACACATTGCAAGAAGATGTCACAGGGAGTGACTTACAAAATCTCTAGTTACATCATGGAAACTATCATTGAAGAAGTACACAGGAGAGAAAATCAGTTTCAGGGTTGTTCTATTGTCTTTGGTGTTTATGGAAATCGGGGTGCCCGATGGGCCAAAGGAGAAAATATGGGAATACCCTATGGAGAACAAGTCACTTGCGGAAAGATTTGGAAAGTACTTGTGTGAAGGATCAATGAGTGGACCATTCAAGTAGAGGGTGGAGAAGTGGTATGATAGGCTCCACACAATGTTTGAAGAAGAATGGTGCATACCCAAGGAGTTACCTTCGGTAGTAGGGAAGGCAAGTGTAGTTCACGGTATACCAACACTTTTGCATCGCGTGGTTCACCATGAAAGATGGGACTTGGAGCCCATGGTGAAAATTACCATATGCCTTCACAACACGATATTTTTAGGCATCATTTCATTGGTTTTCAGATGTGCGCCGCCTAAGATTCAATGCAGACAAGGTAGATTGCGACTACCATACACTGAGAAAAACCTATGTATATCCGGGGTGGAATGCCTATATTGAGAGGATAATATTAGAGGTTATAAGAATGAAGCTCATGTAAGCTTTGCGCTTGGGGACACTGGAGTAACACTTGTGTACCTTCAACTCAAGCCCAAGCTGGAGAACAATAAGTATGTGGAGAATGAGTTTGCGCTCCCATGGCCGCCAAAAGGTAAGCATACAATAGAAAATGTTCCAAAGCACCTAAGCCCACAAAGACAATAGAAGTAGGTGATGACGAAGACGAGCATGAAGATAGTGGTGGATTAGAGCATAGAGGGAGGAGGAAGCCTATAGATAGGGTAGAAGTTGAGTACGTGACTACTCCACCTAAGGTACAAGAGGAAGGTGAGGAGGACTTGGATGTAGTCCAGGGAGCATCGCTTCAAAAGAGTATTTAGAAGAACTAGAACCCAGGTGCTACTCCACAAAGGTAAGTGTGTAGATCACCACGAATCTCTCCACTAAAGGAGGAAGCTGTGAAAAGAAGGAGAAAATTAAAGCTAGATGAGGAGGTGGAAGATTCCCGAGAGCACGCCCAATCTCCCACACCACCGGAGAGGAAGTGGAAGGGCCACGAGAGGAAGAAGTGAAATATGAAGAGGTGAAGAATGGAGAAGAAGGGGTAAAAGAAGGGGAAACATGAGCAAATAATGCTCAAGAAATTAAAGATCCAACTCTTAATCTTGATGCTCTAGTTCCTAAGGGGCCAAGAACTGGAAGAATAAGTGGGGAATATACTACACCAGTCTTGGGCTACGTGGAGGACATAAATAAAATTTTATGCGCCCATTTCCAATGCATGGTGACCCCTGCAGAATTATATGGATGGGAGCTGATGGAAAAAGATATGGCCATAATACGCACAAGGAAGCAACTATCTTGGGAAACGCACACACACATGGACAAACCGGATTTGATGTATGTGAAGAGTCATGTGTATTAAGAAGATTGAAGAAGATTCCTCAAAGGCCAGACACATAACAGTAAATCCTACTCACATTATGTTAGATGAACAAGTAAGTAATTCCTTAGTGAAGGTATCAACAGAGGTGGCACGGAGAAATATGGATAAAGCTACAATGATTAGGGTGTCGTGAGAATAAATCAAGGAAAAAGATGCAAAAATAGTGCACCTACAACAAGATAAGGAATTAGAATAGAAGAAGAACAATGCCATCATAATCATGGCGAGGAAATTGGAGACCATGTCCTAAAAGTGTGACCACATCTAGAGTCCAATGTACCCAAACAATTAACTTTGGCAATGCATTATGTATGTACCTTGGTGGACTTGGTGCTTGAGGATGGACCCGTGCACATGCCAACATCAAAGAATCCCAGCAGGAGGCAAAGTGAGAAAAAGTTTTTGTAATGAGGAAGACTTCATCTTATGAGGCCTTGCTCCAAAAATTACAAGAAGAGTGGAGAAATTAGACCAGCATTGAATATCTCAGATAGCTCTAGAGGCGCTCATCAAGATAAGAACCATGGTGGAGGAAAATGAAGTCTTAAAAGTGATGAAGGATGAAACATTGGGTCACGTGGAATGGTTAGTGTTGGTAAAGCATAAGTGTGAGGTCCTTGCAGCAGCAGGTGCAAGAACCCCATAAGGAAAGGCTAGATGAGCTGGGGAAGGTTATAGCACAGAAAATGGATCTATTGGAAGGGAGGATGTCTGCAATGTCCAACATTGTTCTAGTTTTGCAGAATGAGAAAGAAGAAATTGCATAAGATGAGATGGAGTCGATTCTTGTAGATATTCTAGAAAAATTAGAGGCAACACTCTATGAGTGGCAAACATTGGAAGCGGAAATAAAAGAGGAGTATCTAGAGTTAATTCTTCCCGAAGAGGAAGTTCTTTATAGAGTAGATGATTCTTTTGTATAACAAAATTATTTACATTCCTCTATTCATATTTTTCTTTATTCTTTCTATTCATATTCTTACGACCATTCTAGGGTGATAATGCGCTTAGTGTGGGGTAATTTTGAGGCACAATGTGTAACACTTAGTAGAAGGCATACAAAAGATTCACGCTGGAGAGCAGATCATGTTCAAAGGTGCAAAAGGATCAAGAAGGAATCCCGCGAAAGGATAGAGACAAATCCAGACTTAGCCATTTTCACGATTACGGGCTATTTTTGGAGATGGCATGTAGAACACTCCAATCGGATGAAGACTTGTGTGAAACACATGATCTATTTTGGAGGAACAACTACGAAGCACTTTATATGGGTACGAGGCGAGAATGGAATTGTTATCGACGCTTAACTAAAGAGAAGTCTATTGTCGGTGCACTTACATGTGTTGCTATTATTGTAATAGCAGTGCGTAGCTAATAATAGCATGCGACCTATTTTGGGATTGGATAAGTGGTGAAGGAAAGTCCCCACACTTATAAATATGTAATGAATGGTGTAGCGAGAGAGAGAGAGAGAGAATGCGTGTGTATGAGAACTAAAGTACTTTGTGAGGTTATGTTTCCAAAACCTAATAAACACATAAGCTATGGTATTATCTATTGTAATGTATTATCATGTATTTTATCATGTTTAATATAATGGAGTGTGTTGACTAAATCAAAGTATTAATATTGAGTATAATTGGTTCTTGCATGTTACGATTTCATCATGGTTATCATTTAAGTTTATTACTCTTTAGCTATAGATCTAAAAATGCATTGTGAGATGATATATTAATTATGGATTTGAATGCATTAAGTCTTCATCATGTTAACATCCTATGCACAACAACCTTAAAGAGGAGCTTGATACCTTTATGTGAGTGCTCGGTCTAGGAGTGAGTGATGTGCCAAGTGCACCTAGGATGTTATTGGTAAATTCTAGGTTGCATCAATTCTTTCCTTGATCTATGGTATTGAGTAGATCCTTGATGTATAGTTCTTTCCTAAATCCATGGTCTTGACAAGTTCTTTGATGACTAGTTCTTTCTTGATTTATGGCTTGATCTACGACCTAGTGGTTCTTAGATTTTTATTCCTTCTTATATAAACAAAGCCCATTCTCATTGTATTTCATAAGTTCCATAATAATATATGATATTGTTGCTCATTTGTTTGTAAATGTTTTATTAAAGTTATTATGGAAAATTGCTTTTATCTTATTGATCGTAGTTTTGATTAAAGATCTAATTTCTTAGCGTGGTATGTTCTCGATTATTGTTCCTTTTAGGGTTTAGGGTTTTAAGGTTTAGGGTTTTAGGGTTTGGGGTTTGGGGTTTTAGGTTTTGTTGTTTAGGGTTTTTAGGTTCAATGTTTTGGGTTAGGTTTTAGGGGTTAGGGTTTGGGTTTTAGGGAGTTAGTGTTTAGGGTTTACGCCCAAGGTTTAGGTTCGGGGTTTTGGGTTTAGGTTTCCGGTTTGGTGTTACTAGGTTCAAGGTTCAAGCTTTAGGGTTTAGGGTTAAGGGTTTAATTTTTTAGGGTTTAGAGTTTAGGGTTTTAAGGTTTTAGGGTTTGGGGTTTGGGGTTTGAGGTTTGGGTTTAGGGTTTAAGGTTTAAGGTTTTGGGTTTTAGTGTTTAGGGTTTGGGATTTAGGATTTAGGGTTTTAGGGTTTAGTGTTTAGGGTTTAGAGTTTAAGGGTTTAGGGTTTAGGGTTTAGGTTTTTAGGGTTTAGGGTTTTAGGGTTTTAAAGTTTAGGGTTTTAGGTTTTAGGGTTTTAGTTTTTAGGGTTTTAGGGTTTAGGCATTTTAGGGTTTTGGGTTTAGGGGTTTTGGGTTTTGGGGTTTTGGTGTTTACGGGTTTAGGGTTTAGGGTTGGGGTTTGGGGTTTGGGGTTTTGGGGTTTTGGGGTTTAGGGTTTGGGGTTTGGGGTTTGGGGTTCTATGTTTAGGGTTTGGTGTTTTAGGTTTGGGGTTTGGGGTTTTGGGGTTCTAGGTTTAGGGTTTGGTGTTTTAGGTTTGGGGTTTTGGTTCGGGGTTTAGGGTTTAGGGTTTTATGGTTTAAGGGTTTTAGTGTTTAGTGTTTAGGGTTTAGGGTTTAGGGTTTTAGGGTTTTGAGTTTAGGGTTTAGCATTTTGGGTTAGGGTTTAGGGTTTATGGTTTTGGGTGTTTAGGTTTAGAGTTTTATGGTTTAAGGTTTAGGGTTTTAGGGTTTAGGGTTTAGGGTTTAGGGTTTAGGGTTTTAGGGTATAGGGTTTTAGGGTTTAGCATTTTAGATTAGGGTTTAGGGTTTAGGGGTTTGGGGTTGGGGGTTTAGGGTTAGAAGTTTGTGGTTTGGGGTTTGGGGTCAGGGGTTTGGAGTTTGGAGTCTAGGTCAGGGTCTGTGGGTTTAGTGTCTGTGGTCAGGAGTGCAGGGTTTGGGGTATGGGGTATAGGGTCTAGGGTTTTAGGGTTTGGGGTTTGGGGTTTGGGTTTAGGGTTTAGGGTTTAGGTTTAAGGTTTTTGGTTTGAGGTCTAGGGTTTGGGGTTAGGGTTTGGGTTTGGGATCCGGGGTCTAGGGTATAGGGTCTAGGGTTTGGGGTTTGGGGTCAAGGGGTCAGGGTCTAGGGTTTTAGGGTTTTAGGGTTTTGGGGTTTGGGGTTTGTGGTTTAGGGTTTAGCGTTTGGGGTTTAAGGTTTAAGGTTTGGGGTTTGGGGTTTTCGGTTTCGTGTTTTGGTTTTGGGGTTTAGGAATTAGGGTTTAGGGTTTAGGGTTTTAGGGTTTAGATTTTGGGGTTTTAGGTTTTAGGGTTTGAAGTTTTGGGGTTTGGGTGTTTGGGGTTTAGGGGTTTCGTGTTTTAGGTTTAGGGTTTAGGGTTTGGAATTTGGGTTTGGGGTTTGGGGTTTATGGTTTAGGGTTTGGCGTTTCGGGTTTGGGGTTTGGTGTTTGGGGTTTCAAGTTTAAGGTTTGGGGTTTGGGGTTTAGGCTTTTAGGTTTCGGTTTAGGGTTTAGGATTTCAAGTTTCAGGGTTTTAGGGTTTAGAATTTTAAAATGGATGTGTAATAGATTCAATACATTTACTTAAGTTGATAAAATTAAGGATAATTGATTTATTTGGAATAATTTAAGGATTTGGGTTTCAAGAACTCCCAAAATTGGCTTAAACGCTTAATCAGTTGTCAAATTTTTAAATCTAAGAATTTTCTAAGTATTGAAAAAAATTAAGTACCCTTTTAAGATCAAGTTGGTATCAAAGCAGGTGATTGCGCTTGTAAACTTGATAATCTCCTAGTAAGTTGGTATCAAAGCTAGTTTAGCTCTTGATTTGCTTCAGTTGATTTGGTTCAGTTTGGTTTTTGCATTTTTGGGCTTGATCTTTCATTTGCAGTGTGCAGAATTTGGAGGAACAAGTGTGTAGGAATCATGGGCAAGATTTCCAACAAGACCAAGTTTGAAGAACTTGAAGCATGTAATCATCAGATTCAGGAAGAGAATGCCTTCCTGAGATGTTAGGTGTTAACTCTAGAGGATAAACTTGACACATTGAAAAGAGAGCTAGAATCCAAAAATGAGCTCTTGATGGTGTTGCAGATTGAAGGACCTAAGAAAGAGGTACCTATTACTATTGATGCATCCACTATGACAAATGAGTGCACAGTAAGTATGAAAACACTTAATTCCTCTCCAAAAGCTAAGTTAGATTCAAAAAGTGTGCTTGGTGAATTTGAGAAACACACTAAAGGAATAGGATCTAAGCTTGTAAGTAATATGGGATTTAATGGAATTGGCCTTGGTAAGAACAACCAAGAAATAACTAAGCCAATCTTGGTAGAGTAAAGGCCTCGACATGCGGGATCGGGATATGCTAGTGCGGGGAAAAGGTGATTGGAGAGAGTTCCAAATCAGCTGGAAGAATACAAGCTTCTAACAGACCAGAGTCTTCCCCCTAGCATCGGTGGTTCATCCTCATCAAGATAATCTGTAAGAATGCACCATGGAGAGGTATAGAATTCCCTCCGCCTTACATTTATCATGGTTCTAAAAAGAAAGGTAAACAAATTGATCCCTTGTCTACATTGGAAAATTTTGGCTATGATTTTCAAGCAATGATGAATAGTTATCCATGCACATTTTGTGGGTTGTCTAATCATTGTGTTGCCAAGTGTAGGAAGTATAAATCCATATTGGAGCAGTTTTGAGAAAATGCATTCTCCTAAACCTAGCTCGGCTAAGAGTAGTCAAGGTAAGGTTCTAAAACTATGGATCGTAATAAGGTAGATCAAATATTTTGTGGTCACTGTAAGAAAACAAATCATGAAATTGAAAAATGTTGGAAGCTACATCTAGAACAAAAATTAAAGTTTGTTAAAAAGGATCACAGTTTTAAACCAACTATTATGACCCCTTTAGTGGCACATGTAAAAACTGAATTGAATCAACCCCCTAAATAGGACAATATGTTGAGTAAGGTGGGTAAGCAATTTATCAATTTTATGTTTGCATAGTTGATTTGTGGAATACATGCAAACTAACAAGGCAATTTTGGAAAATCTGTTGAATTGTGAAAAAGGATAAGCTCCAAATTTATTTTTCTACTTTGGTGTTGGTGAAGTATCCTGAAGAGGAAATAATCAGGTGACATGTTTAAAATACTTGATGTAATTTTCTTTTTGATGGTTTCTGAACTTCATATTTCAAGTAGCATTTACTGATTCAATGGGCATGATCATTGGTTGGATGTCTATATTTGGATTGTAGTTAGTATGTTGTTATTGTGTAAATTGTGGCATGTAGGCATTGTTTGTAAGTGTACAACTTATACAAACTCTTTGTTTACTATGCATGATATTTACACGTGTGTAAGTCTTATTGATAGGCTTAATATTTGTAACTATCGGTATAGTTGCAAATAGTATGTACAAGTTTTGCACTAACAAGCTGTGATTGCATGTTACATTTGCATTGTTAACAGTGGTGAGTGCAGGATCAGGATGTACAGAAGAAGAATATGGCAGTTATAGTGTCATATCAGTTGCATTATAAGCCATGGGTGAAATTACTTTTATTGGTTTTTAATTATTACAAATTTTGGGAAAATTACCATGCTATAAATCTGGGTTCTGTGTTTGTATTATGCAGAGAACGTGTGTACAGTTCAACAGAGTGAATTTTCATTAAGGTCAAAATGGTCTTACTAAGGAGGAGTGATCGGAGGATTTTTCACTATGCAAATCTTCCCTAAACTTCCCTAAACCTAGACCATGTTGAAGGGATTATTGATACCTTTCTAATGGTATGCTGAACTTTAGAATCGAGTTCGTATGCAAATTCTATCGCCGGTCAAAGTTAAGGTCGTAAACGGGTCAACCCTGGTCAACAAGTGGACCAATGGCAAGGTGACACGTGGCAGTTGGTGAAAAGAAAAATTGATGGTCTTGTAATGTTTCAAAATCATTTCCATGGTATAGAGCTCATCACAAGCTTTTCGATGCATTTTGAACGGACCAAATCTAAGTTCATATGCGAAAGATATGCATAGTCAAAGTTGTGGTCAAATGATGACGTGACACACTCGACGTGGACGAATGGCATATTATGGGCATGAAAATTGGCGATGTTTTAGTGGATTTGGATTTAAAATAATAATAATAATAATAATTTATTTAATCCATTCCACGTGAATAAGCCTAATCCCATGGGATAAGGAGGATTTTGTGGCCAAAAGCTATTTAAAGGCTTATCCTATCCCTTTCCCACCAAATGTGGGGTCAATGGCTAAATTGGGTGCCTAAACCTATGGAAGGGGGATTTGAACCCTTGACTGTGCCAAAATACTTATCAACTTTACCAACCCACCACTTTTTAGCAAGTGGTAGAAGATGAGATCACTTTTATTTAAAGGGACCTTTTGGTAGGTTTGTAAAGGGACAGCGAAGGACCAGTTTGCAGAGATCACCATTTTTGAGGCACTTACAATCCAAATTTTACAATGGTGCAAAAATAAAAGTTGTTAATAATTCTAAAATATTTCCATAAATTTAAAAAAAAAAAAATAGAAAGTGCTGTATATTTTCCTATGTAGGCATTTTTCCATTGCAGTTTCATAGATCAGGCATGAGGAGTAGGTAGAGATCTACATTTTCCAACCACTTTTGGTTTGAATCAGACCATGGAGTAAAAGGTATTTTTTCATAATTTACTCTATTTTCCATAAATGTAAACCTATTTTATATAGGTGTTGTACATTTAATGTTGTATACATTTTTCAAACGTAATTACACCGAAACTATCATTGAAAATCTTTAGGGGCTACTGAGATGGACTTGGGAACGTTTCTTGTAAATTGCAGAGTTCCAAGAGGTCTGAATCAGCTCATTTGTAGGTATAAAGGTATGTTAAGTCAATAGTGAAGGGATATTGTACTTCATTGGGCAATAATAGATCAATTCACTTTCTGTGAATCCAGAGACGTAGCCTTCGGGTGAACTTCATTATCAAGTTCTTGTGTTGTGGATTTGATTTCAGTTTTTAGAAGCTTTTGATCAGATAAAAACATTCAAGTTAGTTTATTTGATTAATTATTAAAGCAAGCACAAAACTGGAGTAAATGGATTGAATGGAAATTTCAGTATCCATAACCCATTACAAGATCTCGAATACCCTTATCAACTTGGATTCAAATTTAAGTTTGAGTGTATGATTTGAAATTAATTGTGAATTTTAAAATGGATTTGTAATAGATTTAGTACATTCACTTAAGTTGATAAAATTAAGGATAATTTATTTATTCGGAAGAATTTAAGGATTTGGGTTTCAAGAACTCCCAAAATTGGCTTAAACTCTTAATCAATTGTCAAATTTTTAAATCTTAGAATTTTCCAAGTCTTGAAAAAAATTAAGTCACATTTTCAGATCAATATTCCACCTCATCCATAGCCCATTTTAGTCCTCTTATCATTCCTCCATCCGTTCAACCTCCTCAACTTCCTACATCATCTTTTGTTACCCATCCTCCACATTATTCCTCCTGAAGAGGGTCCTCCTTTATTCATTGATTCTATTTGCCTCATTCTGACATCCTCATTAAATCCATTTCATATCTTCGACATCTACCATCTTATCCACATCCCTTTTGCTGGGGGATCATCTTCCCCGTTATTGATCCTTTAACATCTTTCTTCTCATCTTCATTGATTCATCCTCCCACACTAGGGGGAATTATTTCTAGGACTTTTCTTTTCATATATTAGTTCCTTTCCACATTCGACATCATCCTATCTCATCTAGATTGATTTATCCAATTGTATCTTTTATCTCCCTCTTACGACCACCTTTGTGGCCATATTTGTGTTTCCTTTGGGAACACCATGGTGTTATCTAAAATCCTCCGCTAAGGCACATACTTTTGATTCATTCCATCTCACCATCCATTTGTCTTAAATGTATAGATTTCACTCTCTTATTGAGTAGTGCTTATTCTTATTCTCACCCATTTATCTCATCCTATCTAACGCGATGTTAACATCGGTGGTCTCGTAGTTTTATCAAAATACCACCACTCTAGAAAGGAGCCAACATGGAAGGTTTTCCCTAGCTTTGGATTAGACCATACATCATTACACATAAGTATGGGTCGTGAGCCTATCATTTGGCCTCCATTGATGCTAAAGCTGGAAGTGGAAATGCTTAATGCATTGCACTTGGAACCATTCTATTTTTAGCACATTTACCAATGTGCCCTTAGTTATATCCTTGGATCATTCCTCCATCTTATCCCCTTTCCATCTCTCATTGTGATGATTTGTAACTATGTGGTCTTGATCACTTCCTATATGTGACTTTAAATATGGGCACCATGGATCTTCCCGAAGTATATTCCTTATGTATAAGTTCTCCCCTTTGGTGAGAACTCCACAATCATTACATCTATCACCCTCTTATTCACCTATTGGAGCCATACAAAGGGTCTAGGGGTGTCTCTTGTACACTCATTACCCCCTCCTCAGTGATCTACTTATCTAGTCCCAAATCTCTCCCATGTAAAATTAAAATTCATGGATTCATGGATGGAGAGAATCTTGAGTTTGTGACATCCGGCATCAAGTTGGCTTCGATTCCTGAGCCTTTTGCTGAGCTAGCCAGGATGGTTGTTAGGTATGTAGCTCTTGAAGGAAGATTTGTTACTATACCTCAAAAGCATTTGATATTTCTTAACCAATTTCGTAGAAATATAACCATCAGCTTCCCTCACTACTTGATAAATTCGCTGGAGAAATCCGTTAGGGAAGTGCAAAGCCATTCTAGGGTAGTCCCTCTACATCAAGGGCTAATCCTCTTATCCATCGTCACTGCTCAAACTGTCCTGCGTGAATCCTGCTCCACCCTCTTCCTCCATTCCTCCCCCTGCTCACACCGCATTCATTCCCCCACTCTTTCGAAAAGAAGATTGAAAATGTTGCATCTAACAAGAAAAGAAAGGACATGAAAACTAAGATCCCTACTTCTCGAGAGGTTGTTAGAAGTCACAAAGACCTAGAGCTTGATGAGAACCTTACGCATCATCAGTGATGGAGGAACCTAAGGATGAGGATTTGATTGTCGAGTGGACATGATGGAAAAGGAAATACAAAGAGCTCAAAAGGCTTATCAAAAATATTGAAAAGCTAAGGAAAAGGAATACTACAAAGTGATGATGAGGAGGGGTTATTGCTGAAGTTTTCAAGAAGTTACAGTCTTTGGATGGCAGAATGGGAAATGTAAAAATTCGCAATGACTACATCCTATCTGCTCTTAAAAGTATTTATAATTTCATTGAACAACATGTTCATAGTGTATGCAGTCTAAGCGGGATTAATGAAGACATTTGGGGCCCCAAAGAGAAAAGGGATATGGAAATTGCTCAGGAGGATCTGAAAGACTCTTCTCAGGCCACAACCATTGCTTTCTTTATCTCACTGCAAGTGATCAAAACCAAGATTGATAGGGCTATCAAGTAACGTGGTGTTGTCTTTCTTGTTTTCTCTGGCCGCTGCAGTTTATGTTTACTTGGCGGATCTGGAGCTGTTTTTGGTGAAGATATTCTATGATAGATATCTATTGTTTGCTTTTTGATCTCTTCTGCTATTTTTTGGATCATTGTACATCTGGATCCTTTCTTCTAATTTGTTGTTTTATCTGGCTGATGAGCCCTCTGAGGTTGGTTGTTTTGCCCTTCTCTGGGTTGTTTCTCTCACTTCTGATATCTGGCTTTTGAGCCCTTTTGTATACAGGGTATAGTCCCTTCAAAACTATTTTCCCTTAATAAAAATAAAATAAAATTCATGGATGATTAAATCAAAAATAAAAATTATCAAAAATAGAATGATCCCTCGAAGGAAAATTGTTCATGCAAAAAAAAAAGAAAAAAAAGGTCAAAAACATGAAATCAAAATCAAAATAATAAATAAATAGGTGATCCCTTAAAGGGTGACTATCATTTATTCTTGCCATCTATATATTGTATAAAGTAGACCATACCCTTGAAGGATGGCTACTCCTTATGGCATTTAAAGGCTTCCCACATTGATCAACCTTCCATTTTATCAGTATCCTAAGAAAGCTTCCTGCATTAATCAACTTTCTACTAGTATACTTCCCTCTTCGTTTGTTCTCTCTCCTCTTCCTAGAAGTGAGAATAGTTTAGGGAACACCAATTTTGGAGAACCCTCTTTCCTCTATACAAGTACATCTCAAACCCCTTTTTTCATGTCAAAATTAGGTTTATGAGATCATCTCATCCATTGCTTCCTTGTGATCTTTGAAATGACTAACTATCATTGGTTATTTGCTAACATCTGCTTTGGTTGCATGTGCCTTACGTTACCTAGATCCTCTTCTTGTTTACCTCCAATGTAGTTGGAGGCATATTTTCCTTGCATGTTCCTCACTATAACATAGTGTTGTCCACACTTATAGGTCATCACCGTTATGAGGCGTATCATTTTAATCCTATCGCATATATCTTTGGTACATCTTTCTTTATCCCAATCATCTATATACTACCTATCTACCAACACATTTATTCTTACTTCGTCCATCATTAATCACATCCATTTTCAATTTTTTTCATCATGTTTTACCCATATAAATTCCAATTGCCAAATTTAAACATAAAACATATAGTTCTAATCCTCACATCACAAATTTATATAATCACATATGAATTTAAAATAACCATCTAATCATACATTTATTTCACCATCATCATGAGATATAAAACAAACATGCGTTCCAAAAATAACCACTATTATCACATATGATCAAAACAACCATCATCTAATCCAAGAGCCATCATCATCACATAAATCCAAAAATCATCATAATGACATAAATACAAAATCATCACCACATAAAATTAAATTCATCATATCACATAATAATCAAAATGAGTATCAAAACATCATGGCCCTCTAGGGGGCTCCCTCAAAGTAGAAATACTATCAAAGTCATTCAACTACATGTCCGATGCTCTCGAACCTCTCCTCCAGGGGGCATGTATAACACATAAACCATGTGTACCATTACCACCTTCCTAGGCACACTCCTCTCACTTTGGCTGGCTACACTCGTACTCCTCGACGACCTAGCTCCACTGCGACCTACCTCTTGAGATGTTCCTAGTATCTCAACATCTGAGGTACCCTATGGATCACAATGTCCTCATAATATTTGGCCTTGGTGACCAACGCTAGGTACCTATCCATCCCAATCATGCCAAGAGATGCCATCTATCATGACCCCTATGGTGCTAGGTAAATATTGTTGGCTGACTCTATCACTACAATAGTAGTCAAATCTCCAAAACGGGCCCTGTAGGCCTCCCTATGCCTCGCAATGAATGATCTCTCTCCTAAATAAATCAGTCTCTCTCTCTTGAGTGACCACATCCCACTGCTGCAAGGTTGTGTCTCTCTATTCTCATCTAATCTAGCTCAACATGCAAGCGTGCCACCTTTGTAGCCTCTCCTACTCCATCTCCACCGCCTCCTGGAGCCGCCTCAACCTTAATCTCCATCTCCTCTATCTCCTCCTCTCTTCTCTCCTCAACCATCCAAGTTTCCCATTTTATCGTATGCCAATCGGAGTATCTCGCTCTTACTCCAGCATCATTTTCATCATCTCAAAGCACGACCTCCTCCTCCAATGGGTCTTCCATAGTAGGACTCAACAACTCTCTATCTAGCTCCTCCCTCTTATACAAAATTAGATCATGAGGCACTATCTAAATGAATCCAAAGTTTCATCTCACCCTATCAAACTAAATGGCCTCGATCATCTTCGGTCATCTTCCATGTACCCACCTCAGTCATCTCATGTTGGCCAACTTTACATCTACCTCTAGCTATGCGGGAAATCTCAATACAATTGCCATCTAACCGATCAACATCTAACTCACATGTAAGCCCATGATCTACGTACCAATCCACCCTCTCTCACCCTTGTCTCCAAAGGCCTGATCAACCCTCCATCTCAAAAATCCAACTACTAACTGAATATGGTCTCATGTGACCCATGGAATTCCTGGTGGCCTAATCACTGCAACATGCTCATAAGCCCAATAGTGTAGCAAGAAGCCTACATCCAACCCTGACCTCCTACCTGCCTTGTATCCAAATAGCTCATGATAAACCTGAGCTAACAAGGTAGTCCCAAATGAAAAGACTATCTGGTGCTCCACTATATGGGCCACTACACCAGTCAATGCCCATGGAAACCAAGTTTCTCCTAAGTCCGACAAAGCATATTAGGACACTATCATCATCACCATACAAATCAACTAGTTGCGTGCCACCCAACCTCATATCTCTTCTCATAAGAAAAATCCCTAAATAAAATATGATACGAGGTGCATCAACTAAAAATGTCCATGTCAAAACTATCAGTTTGTTATTACTAGTAATGGAAAATATCTTCTCCCCCTGTATCGGGATCCTGAGAATCTGATACACATCCTCTAGGGTGATAGTCATCTCCCCTGTCCTGAACCAAAATGTACATGTCTACCTATCCCACCTCTCAACCAAAGCAATCATAAGCCCCACATCCCATGGGATCCTTTGATAATGTCTAAATCCTCCTAATCCATTGTAGACAAATGATCCCACTCAACATTTGTCACATCCCCTCTGATCTGCTCATATAGAGCAGGCACTCAATCTCTTAGATATAAGGTCTCTCTAGCTTGTAATCATAAGCAAAACATGTAAACATTAGAATGTTGATCCAAAATCCATCCAAAGTGCATTAAAATTCCACCTAAATTAATTTTTAGCTAATCTAACCCTAACCGACACCAACCCAAGTCAGGGTTGATGTGTTTTGGTCGATCGACGTGCCCTAAGGCCCAGGTCGATTTCAACCCATCTTGGTTACTTCCTATCACCCCTAATGTCATCCATTTTTCTACCAAAATGTAAAAAAACTAAAAATTAAATTCAATTAAAAATGAGTGTGAGTTTTATTACTCACCATCCTCTACACTTCCCTGGCGTTTCCTCACACTCTAATAACCTCTATTCTCTTTTCTCACTTTACTCTTTCTCGTTAAGTTTACATGTGAAAATGAGCATCATCACCAACCCCTAGGCTTATATAGCCCACCGACACCTGGTCACCCGACCCCATTGGGTCATCGTCGATTGGCCTTAGCGGTAAATATTTTGGGATTTTCCCTCATCCTTGCACTCTTCCCTTTGGGAATTCTTCAAAAGTCCACTATTGTGGCCATAATTATTTCCCTTTCAGGCATTTTAATCCAATCACAGAGTCCACCATTGTGGTCATATTTATCTATCTCTCCTTTGGGCATATACACTCTTCCAAGGTCCCATTGGGCCATACTTATCCCTTTCTCGAGCATACTTTATTTTCTAAGTCCACCTTTGTGGCCATCTCTTTTTCTCCTTCGGGCATGTTAATCATATCTATTCCCTAAGTCCACCTTTCATGGCTATAATCACTCCTCTTTTGGGAATTTTATTTTATAATCCTATCTAATTTACACATGAAGTCCTCTTTTGAGGCCATATTCATCTTCCCCTTTGGGCATTACATTCATTATATCAAGTCCACTCTTGTGGCCATATTCATGCCCTTCCTTGGGGCACCATTATTTTTCATCAAATTCCACCTTTGTGGTCATGTTTTTCCCCTCTTGGGGCATACTTTTCCTTTTTGCCTTTGTGGCCATACCTTTCCCCACTTGGGGCATTTTTTCCTTTTTCTCATAATTTCTCTCTTTGGGGCATATTACTTCATCACTCACTTTTTCATTTTTCCTTCTCATCCATTTTTCATGTCCCATTGGGCACCATATCATTCATCCTCATCCATTGTGGATGCACATCTTTTCACTCGATTCCTTGTGTATGAAGGATTTTACATACCCTTTCGCATATAGTTGCACATAATTTGATGACTTTCCTATGACCCATTCATCTTGGAATGCATCCATACTATAGTGACTTTCATCCACTCACTGGTCCATAGAACGTTGTAGCCCATCTCTCTGTTGAGACCACAATCGTCCTCTACCGATGTGATATTGGATTCACCGCCATTATTTTATCCACATTACGATCCTTTTTTCCTGGGGAATCTTTCCTTGGTTATTCTTTCACCCATCTTTTCATCACCCACCCACCCTTTTTCATCTACCTTTTTCAAACACGTCATCGATTTCCTTGAAATCATCGATCCCCCATTTGAGGGGGAGCTTATCATCAATCCTTTATCCTCATCCAACCCTTTTTATTTTTGTCTCATGGCTTACTAGCGCAAACCACTCAATAAAAAGGGGAAAAATGTAGACACCTAAAATTAGTATCTATGCCTTCATTCACCCGTGTGTGCATTTTTAATTGTTAATTTAATTTAATCAAATGCCCATCTAATCCTTATTAATTAATTAAGAAACATTAATTAATTAATCATTTAGTATCTCACATGCCTAATTCCTATTAATTAATTAATTCATGTTAATTAATTAATCATTTAAATTCTCATTTCCCTAACCAACCTTCTAATTAGGATGCTTTTGTCCTACACATAAATCCCCTTGCTTTTCTAGATTTTATCCTATCTATTTTTATGCCCTAACTACCCATATCTCATCCCTTACGCGCTAATGCTTTAAAACACTTGCTCAATCTTTAAAAATACCAAAATACCATCAAAAGTATAAGATCACACCCATTGGGGAAACTTTCCCCATAGTTGGCAGTGACCTAGCCCAGTGGTCGTCGACCCCCTATAAATCGAATTTTTTTCCATTATATATAAATATGCTCGGATCATTCCTTTCTTTCTACTTTCCATCGAACAAGAAATCAAATTCATGCAATCCTCAAGCTCTCTCCCAGCTTGAGCATCTTGGTGCCTGAGTAGTTCTAAGACATCTACAGACCTCTTGGACATCCCTCCAGTGTGATTGCATCACTCACAATCATCATTCGTGAGATTTCTTATCATTATCATATTCCTTTCCGCATATTTATCATATTATCATATACACTTTATTTCTAATGTATCAGTGCAGGTGCAAACAACTTCAAACACTCAACATCATTCTCCTACATCTCCTTTTACTTACATATTTACATTTTTTTATCTTTTCATCCTCAAATTTACACTATCCTAATACAAATGTCATTGATCCTCATCACCATTGACCAGTGGACCTTTTATCCATTAACCTATCCTAACTTCTTTTTCCCGTTAGAAACTATGACACTGAGAGGGGGGTGAATAAGTGTCTTCACAATTTTACCTTCTTAAATATGATATGATAAAATCATAAACACACACAAACAAATTGCAAGAGAGTACAAAATGACACAAGGTATAATGTGGGAAACCCAAAATGGGAAGAAAACCCATTGAAACTATGAACTATGCTTAGGACCAATTTGTCCTACTTCTGTTACATTAGTTTCAAGGTTGAGCTTCAACTCTACTAGAGCTGCTACTCCTCAATTTGACCAAGTTGCTACCTAGTCTGGAGGATTCAAACCCTTATAGTTCAATCAGATTCTACTGATATTTAGTGAGGTTCAACTCACATGGAAGCTTCAACTCCCAACTGCTAAACTGCCACTAAGACTTGTTCTACCAATTTTGTCACTCTTGAGTTATTGTCTTCAACAACTGATGATGACCCTTATATCTCGCATACTTTACTTCTTCTTCTGCTACTCAATTTTGTTCCCAAATTATTATTCTTCTCATTCCTTTCATGTTTTCATTCATTATTTTTTAACTTCTTGACTTGACTTCTCAAATCCCTCAAACCTACAAGCATGCAATCTCCTAGTTCATAACCTTTGTCTTCCTGTATTCACTCCTCTGTTCTCATAAGGGTGGTCTGTACTGACTATGCATTTCACATGTCCAATTTTATAAAGAATGAACTGATTCATTTATGTTCATTTACTGCTATATCAGGCCTTATGAACTATTTAACACCTTTTAAGATAGTTCTGCAAATAATCTTTGTCACCTTCTCGTATCTCAGCCTAAGACTACTTTTAAATACACTTGAATCTCTTCTCTCGAACCTCATTGTACTATTTCCTTCTCATATGCAGTCATCCTTTTTCATGTTGTAACTAGGAATAATAAAAAAAAACTTTGAAACCTTAGATTATTCAACCTCTCTACGTTCAACTCAAACTTGTTCTACTCCTTTCACTCTTGTCTCTCCATTTGATATATCGCTTTCATACCTTCTCGCTTTGCACTCCACTTTTGTTCACACATCTTGCATTTTGTTAGTTCACATGAAGCCAATATTTTTGCATTTCAAGCTCATATGTTTCATCCCCAAGGTTCTCTTCAACTCTTCATTGTGATAAAATTTCTTATACCTCTATGTTCAACTCTTATTTTCGGTGTTATCATGTTTCTTGACTCTCGAATTTTTAGTTCAAATTCACATAAAACATAATTTGCAATCTTCAGTACTTATCAAATAAGTCTATGCCTCTTTTCAATTTCACAACTCCTCAAAATTATGACTGTTCATTCAACAACTCTTCAACATCCTTTTCCATGCCATTTTACTTGACCTTTCATATCACTTCTTGTAGAAGTTCAACGAGCCTCATAACTATTCAATTATGTTCAAACTTTTTGTATTGAGTTATAATGTCTTGTAGCTTTGTCTTACTTCAAAGATTATCATAGAACAATTACTCTTATTACAATAAACTTTTTACCTTTACTTTAAGAATTCAAAACTTTATTTTTGTAGTGTTCTTTTGACTTTTCAAGTCATATCCTTGCTCAAGTGCTTGGCTCTTCAACTTCTCATGAAGATAAATAATTTTGTCTTAGTGAGTACAAAACAAAACATGGCTTTCTACCTTCCAACCATAAAGAAAATAAGAGATTAGACACTACATTATTAGCATGAGATTTGATCAACTTACACATAGCTTAATCACATTCAACTTAGAGAATTTGTTTATAGTTTTTAATGGAAGCTCTTGTACATGCATACAAGTCTCTGTTTATTAAAGTCTGATATGACATAAAGGAAGAACTTTTTTCAAACTTACATGATGGCCTCCAGAGCATTTTCAAACGTTCATCCATCTTACCACAACTTGTATTAGGCAACTACTTATACCCACTGTAACATAC
The DNA here is from genome assembly GCA_018340775.1 of Taxus wallichiana var. yunnanensis. NCBI lineage: Eukaryota > Viridiplantae > Streptophyta > Pinopsida > Cupressales > Taxaceae > Taxus > Taxus wallichiana. Next base: position 500,476,644 of record CM031241.1, read on the forward strand.
CACTCACCTTTTACAAGAGACTCTATTGTTGCAGAGTCCACTTTCAAAAATTGTGCATCTTCGAGATCTTGTTCAAGCTTTTGAAATTATATCTTAGTGTGAAACATCATTCCAACACCTTAACCTAGATAAATTTGATCAATTTTGATTTAGAATGTCGAAACACGAGAATAATTGATTTTCTCAGTCTAACTCATTTTTGAATAGTTCTGTTATAAATCGCTCTTCATATACATTATCATTCAATGTTATTTCTATTGCAAATGATTCTAAACAACTTAACATAGATTTCTTCAAAAAATTGTGGAGATTGGTTTGATGAATGTCTTTATTTGAGAAAAATTTTGTTTAGCAAAACCCTAGATTAGGGTAAGAGACTGATACAATATCCATGAGCTTTGAAAAATTTAAGTCTTTCTTCAAGCAAAGTCAAATTCAAAGTGATCAATTACAAGAGATTTGTAGGAATAAATTCACCTTCTTCAAATGGTATTCATCCTTGGAATTTGTCCAAACATCCCTAGCTAGAATGCATATAGTCCCCAGACCTTTAGTTTATCCAACAATGTTGTAACAATCATAACCATGTCATGCTTGAATATTTATTCAAGTCTTTGATTTACATTGTAGATGACCCATGAACCTTTATGAGGTCAATTTCAAACACTATATTTTCATATTTCTTCTGAAGAGCTTGACAACTTAGCAATTTGTAGTCCATACCTAAGACTGAGAACAAGGCAGTCTTGATAGAGTAAGAAACATTTAAAGCAAAACTTGGGCTTGATCTTAGAAAAATGGGTGCCTTGAAGAATATGGAGTTATTAACACACATATTCAACATTCTTTAAGGCATATTGAAATTTACACCTAAAAGGAGAAAGGCTCGAGCACATTTTGCTTGTAAACATCTATGTTCAAGTGCAAAGGACTACACAATTGCATGATAGATTAAAAAAACCCTTAATAACAACCCTATATACCTTCACAAAGGGCAGTGAATTATTTGAGTTGATCTTTTAAGAACCACAAATATTTTAGCATCTCCTTCAAGATCACTTTAACAATTGTTTTCACTTAACTCATCAAAAACATGCTTCAACATGCATTGCCAAACCACATCCACTGCAACCATTTGGCATTACATTGATTTTATTCTCAAGACAATTTAAAAAAACTTTGAAGACCTTTTCAACAACCTTTAAGAGGAAATATTCACTTTTATAGCCTCATGAGAAGGTTTCTAAGTTCACTTTTATTATTGATAAAGAGCTATAAAACATGACTTTGGTTGTGCACTCACCGAATGTGATGAAGGATGCAATTTGACCCTTGAGATATTTTTAAAATACAAAACCAAGACCCTTGACATATGTAAAAACATAAAAACATCTTTATTAAAGATTTAAGAGTCCAAATTAGTCATTGGAGAATGATTTTTACCTTTTGCTCCAATAGGTCGAAAACGGTCTAGGAGAACAAAAAAGCGCTTCACAAAATGCTCATATCTTTTCAATACACCTCATTTTGAGAAAATTATTTTCACTCATGATTTTTGCTATTAAAATTTACTCCAAAAATTCCATCTATAATTTATTCGAAGGAGTCTATATAATTTTCTTGAAGGCTAAGAAGTCGAAGCCTCAAAATGCACTTTTCGAAAGACATGTTTTACAAGAACTCATATAACTTACTCAAATGACCTCACAATGACCTGAAATTTTGCATGAAGCATAAAGAAACCTTCTTCCATCATCTACCATTATTTTTTTGAAAATAATATGTTTGAAATTATCCATCCCATCTCATTTGCATGCAAGAACACCGCTTGTTCTCAACACCATTTCGATCAACATACAAAACTAACTCCTTTATATGCCACTGCTCTTTCTTTCTCCCTTTTCCATCAATTCCTTTGACATCAACGACAACAACCGATAATACAACAGGGTGGAACAATCTCCCCCTTTATCATTGATGGCAACATACTGAAACTTGATGAAAAACTAATATAATTGATAATGATACAAGTTTCCAGCACTCTCTCTCAACCTTTGACATCTGTGACAAAGATGCACAAGTGCAAAAAATTGATTAGATTGGAAGAAAATTCAACAAAAAGAGAATGCTCATACCTTGCATGTACTCCCCAGGAAGATGTTGTTATCTTGTCTAAAGGGATTCAAATTTGTTGCATTTATTCTTCCATTCAACACCTACAACATTCCATCTGAAATAAAATCATGAATATTCAATCTTCACATTATTTCTACTGTCTTTACTAGTTCATACAACTCCTCTTTAGATGTTTTTCTCTTCCCGAGCTCTTATTCTGTCTTCGACTCCCCTATCATGATGAGGTCCTTCAAATGTAGTCACCTGTAGGAATAGCCCTTTTTATAAACCACTAAACCCTAACTATACATACACAACCAATTCATCTACTAGGTCTAACTTCAATTGTCAAGATACATACCATACAAACACATGAACAAACTATGAGTACCTCCAAGAAGCAATCATAGACACTTCCCGATTGTGAGACTCTTTACCATCTAGATCTCATGATGTTCTTATTATTTTGTACAAAGATAGGCAAATAGATTAATTCAATTGCTTTGTGATTAGCATTGAGAATTCACACATACCTCTCCCGGCGCAACATTCTCCTATTTATCTCCTCGAGTTAAATATGTATTTTTGGTGGGAAATGGGATTTATTCAATTTTAGGGGAAGGGATTTAGATGGATAAGCCTAATGAAGGAGAGAAAACACGGGGTGAAGGACAATTTCTAACAATTTACAACACAATCCTCTGATAGAAGTCACTTGACTCTATTTTTAAAATCTAGTTTACATTCAATTACATATAGTTACAATTAGTTACATACGAGGATTTGTCATCTATAGTGTCACTTATTTGGGAAACATCGTGGATGGGGAGAAAACCAAACCTTTCTCCCCAACACTCTTTTCTTAGCATGAGATAGCCCAAAAACTCACCTTTTGCATGCAATCACCCAAAAAAATCATCCTTGGTGTGAGATTTCCCAAAAAAATCACTCTTGGCATGAGATCGCCCAAAAATTCACCTTTTGGTAACAAATCTAACGAACATCTCCAAGCAAAATAGGATAATTTTTTTATCTTTTAATCTCTTATACATCAGGTGTACACTTTCCTTTTACACATTTTTACACTTTTACTTAATTATACACATGTTAGTTTGATTTTTCATTAATGAAACTTTGACTACTCTTTTGATCTTCTTTTGTAGGTTCGTCCTTATGTGCAAAAAGAAGTAACTCACATAAGAAAACACAAGAAACACATTACTGCATATACACTTCACCCCTAGGGTCTACCTCCCCTTCTTATTTTCCATGCTTTACATTACGATCACTTCACGCTTCACTTGTCCACTCAACATGCTATTGACTACACTCTTCTCTACAGGATCACAAGGTACACATATTCTATCTACTTTATGCTATCGAGTATTCACTCAACAACATAAAGTGGGGAAAAATGTAGACACAAAATATATGCACTTAGGTACATTTCTAGGTCCTAGAGCATACTAATATATACATGATTCCTAAACAAGAAAATTAGTGATTGAAAATGTATTTTGGTCATTTTTCTTTCTCTTATATTTTTATTGGCCTTATACACCTTGCAACCACTCGATACTTGACTAGTTTATATTTTATGGCCTTGGACGATAACGCCCATTTAGGACAGAGGGTCCCATGCACTCCTATCCCTTCTAGGTGCTCCTGACCTTCTTTGCTTTCTTCTTACTCTTTTGGGCCTCTTTTTACTTTTGGTCATCTTTTACAACTTTGGGTCAACCTTTTTGTTATCAATTACAAAATTCAAATAAGGGAATCATATATGTACATAATTATAGCTATCAAATAAGGGACCAAACACTAAGCATGACCTATCATCACCTAATACCTTACATGTTACCATGGGAATGTGCACTCTTGATACATTATGTCATGTCATGCCTAATCATATTAGTTACAAAATTCTCTTAGACCATCCTTGGATCCATGTTATGTAAGTTGTGCCCTCTACCCTCCATGTTTTCCTCAAGTAATCTTATCAAGGATGTGTATACACAATTATAACTGACCGGCTCCATTCAAACATTTGGCTGCCACTAATCATGATGATTTATCTATTCCTCATGTACAATTTGGTTCAGCTCCAAGGTTAATCAAATGTGTGACCACACATAATTATAATCATAATTGATAATGAATCATTTACCAATACTTATTATGAAAGGAATTTACAAGATGAGGACTCCAATGCTATGGTTAAGGCATCCATGAACCTATATTACCCCATACTTACCCTCTCGTTGTGGTCTCGGTTATACTATATGATCATTTTTACACTGGCATTCACTCCTTTGTTTCTTCCAACCACACGGATTTAGTATCAGGAGGTTGGAATGTTAAATTTTATTATATCCATCACAATTTTATGCCCTAATATCATCGATGATAGTGCATTTGTAAACTTCCCTACATTGAATTAATTGACTAAAAATAATCTCTTCTTGACTATTCGGTGGCTATGAGAATCTCCCTTCTTTCTTTCATAAGAATAGGTTTCCTCACACTTTATATGCACATGTATATTTTGGGGAAGTTGATGCTTTTATATCTCGGTGGACACCCCAATATTATTCCTACACATCCTTATGTAGAATATCGGTTTGTATTTCTTAACAAATAAATTATATCTTTGAAATTTAGAACCAATATTGATCCTCAACTTGTTTTCCTTATCACTTATCTTAACATTCACAAGTGGGAGGCTCTTCGGAAAGTGTTGCAAGATTTTCTTGACCTCTTACTTGTAATTATAGTGATATTCCTAGTATTAACCCCTCCATTTCCATGTATAAAATTATATTACATGAACATTATAATCATGTACAACAATGCATTTGTAAGATGCACCATCACATTGTTTTATTGGTTAAAAAGGAAACAAAAAATATCCTTGATGTTGATTATCCACATTATGGCTTACCCACAATGGGTTTCTAATATGTATCCAGGAGTCTAAACATAATGGTGGCATTCGATGTTGTAATAAATTTTGTGATTTAAATAAGGATCTTCCCAAATATATATTTCCCCTTCCTCACATAGATATGATCATGGATTCCATAGTTAGTCATGTTGATTGATTTTTATTCATCCTGTTTGGATTAGTGAGCTAGATAATAAAGAAAATCAAACAACCTCAAAGATAAGGGGTTTAAGGTACCCGTAGAGAGCTGATAGATGCAAATAGATTGAAAGTGGATGTCCTCGCTGTGAGCTGGATAAACCTACAAAATAGAGGCAACTAAGAGGAAAAATGATTAGAAGGTACATGCGAGGGCTTCCCAAGAAATCGAGTTCCAAGAATCATGAGCTTATTTATGCGACGTTAACCCCCTTTTGATAAGATAAAATGATATGAATGAAAGATAAATTGATAACATGTAGAAACTGATAAATAACAGAACACGAAAATAACAATGTATAGAGGAGCTACTGATCTGATCCAAGTAAATGTAGAGCAAACCAAACCAAGAGAATCACAAGGGCATGAGGATGGTATTATGGTGATACAAGTGGCATCACAAGGGCATTATGATGAAATTATGATAAGCGAGGGGCTATAATGTCGAGGTTTTCTATCACTCTTGACTTGTTTGAAAGAGGGGGGAAGGCCTGTATTTGTAGCCTAGAGATGGGGTTAATTTAGGGGTTATCAGAAACTAGGTCCGACAAATTAACCATGATTAGGTGAGTGGGGGGACATGATTTGAGTGATTAGGTGAAATAATGGATTTGATAAGGATTTTTTTACATTATTTAAATCATGAGTGGGATTCATGATTCGCCCCATAACCCTGTCATGGCACGATAGGGTGTGGCCTCCATATCATCGGTAGTCAAGGAGGTAATCAAGCTGGTTGATGGGGTGCTCGAGCACCGACATATCTGTCCATCCATCTGGCTGCCCTAATGGCTCGGGGTTACGCCACCTCTACACCTCTCCCATAGGGGATGAAATGCTCATATACCCAGACTCATAACTAGGGCCGGATGGCTCATGATCCCCTATAAAAGAACCACACAGTACAAATCATGATAAGTGATCCCGAGAATGTCGGCTCCTCGGGCGTAAATTTGGCCATGTCCTCAATCTGTGCAACAATGGGGGACCAACAATACATAAGTGTCTCCTCCCTTGTCCCCCGATCAATCTCAAGGCAAGGATCCCCATAATGGCATGATGAATCAAGGGGATAGGTAGGTTAGGAATAGATCAAACCCTCACCCCTTCTTCGAACTAGTGGAGATAACTATGTCTCCCATATATGAAGCCCAATGTGCTATCTCGAGCCGTGACCTGCTTTATCAAAAGTGTGAGTTGTCTCCCAATGATCGGGACCCCAAGATGTGGTAAACATCCTCTAAAGTAATGGTCCACTCACCCCTGACTCCTAGATATCGGAAAGTGTTCCGATCAGCATCCCAATATGAAAACAAGTCACAAAGTATGTGACTAGAAGGTGCAACATGCGGGACCCGTGATATGCGCAATATACCGGCCCTCTGAAGAGTGTCCTACTCATCCTGAGAAAGTGTATCCAATCTGCTGGAAGCCGGGTCACACTCTCTCTCTTGGCTCCACCTGATATACTCCTCCTTCGCCTGCATACACCCAAAAACACACAAAAAGGAGTAAATTAGTATTCAAATGACATTGGAAAAATCATTAAAACATATAAGAATGCTAGAAACACAAAAACAAATTCAAATAAGTATTATTTAGGCATTCTGTGAAGGACCGCCGCCCGAAGCGAGGTGGTGGTTCTCGTAATCACCGCCTTAAAGCGGCAGCTCTTGTAACCGCCACCTAAATAGGGCGGCGGTTGTGTAACCGCTTCCCACCCTACTCGGGGCAGCGGTCGTGTCCCAAATTTCCACGCACGTCACGTGCCTAAATGATGCCTAAAAAACACAAAAATGACTATTTTGACCAAAACAAAGCCTACCCATCAGTAGCCCCCTAAGTGACCCTATTAAAATTGACATTTTCAAAAATAATCCCCCATGACAAAGATTTCATCATTTTAACGTTTGGGGATAAAAACGTTAAATCGAGAAGAACTAACCTATGATCTCGCGGGTCGGTGTTCCACTCGCGGAGGCATGATGACAATCTTGTCCCGAATATTTTGACTATACTCTCGCCAGAAACCATCACCATGGGTCCCAGAGCTCAAAATCAATCAAATCGACACGTGCAAATGAATAGGAAAATGGGCCCACTTTTACATATATAGCATCCTGACTTGTTTTGAATGCCCCTTTTCATAGGTTTGCGATGGAGGTAAGTTCTTATCCCCACACAAATGGTACGTCCTCATTTCATATTATTTTAGTATTTATTTTCCAATCTATTTTGTCTATCTACACTTGATTCCTCTTTTCATTTTACAGGTAGCGGGAATCTTGGAGGGCATCATTTCGACACACGGACATATATCAGGTATAAATTCTAACTTCCCATTTCAGGACTGCCATACTCGGACCCACCGTTTTACACCTCTTCATGGCTAAAACACTTCTCCGAGGGGGAAATATGTATGTACCCAAAATTGTAGGGTACTGCACCACTAGAACAACGTTACACATGCCCCAATGATGATATAGGTCTCCTCGCAAGGTGTTTAGGATCTAGAAAAGCTCTCCAAGTATGCGTTAACATCCCGCATGCCCCACTTAGCCCCTGCATGCTTTACTTTTCCTTCCCCTCTTTTCCTTTGCTTTTCGGTCTTCAATGACGAAACCGCTGCCCTGTCTAGGCGGCGATCGTGTGATCCCCGCCACCCGGGCGGTGTAGCGGTCCTATAACCGCCACCCTGCTCAAGGTAGTGGTCCTTCATGCATTTTCCAAAATGTTCTTTTAACGTGACCCACGTAAAAATTCAACGTTTACCAGCTTTTTTCACCGCCTTTGCTTGTATTTATGATTTTGGTTCCCTGGAATAGTGTTTTGGCATTGTTTATGGTTAAAGAGTTCAATTTGGTTTTCACCTTTGGGTAAATGGGAATTCTATAAATAGTTGGCTTGTGCTCAAGCAAATGGCCCCTCAAATTTGCCTCTCAATTTCTCATTGCAATAGCTTAGTCTTTCAATTTTGCTTAGGATTCATAGTTTTATTTGTTGCATGCATAGTTAGTATTGTTTTGCTGTTTGGAAGCCACATAATCTTCTTGTGCTAGTGTTGTTATTGTTTCATGTAATCAATTGGAGTAGGATAGTTTGATTTTCAGTAGGAAGCCATTAAAGTTGCAGGTTTTGTTCATCAAACAGGATAGTTTTAGGTTCTAGACGTTTTATGTTGTATGACTCACAATAAATCCCGCTAGGAATTACATAAGCCAAGCTTTGTTCTCTTGCGCTATCCCTCTCCTACTCGCATTGTATTCAGTCTGCATCCAAAGCTGCCATTGTTCCAATATCTACTTCTGTTGATGCTAGCATTACATGCTTTTCTGGATCCACGTGAGCATGAAGGAACGAGGAGATCACACTAAGGGGACAAAGCCACACACCATCGGATTCGCCACTATTCTACAAAATCCAGGTTCAAGCTTTCAAAGTTCTAGTTAAAATATATCAAATAGAATAGTAAATCATTTCATTTCAATTAATCTCACTTTCGATATTGCCGGGAAGGTGTGGGGATTGATAGTTTCTGAGAAACTATGATTCACTCCTCACTTCTGAGGTACGATTGGGGGTCTTTCAAATAGATTAGATCAGCTATCTGGTTATTTAGAATAGATTTACAACTACACAGGCAAGTAGCTATACTCGGCTGCTTTGTTTGTTTTAATTTCGTTATTAGTTTAGTTGTCAATTTCTAGATATTTTAAATAATTGCTCTTTCAATTTCGTTCAATAGTTTATCAAAAACACAAAAATAGAGAAGTTATATATGTTGTAGATATACTTTACATAGTTAATTTTACTTTGTTGCAGTTAGATTTACATTGTTTCTTTTGCATGACAATCACGGGACCTAGGGAGCCCAGAGAATACATATTCGAGCCTATCGTGCCTCAACCCAATCTTGTTACAGCAATAATTGACATAGATTAGAATCTTAGAATCCAATTCTTCCAAACAACGAGACTTGCTGAACAAATCAGTTCACAATTAAGAGGATTAAACATAGAAGATGACAAAGTGCATACGTTTTGGTCAAACTAGCCAAACTACAGATTACCCTAGATAAATATCTGCATGACTATAGAAGGGCTTGAAAGAGAGAAAATGTTCGGTTGTGATCCTTTGGTCCCACAGCCAGATGCAGGAGACATTCTCACTGACATAGACACTAGCTTACGAATTCAGATTTCTAGAACACACAGTAGGTATTCGAAAAGATTGCACAACTATTATTTCTCAATATAGAGGTCGAAAAGGCATACGACTACTAGATATTATGAATTAGGGATTGATTCTACATATGACCATTGAAGGTCCACAACAACCATGAATCTACGGTTGTGATCCACAAATCCCACAACCCAACGGACCCATGGGGCAATCTGACATTGATGTTGGTTTACGCACATCAGTATTCAGATCCACTCCACTTCCACCTATCATCATCGCACAGTTATCCTTGTTAGACATAGCAGCTAACAAAGCTAAAGATTTGGACTAGACCAGAGAATCGACCGTAGAATCCACTATATATCCATCATCCATCCTATGACCCTATCTGGAGATATACATGAAACAATTCCAGGTCATTTTCCCCATATCCCACAACCTATAGATCGGATCATGCCAGAGCTCGATATTGATTGGAGCCTTCGAGTGGTCATCCTCCCGGCCTATCTATCACACCAGTTTAGGTTAGAAGGGCCTTCTTTGCCTTAGATTTGCAGGTTCCATTAGTGCGTGTCGAAGACATAAGATTGCCTAACTAGTTTGCCTATACCCCACGTGTATTCCATCTCCACCGACTGTCTCGGCATGACCTCGGGAGGTCGGGTGCAAGGAAGAGTTACTTATAGATTCACATGCTTGCTTGTCACTTTTCCATCATACAATCTCCTTTCCAAGTGGTGTATGGTGTCGAAGCTCAAGCTCAAAGGTGGCAGTGGAATTGCCAACCACCGCATCGATGAAGGATATTGAGGATTCAAGATTCATCGGTTCCCTAAACAAGAGGGTCATGTACCTCCGAGGCCGAATGAAGATAGAATGCAAGTTTTTGACAGATTTCAACTCATCAAAAAAAGGTGAAGGCTTTGTTTGATAAGAAGGCCAGACAAGAGAGTTTTAAGTAGGAGACATTGTTCTATTATGGGACAAATACACTAGCCTCGAGGAATCTATGGTAATTTTGACTCTCTTTGGCTTGGTCCTTTCAAAATCGGGCATTTTGTTTGGAGATAATTCTTTCTATCTGGACTATGTGGATGGATATCCTCTCCCACTTCCTTATAGTGGACAATATCTCGAAGTTGTTCATGTCCTAGGTGATCGGGCGGTCCCCAGTATATTATGTATAGTGTTTTGGTTTTGGCTTGTTTTCTTTCTTGCTCCTTGTTGCATTTCGTTTTGGTTTTGTTTTTTCCTTTGGTTTGTTTCCCTTTCTTGTGTTTTATCTTCGTATTGGTTTTGCCTTCGACTCTATTTTCCCAATGGATAAGGCATTGGTCTTCTTCCCCCGAGTTTTCTTTAGTTCTTGTCTTGCCTTATTTCATTGTTCCAAGCCAAGTCATCCCTAGAAAGAGCCATTTGTTGTCTCCCTCAAAATCCCCTTCATTTTCCAAGTCAAATTCAAAAATTTTGAGTCGGTGCTCGTCTGCAATTTCACCCTAATGTATTTAAAATCTTTCAAACCTCGTGGTTTGATATATTTTCCATTTTCCTATGAAAATCTTTTTCTGTTTGATTGTCCAATCTTTCCTATGACTGAGGATCGTGTTTTTCTTGGTTTTGTTTGTCTTTTATCTATCCATGGAGAAACAAATCAAAATTTTGGGCATAAATGGTGAGTTTTCCTTTCATTTCCATTTTTCCCATAGTCGCGAATGACGAGCATTTCTTCCTCGTCAAATTTTGTGCCCCAGCATCCATGAGTACGTGGCCATTTCTAATTGGATGTGGCAAGATGGATTCTTTTGCGAACTTAACACTTTTTGTTCTCTTTTGGCAAAAAGTATCAATTTGGCCCCTCGGCCCGAAGGATTCTGATTGGGTCATTGGCTGTTTGAAAAAGTGAAGCGGTGGGTCTTTTTGTGAACTTAGCACTTTCTATTATCTTTTGGCAAAAGTATAAAGTTATCCCCGCAACCTGAAAGTCCTTGATTGGCTACTTTTTGGTGGAAGGTGAAAAGGTGGAATATTTTTGTGCTTTGAGGCATTTTGGTAGAAAAGAGCATAAAATTATAAATAGACCCCCTGGGCCCATAAAGGGACACGTGGCCATTTTTAAGTGTAAAGCGGGAAGGAGGGTCTTCAAGGAACTTTGAAGATTTTTGCTTTGTTTTGGCAAAAAGGAGTTAAATTGTAAAAATGAAGCACATCTCTGTCGCCACTCAGGTAACACCACGTGTTTATTCATGCATTGAAAATTCAAAGCGGGAAGGTGGATTGTCGAGCACTTTGAAGTTTTTGTGCTTTGTTTTGGTGAAAAGAGTTAAGTCATAAAATTGAAGTGCTTCCCCACTAGTCCATTTGAAAGTTATAAAGTTAAGTTGTGCATTGAAAATTCAATAGCAGAAGCGGGTCATCGGAGCGTTTTGAATTTTTTTGCCTCTTTTGCTAAAAAAGAAGTTAAATTTTTAAAATTGAACCGCAACTCGCATCCACTCGGGTAAAGCCATGTGTTAGGTTATGTATTGAAAATTAAACAACAGGGGCAGCAGTCGTCGAGAATTTTGAAGTTCTCATGCTTTGTGTTGGCAAAAGGGCTTAAAGTTTTAAAGTGAATCGTAACTCGCCACCATTCACATGATGTCACGTGTCAAGTCATGTGTTGAAAATTCAACATCCGAGAAGTGGACCGTGAGAGAAATTTAATTTTTTAAGCCTTTTGTTTGGAAAAATTAAAGTTGTAAAAAGTGATCCGTGACTCCGTTACCACTCACGTGATGCCACGTGTCCAACTCCGTGCAGATAGGCGGGCCAAAATATCAAAAAATGACAAATCTCTCTAAAGTTCCAAAATGTGAATTGCATCCCGAGGCCCATTTCAATTTAAATATTTTCCACGTGGAGGGATCACATTTGAAGTTGTAAAAGATCAATGGCTCATATTCAAATGGTTTTAAATGATCGTGTTGCAAAGCATCTTCCCTGCACCATTAGCATTTCTTCACAAATCAAGAATGCGAAAGGTTGCAGAATGATTAAAAGAAATTATAAATGTTATAAGCTGTTTCTTGAAGTTTATTTAATGGGTCCTCGACGCCATTGTAAAGGGTTGGAATTTTGATACTCTGCAAGTGTAAATTGAATTGAAAGAAATCAATACAGAGGCTTCTTTTCTTCTTTCTTTCTTCTTCCTTTCTCTTCTTTGCTTACCCAAATCTGAATCATTCAATCTTTGTGATTAGAAACTTTGTGTTCTCATTGATATGTTTTCCAGAACTTTGTGTTTGTGGAATAGTATTTTGTGCTGTGAATGTGAATGATTATGTTCTTTATTCTCATTTTCTCAATACGCATAAGGGTTTTCTCTGCTAGCTATTTTCCCTGAAAGTATTGTTTTCTTCCTTCTCTCCCATCTCCTTAATTCCTCTGTTCTTCTGTGTTGATAACCTTCCTGGTATAAAATGCATTTCATGATATCAGAAATCCACATCTTGATGCAAATTGTACATTTGTACATAGGTTTTTCCGCTTGTTTTCAATAAGGGAACCTCTCCCATTAAAGAGGAGGGACTTTCTATCCCTCACTTTGTTGTTTCCATTAAATCGCTAATTTGACAACCAACACCGCATCCAAAAAGTGTGTGATACCTCCAATTCTATTTAGATGCATCTACAATCACCACTCATACAAATCTACCAAAAAAATAGCAAAGCTCTCATACAAATTGTCATACAAATTACTGCTCCACCCATGTGTATACGTTAAACTCGAGATCCAGTGTTGAACCTCCTTACGTATTCTTCTTCCGATCATGTATCCACTCCTCAACACTTGCTAGAGTCAACCTGATACGTCTTCATCACAAACCATCTTGAAACAACTGAAAAAGAGGTCCCGATAACGGAACCAATGATGTAACCTAGAATTTACCAATAATATCCCAAGCACGTTGGCACATCACTCATCCTAGACTCGGGTGCTCACCCGAAGCGTACAAAGGCATCGGGCCCCTCTTTAGGTTTGATGTTATAGGATTTTAGCATGATGAATACTTAATGCATTTAGATCCATAATTAATATATCATCCCACAAAGTGCATGTTCAGATCTATATCTAGAGAGTAATGAGACTTAAATGATAACCATGATGAAATGAAAACATCCAGAACAAAGTATACTCAAGATTAATACTCGATTCACTCAACACACTCCATTATATTAAACATGATAAATACATAGAATCTCATTACAATAGATAATACCATAGCTTATGTATATATTAGGTTTTGGCAACATAACCTCATAGTACTTTAGTTCTCTCACACACACACATACTCTCTCTCTCTCTCTCTCTCTCTCTCTCTCTCTCTCTCTCTCTCTCTCTCTCTCTCTCTCTCTCTCTCTCTACTAAAGCGCTTCATTACATATTTATAAGGGTGGGGACTTACCCTTCACTACTTATCTAATCCCAAAAAGGTCACATGTTATTATTAGCCACGCACCATTACAATAATAGCCACAAATGTAAGTGCACTAATAATAGACTTCTTCTAGTTAATCTGTCAAGAATAATTCTATTCTCACCTAAACCATGCAAAGCACTTCGTAGTTGTTCCTCCAAAATAGATCATACATGTTACACAAGTATTCATCCAAGATATGTGTGCTCTCGCACGTCATCTCCAAACATATCCCGTAACCACGAAAATGGATAAGTCTTGGATCCGTCATTGTCCTTTGCGTGATTCCTTCCCGATCCTTCCGTGCCTTTGAACACACTCTGCTCTCCCACGTGAATCTTTTGTATGCCTTTTTCTAAGTGTTACACATTTTACTCGCTCAACAAGAACTATACCTAACAACTAGATAATATCCCCTAATATCTAAATAAAATAAAATAAATATCCACACACATAAGTGGATGAGGATAAATACAATAAAGGTAAATAAAGTACCTAGGTGAACATAAGCTAAGGTAAATACCTACTCTAACACCCCCCTCAAGTGAAGCTAAGGGCCCAAAATGAAAGTGGCATATCCACAGTATGAGTCCCGGAAACTAGGCCTAATGAGGTACACATGTACAATATATCCATGAAGAAATCTCAAACTAAAAGAAGGAAAGAATCCTACTAAAAGGAAAGAAAAGAAGATGAAATAATACGTTCTCACGAACACCCCCCAAGAACAACTTTTGAAACCCCAAGCATGCCATGCAACTCAAGGTAGTGAGGTGATGAAAAAGGATTCATAAAGATGTCTGCAACCTACTATTGAGTTGAATGTACTCCAAGAAAATAAATCCATCCTAAATGTGCTAACGAATGAAGTTGATGCGTATCTCAATATGTTTGGTCCACTGGTGGTCAACTGGGTTGTGACAAATGTGAATTGCACTTAGGTTGTCACACCAAGGTACATTCGGTGAATCCTTTGGGAATCCAAACTCTATCAATAATAGTCAAAGCCAAAGAATATGCTAATTCACTATACTTGTTTCCCTGTACTCTGCCTTTGAAGATGAAATTGCAATAGCCTATTACTTTTTGTATGCCCAAGTAATTGGAGAAGAACCAAGACAAAAAAATATATCCAGAAGTGGAACGTTTGTCATCAATAGAACATGCCCAATCTAAATCTGTATATCTAACCAACTGAGTAGAACCCCTAGTGTAGTGTAGGCCAAAGTGGGAAGTGCCCTACAAATAGCACAAAATCCTTTTAGCAACCTGTCAGTGACTACTATGAGGATAATGTGCAAATTGAGATACAAGCCCTACTGCAAATGAAATATCAAGGCAAGTATGGGTCAAGTACATGAGAATTCCAACCAACTACCTATACAAAGTAGGATCACAAAGTGGAGTGGTACATGTGGAAGTAAGAGTAACCCTAGACTGAAAAGGAGATGGAATTGGCTTATAATCAGCCATATCAAAGCTTGAAGAAGATCATGGGTGTACTTTTGTTGACTCAAATGAATCCCTAAATTTGTTTGATAAATCTAAAACTAAGGAAATAATGCAATAACCCAAGATCTGTCATGTCAAATTGTGTAGAAATATCCCTCTAAATACTTTGAATGTGGGAAGAAGATCTGCCAATAAGTAACAAATCATCAACATACAAGACAAGTATCACAATATCCTTACCAACATGTTGGAGATACACTGTATGATCGGAGTGGCAATGAACAAAACTAGTAGATAGAAGAAAATAATCCATCTTCTCATACCAATCCCGAGGGGCTTGTTTGAGACCATAGAGAGACCTTCGAGTCTACAAATAAGAGAAGAATCCTAAACAAATCCATCTGTTACTCCATGTATATTTCCTCTTGTAAATATCCATGTAAAAAGGCACTCTTCACATCCATCTGGTATATGGGCCACCCCTATGATGCAAAAATAGCAAGTACAAGGTGTATAGAATCCATCTTGGAAACGGGTGCAAAATTCTTAGAGTAATCAATACCTTCAACTTGTGAAAAACCCTTTATAATAAGACGAGCCTTATACTTGTCAATGGACCCATCAACTACATATTTGGTTCGATATACCCACTTACACCTAACCATATTTATTCCTTTAGGAAGAGATACCAAATCCCAAGTATGATTCTTCATTAAAGAAGAATATTCACTGTCATCGCATCATCCCACTCTTGTATCCCATGAGCCTTTGAAAAGGGTTATGGATCCTCGAAAATTCCCACACGAAATTCCAAAACTTGTAGAATGTGTGTGATGATTCCTATTGGGTGCAATATCTTTCATGAAAGGTGTTGTCTCGAAAATCGTAGTACAATCCCACTCGAGGCATAGTGACAACATCAATGGGAATAATATCCTCAATCGAATCTTTAACCTCCTCATCAACCTCCTTAAAGAAATGATCCTCAAGATGAGATGAAGAATAAGAACGAGGTATGGAAGAAGATGAAGAATCACGAGGAGTGAAGTGCTCATCAAACTAAGCATGTGTTTAAAAAAGAACATCAAATGATCGTGGATCTAAAGTTAATAAGCTCTCATGTCCTCACAATACCCTACAAAGATCAATGGTTTTATCTTCTTATCCAAAGATCTCCTTTTCTTCTTTGCACAAAGGCCCAAACACGGATCCCAAAGACTCAAAAAAAGATTCATCTAGCTTAGTGTTGACCAAGCTTCCTCTAGATTCAAATTCTCAAGTGCTCTCTATGGTGTGCAATTCTAAATATAGTTAGCACAATTAACTACTTCTTCCCAAGTAGATAGGATGTAAATCTCTATGATACATCATACGCTTAGCCATTTCCTTCAAATTTGTATTCTTCTATTCTACTAATCCATTCTTGTGGAGTATGAGGAATGTATATGTTGGTGAATAATGACTTTAGTTGCCAAAAAGTTAGAAAAATAATTTTGAATTACTCCCCCATTATAAGTATGAAGACTCTTTATCAACTAGAATATGGTTTCTTGACCAAAGCCTTGAATACTTTGAAGCATGAAAAAACATCAATTTTGTACTTGAGAAAATAAACCCAAGTACGCCTTAAAGAAATTATCAATAAAGGTAAGTGCATACTTATCTCCATTGAAATAGGGGTAGGAAAAACCATCAAGTCACCATGCACAAGCTCAAGTGGTGAAGAAGCTCTTTCAAAAAAATTCTTAGGAAAATGATCTTGGTGTTGTTTCCTAATGCATAGCCATGAAAAACTCCCTCAAGACAAGAAACTCTAGTAAGACCATCTACTTCCATGCCTCCTTATTCTTCTTTATCTCATATTGAGGATCCTTTATTTGAGGAGGTTGATGAGGAGGTTATAGATGTCATTGAGGATCCTATTCCCATTGATGTTTTCACCATACCTAAGTGGGATCGTCATAATAGTTTCTAAGGAAACACCTTTCATATAGGATATTCCACCCACTAGGCATCATCATGCACATTCTATCATTCTGTACTTTTTTAAAGCATATTTTGAGGATCCATAGTCTTTTCACGGGATCATGGGATACATGATGTGATGGTAGTTGAGTATTATTCTTTGTTGAAGAATCGTACTTGGGATTTGGTATCTCATCCTAAAGGAAGAAATATGGTTAGGTGTATATACAAACCAAAAATGCAGGTGATGATTCTTATTGAATCAAACTATGTCTCGATCTAGAAGGATCGATTCATTCGAGAAATGAATGGAAAGTTGTGGGATGAAAGAAGGCTCAGGCACATGTAGCACAACTAAAACAAAAATTACCATATCAGCTTTAACACCAAAAAGAGGAATGAACATGGAAATGGAACCAAAAATAAGATAACGGCGCTGGGACCGAGTGATAGAAGGATAACAACTAAAAAGGGAGCTAAAGGGATGTAGAATGACACAACAAGCACACAATGTAAAAGAAAAGGCAAGAAGAAGGAATAAAAACACTAGGATAAGAGAATAGTCACAAAATGATGCTTCCATTACTTCCAGAAATGCACAAAGTTGTTACAATGGTGAAAGAGGCCGATATCCACATGCACATGAGCTAGATCTAGAGGTCTGCGACTCAAAATACAAAAAATATGAAGTCCTTAGAAAAAGTGTGTAAGGATCCAAAATGTCCAACATTAAAATGAGCCCAACTCTTACATTTATAGATGAATCATGGAAGAAGAAGAGAAGAAGGAGGGAAAATAAATTTGAAATGCAACCACCAACAAGAAGCATTCAATGCCTATAAATCCACCTAAAAATTTGTCAAATGTGCACTCCCCAAGTCTATTTGGTGTGTTGGAGAAGGAAGGATGGTGGATCAGATCAAATCAGGGTGGTTGAGCAATCAGATCTACTCATTAATGCCTAAAAAGATGTTTTCCCATTTCTCACCTACCAGATCCACCAAGAATTTGAATTTGAATGTCTAACACTATAGCCTATATCAACAGCTATCGATTGAGACTAGGCACTGTGCACCAATCGAGTCGAGCTATGTAGAAAAAATATGGTTGTTAAAGTTTTTCGAGTCATCTACACACAAGAAACATGTGGTACGCATGGATTGGCTGAAAGGATGACCAACTATGTAAATTTTTTTCATTTTTGTCACGTGTCACTCATTGATTTGTTGCAAGGATTTGGTGCCCTATTGGTGCACTTTGATTGGTTACATGTGTGGCACTCAAGCATGTCAAAGAATGATGTGGCATGAAATGGCATAGAGGAGGGCACAAAGATATGCACGTGAAGAATGAGGCATGAAGAAGGAAGAAGGAAGGAAGGTGTAAATGCGAACACGTGGGGAAAATGAGGAAAACCGATGAGCGAGAACGTATGGTCAAGGCACAAACTATTACAAGGTAATGTGTGGGGCATGAGAGAGGCCAAGGACTTAGCTGATTGATTTTAAGCAAAAGTGCAAGGTGCACAGTAGATGAATGAATAGATGTAGAAGAAGGTGAAAATGCAAGTGAAGATGCATGTGGAAGGTAAGAGTGGAACAAAGAGGAAAAGGAAAAAGGAAAGGGAAGAAAGAAGGGAAGAAGGGGAAGGAAACATGGGGCAATGAGAGAAAAATGACCAAGTGAATGTGCCAAGGAGAAAAATAAGGTGCACACAACCTTGTAATGAAGATCTCTCAGAGCCAGAATATGTATGTATAAGTTGTCCAAATAACTAGGAGAGTTATTTGGATAACAGTTTTGTGACTTTCGGGGCCATCTTCCTGCTAGATGAAGGAGATCAGTAGCCTAGAGCATCCATTGGGCATGGAGTCTACTATGTAATCATGAAATTTTGATTTTTAACTTTGAAGAACTACCCTTGAAGTCACTTGAAGGATCATTTCTTGACTCTATTCTGAATCTGAAAAACTAAAATTGAAGAAGATCGACATCCTAGAAGCAAAAGAAGAGCACATAAGAAGCACACGAGAAGAAATAACTATGTACAAAAAACAATGTGCAAAAACACACTTGGAGGAATTTAAACTACTCTAATATATACAAAAATGATGCAAAAAACTTAATGGAAGGGTTTGAGATAGATCCCATTTACTTGGGATTTACAACACGCCTCCATCAAGATGAGTTAACTCAAAAGAGTTAGCCTCCTTGCATGAACTTGATGATGTATGGGCCACTCCAAAGTGCATCAAACTTTGAATGGCACCTTGGTTTAGCTCTGTCAACATCCCATTTCAAAACCAAGTCCCCAACTTTGAAATCTTGAGGCCTAGCCTTTCTGTCAAACCATTTCTTTGTTGCTTGTTGATGTTGTTCTAGCTTGATCATGGAAGAGTTTCTTGATTCTTCAAGATTAACCAACTCTTCCATTCTAATTTCTCTCTGGTCTGCACCTTCAAATTCCAGCTGTTGGGCAAAGTGCTAATGAGTTCAACTCTAAGCATCAAAGGAAGGGTAGCCTCTTTTCCATAGAATAAGCTTGTAAGGAGTGAAGTTCCTATTGCCTTTTTTAATTGTGATTCTATCTTCCTAGAGCACACGTGAGACCTTTGTATGCCACTATCTTTGGTTGATGTTCATTGTGTGCTTCATGATCCTATCAAGTTCTTGTTTGTTGACTCTTCTAGACCATTTCCTTGAGGGTAATAGTTGGAAGAAGTCTTCAGATAGATGCCCATATTTAGAGCCCAATCAATGATTTTAGTGCCAAGGAAGGATTTTTCATTATCAGAGATAATGGTTTGAGGAATGCCAAACCTTGTGACTATACCTTCAAGAAAGTCAAGGATGACTGACTCAGTTGATTCCTTGAGTGTGACAACTTCTGTCCATCTGGTGAAGTAGTCCATAGCTATCAACACCCATTTGTGTCCAATGCTTGAAGGTGGATTGATCATGCCTATAGTCAAGACCCCATTACACAAAAAGGTTGATCTGCTTGGATTGGTCGAGGGGAAGTGCTGCCAATCTCTTCTTTCCTACAAAGAAAGTGCATTCTTTACATTTTTTGACCCACTTGTGTGCATCTGCAAAACAGAGTAGGCCAAAAGATACCTGCCATTATGATCTTTCATTGTTGTAGTTTTGGTAGAAAGTGTCCACCAGAGAATCCATCATGAAATTTTGCTAACACTTTTTCATTTGCGCATATCTGATACACCTTAACAACATGCCATCAAGATTCTTCTTGAAGAGAAGTCCATCAATCAAAACATAAGGGATAGATTGTAACCTCATATGTCTTCTCTTTTCCTTTGTTTAAACTAGGAGGGTATGCACCCTCGAAAAGGAATGTGATCATGTCCTTCATCCAATCATGTACATGCCAGGATCTATATTCTACTCAAGTTCTACATATGAGAGAGATCTCATCAAAAATAATGAAGTCTCATATTCATTTGTGTGCATCCTCAACAAGTTACTTTGCAGAGCGTGCTACCTCTTACCAATTTGTGGCTTTGATAGTCACATCATACTCCATGATTTTGGTCACCCATCATGCTCTCTTTTCACTGATTTCTACTCCCATGATGAAGTCTCTAACAAAAGAGTGGGAGACTAACACCTTGATATGATTTGTGGTGAGCATACTTTTGAATTTCTTGAGCACACATGATGGTGAAGACCTTGCTTCTCCATGTGACTATATTTTAATTCATAATCCTTCAAATCTGGCTAAAGAAAGCCACTAGTTGTTCCAACCCTTGTTCATTTTCTTGTGTTAGGACAACAACAACACTCGCATCAATGCCATAAGCATAAAGGATAAAATCCTTTGAGTAATTTGGGTTGATGAGTGTTGGCGTGCACAAGAAATTTCTTGCTTGATTTTGTTGAAGCTTTCTTTTCCTTCTGTTGTCCATCTGAAAGCTATGTCCTTCTTGAGCATCAGGGTGATGGGCCTTACCAGTCCTACAAAGTTAGGAATAAAATGCCTAACAAAATTGATCTTACCAGGAAGGACTATAAGGCCTTTTTGTGCACTCGGTAGGGAAAGGAAAGAGCTAGGATGGCTGAAATGCTCAGATCAATTGTGATGCCATCCTTTGAAACCACATGGCCTAAAAGCTTTCCCTATGCCACTAAAAAATTACACTTCTTGGGGTTAAGAGATACCCCAAATTTTCTACATCTCTCAAATACTTTCTCTAGTGTGCCATATGATCCACACTTTACTTTGAGAAGATGGTTATGTCATCAAGGTAAACCAAGATGAACTCATTGATGTATAACCTTTGAAGCAATATCCATGGCATGGCATTGAAATGTAGTGCTTGCATTTGATAGACCAAAGGGCATCTTATGATATGCATATGTTCCCCACTTGGTTGTAAATGTTTTTTGAATTGATCCTCTTCCTTGACCAGAGATCTGATTGAAACCTAAATACCCATCCAACATTGAGAATATTTGTGCACTAGCCATAGTCTTAAAATCTACTCCATTGAAGGCAAAGGATAATGATCCTTTAGAGATGCCTTGTTCAAATCTCTGAAATCAACATAGAGTCTGATTTCACCATTCTTCTTACGCACTGAACTAGATTCATGACCCAAGTAGAGTACTTGATGGGAAAAATAATCTTCCTCAATGAGTTTGGATAATTCCTTTCTCATGAGGGCTCTATCTTTGGATTGATAGTCATTTTTTTTTTCTATGGGTTGATACCAGGATCAAGGTCAATGGAGTGTTGAGAAACACTTGATCAAAACCTTTGAGGTCTTCATACTCCCATGAGAAGATATATCACTATATTTTTGAAAAGAGAGATGAAGGCATGTTTTCATCATGTGCAAAGCTTTACTGAGCAAAAACTCCTTTCCACACATAATAGTGACTGGGAGAAGTCTTCTTGCACGACGTGCACATATACTTTTCTTCACCCTTGAACTCATCATCAGGGCTAAACATTTTCTCTAAGGTGACCAACCCTTTAGGAAACTTATTTGAATTTCAGCTGATCACTTGGTCACCATAGTTGTCATGCAAATCAGCTTGCATGCTTGATGAGAACTCAACTTCATTTTGATGAAACTAGATGATCTATGTGCATCACTTTAAAACACTTTCCAGCTGGTGTTGTTATCTAGAATGGATGGTCTAATCACCATCTTAATGTGTTGAGTGTTTCCTTTGACAAAGTCCTCAACAGGAGAGAACTACATGAACCAAGTGCGCCATTTTGATCAACTTCCTTATTCATTTTATGTGGCACCACCTACATATTTAGAGCATCAAAGCTCTCAAGGAGGTCCCAAACTCTATGTTTATAAGCTTTGAGAAGCTTATTCTTTTCATTGCACTTATTGGTGACTTGGTGGATAACCAATTTTGTACCCCAAAGATCTCAGAATGCCTTAATCTTCTTCTTTTCAGCAATAAGTAAGACCATGCACCAATGCCTCATACTTCTACCACATTGTTAGAACATGTAAACTACAATCTATGTGTGAAGAATAATTTCTCATCCTTAGGGAAATGAGAACAACTCCTACTCTCCACATGCATCATTTCTACTTCTGATCCATCAAAGTATAACTTCCATAGACCAAGGTTCTCTTCACTTTTCTTGAGCACGCATGCAAAGCACAACTTCTTCTTCAAGAATGCAATAAGTACCAAGCCTAGTTTCATAAGCTTCCAAGCTCTTCAACATATGGGTCAAATTTATGGTGCCTCTCTACCCACTCATCAAGTACTAGATCAGAATAGAAGGTGGAAGAGGCTGCTCTTCAGAAATGAAAGCTTGTTCTTCTTGATTAAATAGTTGGCTTGGAGAGGGGATGGGACATATGACTCTACATGATAGGAAAATATTGGCTCAACTTGTATGGTAAACTGGGTACCATACCTTGTCTTGAGTAACATATGAGACCAATCAGAAGACAAGTAACCACCCACTTTAGCAGTAAAATATCTTGATAAACATAAGGAAAACAAAGGAGGTAGGTCAATGATTGACACATCTTGAGTTATTATGAGACTTGGACATGCATGGAGGGTTAACTCAAGATCCTTGATGATTCCTAGGTAGTGAACAGTTGAACCATCAAGTTGTAGACTCCTTTTGTCAAGGGGCTATACTTAAGACCTAAGACATCAACAATCTTCTTAGGCATGACAAAGTACTAACACCCGAGTCAATCATGCAATTATGGACAAGATGTTTTCCTATGATCAAAGACATATAGAAGGGTGGGGTTTTAACAACTTTACTTACTTGTTTCTCTCTTCTTGACGATATTTGATAGAAGTGTGTGCAACTTTGTGAATAGTTGGATCAATGTACGTGAGAGTTGCTAGAGAGCTTCATGCAACAAGTCATGCTAGAGATGGAATGGTCAGGGCATCCCACATTATGACATTTATGTTTGTCTTTTTCATCTGTCCACAATGCTGAATGGAAAACCCATTGACTTGCATTTTTGAGGAACAACAACATCCTTTCTTGATTTTTTAGGTGCAGAGGTAGAACCTTAAATGGGCTACGACAGAGGCTTGACCTACCAAAGGAGGGGCACATGCACTTAAGAGAGGAGGATTTGCATGGAGCCTCAATGTGGGACTTGAGCAATTTTACTACGATGTCTTAGCTTCTTCCTTTTTTTTTTTGAGGATTTCTTGTGTTGCTAGAATTATGACCACGCACATGCCAGACTCAAGCATTCTCTTCTTGTATCTTGTGTTATCTACAACTTGGGCATGCATGGTCTTCTTGTATCATCTCATGTAGCTTGGTTGATTACACAAAAGTCCTCAGCACCAAAGAACATCAAATTTTCCTCTGAGGAGCTTCTAGGCATTTTCTTGGTTATCTAATTTTAGGTGCACTTGTTGAAGGCTCACAAGTTGAAGCATTCTAAATCATATAGGCTTGCACACACGTAACATTAGCACAATGATATTGATATGAGGCATATTGTAAGGAAAACACCATTCAGACTCCTACACCATGTTGTTCTATACTGAGACAAGTGTCTGACTTGTGTTGGGCGCTGGAAGAGGTTGTGCAGAGGAATAACTTGTAAAGGAAAGTGTGCATTAGCATGCCATCTATCATTCTACTGGTATTTTTTCTATATCTTTGATTTCCATATTGATTCTACCAAGGTTGATTGCTTTTTTTGCACCTGATTAGAACTACCTTTGTAGGCTTGTGCCTACTGCTTCTCCAATGATATGACCTTGTTGGACAAGTTTCTAATCAAGGCCTTCAATTCATCATCTTTTTTGTTGTGCAGAGAGTAGGATGTTAGATGCAACTAGTTGCATGCTTTTTACACTGAACTAGCAATAGAAGGTTGGGGCACTGGAGACATCTCTGGGAACAAGGGCACAGGAGGCCTAGGTGCTATTTTCACCCGAATGAGACTTTTTTTTCCCTTATTGCAATGTTGTATAAATCAAGTAAGGTTCTACCTCCCATGGATTGAATCATGACTGAAATGTCACTATTCAAAGCCCTTAGATAGTACAAGAAATCATGTTGGGTTATAGGCCTTACCACTTGAGGAATTTGTCCCAAGTCTTCTAGAATCTGATGTTGAAATCAGTCATCTACTCATTGGGCGTGTGCTTTGTTGTAGTCATCTACTCCACCAATGATAAATGATCTAATTTATCTTCAAAGTAATTACAAAGAGTTATTCCAAGCTCATCCCATAGTAATAGATGCAGGTCTTAGGCCACGGTACCATTGGAGTGTTTTACCCTTGAAAGAGGCTATAAGAAACCTAACATAACAACATCATCATGTGTAATCAGATAGATAGAGCATACATTGGCCACATCTTGAATGTGTTCAATAGGGGTGACTTTATTTTCTCCTGTGAAGTATGGAATACTTTTGAGCGTGGTTGGCATATATCATGTTGAGCATTGAGATTGAGTGGGCTTCCACCAGTGAAGTTGGTGAAGTTCCTTGGAGGATGAGGAGGTTAAAGCACCATGGCAAGGGTGCACTTGTCTATTTTGAGGAGGAGTAGAGTGCGTGGCAAAGCGTGTGGAGATGGGGATATGGCATGCACGGGATCTGGTCAGCAAAGTGTTTCTTGGTGAAATCTAGAGGTATTCAAAGGATCCTTCATCTGCAACACTTTGTCTAGTATGCACTCTTCTCATAAAAGGTGTTCAGGACTACAAAATAGGAGCTCTTGAAATGTTGGGAGTCATCAAATGTGTTGAAATAAGCCTCAAAGATTGGAAATGCTAAGTTCACACACCATAAAACTTAGCAATATGAAATTTAAGCTTTCACTTCTTATCCCACTAAGGGTATTCCAAATCGTTGGTCATTAAACTTGCACCCGTGTCTCTCCCATCTAGAAGGATTGATTCATTTGAGACAACAATGGAACCATCTTTAAGTTGATGAGACTCTTGTTTCCACAGTACCTAGTCTTAACCTAAACTAACCTAATTAAGACCTATAACTTGGTCCACATCCACACCCATGACTAATTACTCCTCACTCGCACCTAAAACCAACCTCATAATGACTTGACCAAGCCCATGACTAATCCCTCGGGAGAAAAGGAGGAAAGTGGCTATTTTACCAAAAATAGCCGCTTTGACTTTGACCAGACATCGGTTCTACTCGACCACCGTCGGTTGCGTAACCGCCATCGGTTCCTGTAAATGACCACCTCGACCAAAAACAAGGATCGGATTTTCATTTGATGGGAGGAGGAGAAATCATTGAAAGGATCCGTTTGCTTGGCGAAGCAGAGACAAGTGAAGAAACAAGAGAGTTTGCGAGAGAAGGACATCAAGCCCAAGGCTGCTAACTTGAATAACCGAGCCAGTGACACTCATCCGAGCATCGAGAGAGAGGAGATAGCACATCTTGGATTGTCGAGATCATCCTACTTGAGCCACTGTCTTCGTCATCACGGTCGTGGAACTGCATCTTCATCGAGGAGCAGTAAGTAGTGTCTTGTATGTTTCTAAGCACCATTTCTTGAGCACATGGATTGATAGTAATTATAAACTCATTCCTAGATCTACCACCTACCCAGCACCCTACACTTAACCTTCATCCATACATCCTTGTATTGCCCGAAAGACCATTTTATCACACTCTGAGTCTTCCTGTCCTCTCACTTTATTCCCCTCGGCCATCCGCTAGTCTTAATAACCCCACAATCACCTGCATGACCAACCTCTATCCGAAGCACCTGAATTCTTGACCCTACCGGTGTCGGTTATCCCCTACTTACCGTGATGGTTCTCTAACCGCGATCGGTTATCCAGTGGCCGTGCATCGGTCAACTTTGTGACTTATACCCCAAAACCTTCCTCTCGCCTATTTGTCACCCTAACACCTCGGGTCGATCTGGTTTATCCACCTTAACTCAACTTTGAATGTATCGAGCGACCGATGTAACCGAACAAACAACGTGACTCTTTATTATTGATAGTTTAGCCTCTATTGCTTTGTAACAGGTACCTAAATCGTGATTTTGCAATATAGCTTTCTTTGTTATCATTTGTGTTAATTCGTATTAAAAGGGGAGCTGACCACCTTGAAAGGAAGTTTTATATTTCTGGGCCTAAGCAGCTCCCTCATTTATTGTCTAATTAAAATCTGGTGGTCTTGTATTCTTATTTGCGGTAGTCCTTCCAAGAGACAAAAGGAGTTCTTCGCATCGATCGATCTTTCTCTACGGTACATGCCTCACCATCTCAACATTCAACAGGTATTCCTCCTAGCCCTAACCCTTATCTATTTCTCAAAGGAATGAAAGGATAGAAGCAAGTCTATTCCACAGAGCCTGAAACATTCCGTGCGAAACATTTTGGCACGCCCGGTGGGACCCATTTCGGGTTTCTTTAATTCTTGCTTGCTTTCATATAGGGAGCATACCTGCTGTTTTCTTCTTCTAAAGATATTCACAAGGTATTTTGTTATTTTGGTAAAAGAACTGGCCTTGCTTTTACATCTTTGCATTAGTGAAAGTCATCTCTTTTGCTTCATCGAATATCATTTTCGATTTGGGTTTAAAACACGTGCATCACATTCTTGCTTGTTGTTTTCAATTCTAGTGAACATAGATTAAGTAACAGGTCATACACGTGGGGGTGATATCCACGGTATTGACAAGAAATTAATCTTACTTTCACTGCACAACACATACCGAATCACTTCACAATTAACACAACAGCTCAAAACATCCCCCTTTTTCCATGGTATTCCTCACTTTGATTGAGGTAACCTTATGAGCCAAAACAAACTTGACATTTCCCCTAAGTCTTTTGTTTAGGATTCTGACATCATTCTATGTCTAAAGGCATAAGCCCACAATAATTAAAATTAACCCTAGGGTTAGTCTCTGGATTTGCGTGTGCATCTTGCTTGTTTTCGTTTTTTTTCTCATTATACTGTGTTCTTACGTGATCACCTTAGAACAATTTGATAAATGTACTAAGCGTTGTTAAAAATCAAATCAGCAGCTTCTTATATTTTCTTATACCAGTCTTATTACACCGACATCGGTTAACTGACCGACGTCGGCTATAGTCTAACCGACATCGGTTATCAGACCGATATCGATTCTTGTCTTTTCTGATTCTGACAAACCAACAACCTACCAATTTCACCATTACGAGGCTGTTTACATTTCTTCTGATAGATTGAAGCCCTCTTTGTGTACTCTTGTCCATGGTTGTTATCACTCAAGAAGCAAGCCGCCGCCATGGTTTCACATGCTTTCTGTGCCTTTGCTGAATCACCCCCTTCACATTACTATAGGGAACCCTACGGACACCGGTGAGATCCCCAAAATTCTGTAGGAGATAAGGAATTTGCCAAATTTTGGATGCTAATCCTAGCGTTGTCTGATACTATTTGTCTCATGCCCACGACCATACGCCCGATGGTAATTCGACTCCTTGTTGGCATGCCTATTAGTATAGCTGCTCATTTAGCTCCCACTCCACCTGATAACACCGTCTTGCCTTCTGCATCCTTAGCCCCGTCTCCCAATCCGACGGCTTCAGAGGTTCATACGACATAGATTGGCTTTCCTTTGGTTAATCTTGGGCCCCACATGTCATTACCACCGACTGCTCCTACCTCGTCTCTCTTGCAGACTACTCCGTTCATGACTTGCTCTCTGCCACCTATCCACACGAGCTTTCCTTCTCAAGCTCCGCCTACCTTTTCATTCCCACACACGTATCCAGTGACCTCAACATCTTATATAGGACATCCCTATTCGGTCACTTCAACATATTCGTCCCCCATACCTTATCAACACTTAACCCCACCATTGTCTAGCGGAGGCCCTTGGCCCAATTTGCCTCCGTTTACCACAACCGCACCATCATCTCATCCACCACGGTTTCATCAAACAAATGATGGACAAAATGCAAAATCTGGAGGCTTACATTTTGGGAAGTCGTAGCGCCTTGACATACGAGCAAGTTTGTCGGGAGCCTATTCACCCTTTCATCCCCCCTTCATTCATATCCTCCTCAATGGAATTGCCAAAATTTACTCGTTTTAATAGTAAAGAGGATCCTCAACAACACTTGCGATCATTTAGACATGCTTGTTATTTGATTGCTCATGATGATGCCTTGCTACTCCGCACCTTTCCCATGTCCTTATCAGGACCCGCCTTGGAGTGGTACGATGCTTTAACCCGACCTCAATCTTCTCTTTTAACCAACTAGCCCAATCTTTCTTGGATCATTTCTCCATTAACATTGCCAAGAAAGTATCTATCACCGACCTCTATGCCATCCGACAATTTGAAGATGAATCTATCGCAGATTTCGTTGGACGATGGCGGGGCCTTATCAACCAACTTACATATGCCTTGCCTCAGGCTGAACTTATCAAACTTTTTACGCGGGCATGCGCTAAGCTGTCTCTCCTACCCTTCAAATTCAAACCTTCCGCACATTTGTCGAGGCCTTTACTATGGCTCGGAAACTAGAAATTCGAGCCTTAGAAGAAGAGAAATTGCGGTTGCGCAACAAAAACCCCAATTTCCGAACTCCAGATTCCACCAATAAACCAAACACCACCACTCCTCACACATCTACTTCTTCGAAATCAAAAGGAGCTGTCCACGCGGTGATGGTCAAATCTCAAACACCATCTAATACCCCACCAAAAACCACCTATAAATATAAAGCCGAGCCCATCAACTACACTCCCTTGGGAGAAACATATGGTGTGATATTGGAAAAATTGCTTAAAGCAGGAGCCATTACCTTACCTCTGTTAAACCTCACTCACGGGTTTGATTCCACTCGCGCCATACCTTCTTGAGTACAAAGAAAATGACTTACGTAACTTTCCACCGCGTGAAGGGACATAGTCATGAAAACTGCAAGATGTTGAAAAACATAGTGCGGGAAATGGTTGATGCGGGGATATAACCCTCGATAATCCTAATGCCCTGCTAACTTGAAATTTGAAAATATTCAACAAACCATTCCCGAATCACTCTTCTAACATGATACATAAAACCAAGATATCTTAGCGAGGAGAGTGTTCATGAGATCCATGCAGTCTTCGACTCCCAGCCAAAAGCCTCTATCGAGAAAATTTTGAATCAAGCCTCTTCACTGATGCAGGGGCCCGAACCTCCTTCACCACCATCAAGACAAGGTGAAATCATTCCTTTATCCATAAAGGAATTAACCCCCAAGTTCCCTTCTCACAAATGAGCCTTCTTACACCACATCCTTGCAAGACTGTGAGCGGATGTTATCTAATTTATCTATTTCCCAAACGTCTCCTTCTACCATTCTTGTTGTACAAGAAGAAGGCTCGCCACTTCTTTTGTCATCCTTAGACGAAAAACCTCTTGAACCGACATCACCACATTCTTTAAACATGATGGATCCTCTCAAACACGCCCTCCTACCTATTAGTTCTTCATCGCCTAAATCTTTTCAGCGACCGGTTGACCTCTTAACGCCCATTGATACAGTGCCTCATCTACCCCCTGTATCACACCCACAGTGGACCGGAATCACAACCCACCTTTCTTCCATACAAAAGTTCCTATTCACATGTGAGGACTTGTCATTCCCCAGAAGATAGACAGGTCCTATGGGAACGTTTGAGTACGCCATATTCTACTCAAATGCAGATGACCGATCCAGATGCCTCTACCATATACCCGAAGTGTTTACAGAAGCTTAAAATGCCTATGTCCTCATCTTCACCCCCCTCATCTCTACCAAATACCTCATCCACTTCTATTAACCTAACCAAATCTTCCCCTACGCTTGGGACCCCACCAATACCCAGTCTAACACACCCACCTAAGCGGCTTGATTTATCTAAAAATAAAGCCGTCCATCCCATTAGGAGACAGACTCAATCTCCTCAATCTATGCCTCTATCACAACTAAAACCCTCGTCGTCACACCTACCTTCCATATTGGGACCCCATCCCTCCACCTTGCATCAATATATCATACCTCCTGCGTTTTCTTTAAAGCGACCTCGCCTTACTACACCCATACGAGAAATCCAGGGTATATGCAACACCGTCACCCCACGTATCTGTCCACCTCAACCTTAAACAAATTCCATCATCAAAAGATTTGTTTTCTGTCACTCTATTTCTCATGGTTGTTTTACGATACCACATCATATGTGGCCTCATCATCTAACCAGCTAAACATAGCTTCTGCGTCAAAGAAGCCACGTTTAGTTAAAACCCATTATCAAAACTCCTTGGCTAAACCACCACCCATACAAACCAACCATACCACGTCATCACCAAAATCGACCCAGTCAATAGCCTCCTCTTCCTCTGACTTTGACCCACTCAAAGGGTCTTACGCCAAAATCCTTGCTATGTTGGTAGAGAATGCGACCATTTCCCTACCCCCACTTAGACCTTATGATCCATCTAAACCTCGACCTATAGGTTACGATGAGTCTAAAATCTGCGCTTACCACCGCACACCAGGACATGATGTAGAGGGATGCAAAGCGTTGAAAGCTATACTTCGTCAGTCACCTCTCTCAGATAGAAAAGTTAAGAAAGATAACTTACGAAGAGAGAGACCTTTAGCTTCAATTCCCTCTCCTATACCACTGTCCCCACCTCACCAAGATCTATCATTATTACAGCCCCACCTCTCGAAGACCATGACCTATCCCTACCATCTTCCTCCTCTCGTATTCACGAGATCAATATGATTAGTGTTCTTTGCTCGAGGACGAGAAAAAACAATGGGAAAGCGAAAAAAACACACTGCGGCATCTCTTTCTCCGTCCACCATCCCGATGGCACCACCACCTAAAGTGGTTATTCGCGGACCCACTATCCGTCTCTCAATGGAATTTCCCACCGAACCATGATCAAACGACTTCACCATCACCTATAAAAATGACACTTTGTATGATCTCATTCGGACTTCTGAATCTCATCGACAAGCTCTCGTTGAAATCCTTGAGGATAGAGGTCTTACCTAATGAAACCTTTCTGTTACCTCTATTCTAACACCCAATCACGTTGCTTCACTCACCCAAACAATCTATCTCCCCACCACTTGTCTCTGTGCATGCAACAAGCCCGCTGTTTGTCGGTTTCTCAGAAGATGAAATTATCGACTTTGGTGCTGAAGATCGACCACTGCTCTTTTCATCTCGAAACTTATGTCCGGGGACATTCGGGTACGTCGTGTTATGATTGATGGGGGCGCTAGCCTAAACATCATCTCTTGAAAAGCCTTCCAAACAAATGAATATCCCTTCTAGTTGCATGTGTGCCAACCCCATCATGTTGCGGTCATTCATATGATCTATTACTTCTACCTTAGGCACCGTGATCCTTAACATTCGTGTAGGGCCACGCACTTTACCCGAACTCTTCTATGTCCTTGAGGAGAGTTCGATACAATATGTTGTTAGGCCGCCCTTGGATCCGGGCTATGGGATGCGTTCCTTCCACCTTACATAGATGCATAAAATTTGAGTACGAGGGAAGTCCTACACCGTAAAAGCTGATCCTCCCCCTTCAAAACCTGCAATATGTTGTATCGCCCTAATGATGTGCTTGTACCAGTCAGACACCCATTCATCCCCAACCTGACCATCCCACTTGACCGCACCTACACCTTGACCAATGAAACCGCCATCACAAATACCACTTCCTTTCCCATGAGATAACATCCCAACCTCAGACCCCTTAGTAGATGTTTTCAACGCCTTACTGCTTTGGGAGTACACTATATAACGTTAGCTCTTTCCATACCCCACGGGAGTACGGACGATTACATGCACATCCTACCTATGGCCGTCGTCGTGGGGAGGTAATCTCTTACGGACCACCCCATTGCCGCACCAACCTAACATATGGGGGTGTTGACATCCTCATTACCCCAACCTCCTCTTGGTGTGGTTCCTTCCAATCAATTTTCAATACTTGACAAATCGTCGTTTCACCCTCACCTTCTTGACTCGTTGTGCTTGGAAAGGCTTTGGTTTTGGTCTTTATGAACAAGGCCGACATACACTCATTCCCATGACTACACGCAAACACAATGATCGTAGTGGTCTCGGTTTTCCTGAAACACTTACAGGAGAAACCTCGTGTCAGTTGTATCCTGGAAGATGACGACGTCACCCCTACCAAACCATCATCACCCATTTTGCCATCATCACCCACAGAGTCGATAGACCCTGAATCTATCCCTCCTAACTTTTTTTTTTCATAAATGCTATCTCCCTAGGTCCTCTCACTTATCAACGTGATAATGAGGACCCATCTTCTCTTCCCCTTCTGTATCCAGACATGATCGAAGAGGATTCACCTTCAATTAATGTTGTTGAGTGCCAGGATGATGACTCCATCCTCACTTATCTTGGCGCGGATGACTCTTATATTCAACGCGCCTTACCATCTGAAACTCAAACCATGTTGAATGAGTCAACTATAGAAATCAACATCCACACAGAGGAGGATCCTCACGTTGTGAAGATCAGACAATCCCTTAACACATCAGAACAAGCCGCCTTTACTACCTTTCTCCATACCCACCCAAGCTTTCGCTTGGTCCTCTGTTGTGACATGCCGGGAATTGATCCTATTTGCTGTCCATAACATTACCACGAAACCGATTCCAAGCCAATTAAACAAAACTGAGAAAAATGCATCCACGCATTGCCCTCTTGGTCAAAAGAAGAGCTTCAACGACTCCTTTACTGTTTCCTTCATCTTGCTATTGACTATCCTCAATGGATTTCTAACATCGTACACTGTCACTAAAGCGACGGGGGACTTCGGATATGCAGGATTTACGAGATCTTAACCTCGCTTGCCCCAAGGATGACTTCCCCCTCCCAGTATTGATCAACTTGTTGATCTCACTTTGCTGCGAGCCATGAGATGCTCTCTCTCATGGATGGCTTTTCGAGATCTGACCAAATTTTGGTTGCCCTGTGCCGATCAACATAAAACTACCTTCATAACTCCTTGGGAACCTTACATTATCGTGTCATGCCATTTGGCCTTAAGAATCTTTGGTGCGACCTATCGGCGGGCTATGACTTACATTTTCATGACATTATGCACACTATCCTTGAGGATTATGTCGATGATCTTCTTGGCAAATCTAAACATCGCGGTGAACATCTCGATGTTTTAACCATTATTTTCGATCACCTATTACAATATTCGGTCAAAACTTGACCAAAGAAATGTGTCTTTGGTGTTCTTTCGGGAAAACTTCTTGGCTTTATCGTCTCTTTGCGTGGCATTGAGGTCGATCCATCTAAAGTCAAAGCTATCCTAGAAATGCCCCCACCCAAAACCTCGAAACAATTACGTAGTTTACGGGGTAAACTTGATCCATCTATCCGGCGTTTCATCTCCCAACTCTCGGATCGATGTCAACCTTTCCATCACCTTCTTAAAAAGGACATTGCCTTTGATGGGCGAAGAGTGTCCACCAAGCCTTTGAAGCTCTCAAAGCTTATCTCTTGCAGACCACCGTGCTTATTCCACCTCGGGATGATCACCTTTCTACCTTTACCTTTACCACCCCGCCATCTTATAGGAGCCATGCTCGCACATCGGGACTCGAGCACGTCGAGAACAAGCCGTTTATTATATAAGTCGTACTCTCGTGGATTACGAGACTAGGTATACACATGTAGAAAAATTGTGCCTAGCCACATCATTCGTAGCCACCAAACTTCGACATTACCTCTGAATCACAAAACTTTTGTCATTACCAACACGGACCCCATTCATTATATGTATGCCAAACCACATCTAAACCAACGCATCGCCCGATGGCTTATGCTCCTCTTGACCTCGACCTTGAGTTTATACACGAAAGTCAATCAAAGGACAAACCATTGCGGACCAACTTGCGGAGGCCCCTTTACAGGGAACAATTTACTAATTTTAATTTCCCGACGAACTCATCGCCACTCTTTCCTCGGGGAGGAGTCGTATCCAATGACCCTCTTCTTCGATGGATCCAAATGCCAGCGCGGCGGAGGAGCCGGCGTTGTTCTCATTCCTCTTGATGTTGAGCCTATGCCTCTTTCATTCCGACTCGATTTCCCCTGCACTAATAATACAGCGGAATACGAGGCCCTTGTTTTGGGTCTCCAGGTTGCGTTACACTTAGGTGTCAAATCTATTAATATTTTTGGTGACTCTCAATTGGTAGTCAATCAAGTTATGGGCATCTACCAATGTAAAAATGAGGAACTTCAAAAGTACAAACATTACGTGGATTCACTTTTGACCTCATTTACTCGTTATTCTATCCAGACCATTCCCGCTCCACTAACAAATTTGTGGATACTATGGCTTGCTTAGCCTCGCAAATTCCTACCTCACCAACCGACTCGACATATTCATCTTGGTCAACAACTCTTTGCCCCATCTTACTCAGCCCGGTTGTTTGTATGATAAATAATGTGTCTGCTAATTCGCGGGATACAGTATCACCAATTTCACGACTACCTTACAACCTCTGTTCTCCCACCTGACCTAACTAGTACCGGAAAACACTTTTCTTAAACGTGTTTCTCGTTATGTCGTCATGGGGGACTCCTTTATAAACGTGGCTTTGATGGTATCCTCCTTCGATGTCTAACCGGCGCAGAGATCACCTATACCATCCAACAGGTCCATGACGGTATTTGTGGTGGACATTTTAGCGGCCTTGCCATGGCCAAATGAATCCTTCGCCTAGGTTATTATTGGCCTACTCTCAATAACGACTACTACGAATATGTTAAGCGTTGTGTTATGTGTCAACAACATGCCAACCTTCAACATACTCCTAGCCATCCGCTACAGGTCGCACGAGATCTTTGGCCTTTCTCACAATGGGGTTTAGACCTTATTGGTGAGATTCATCCGCCCTCTTCACAACGTCACCGATGGATAATCACAGCAACCGAATATTACACAAAATGGGTGGAGGCTATTCCACTCATTTCAACTAAAAAAGAAAAAATTGTAGAGTTCATTAACCACCACATTATCTGTCGTTTTGGTGTTCCTCATCGCCTGATAACAGATAATGGAAAATCTTTCAAAAATAAGTTGTTGCAAGACCTTTGTGACAACTTTGGTATCAAACTTAGCTTCTCATCACCCTACTATCCACAGCGAATGGACAAGTGAATCTTCTAATAAAACCACTAACCAAAATCCTCATGAAAGT
This sequence comes from Taxus wallichiana var. yunnanensis, assembly GCA_018340775.1. Classification (NCBI taxonomy): domain Eukaryota; kingdom Viridiplantae; phylum Streptophyta; class Pinopsida; order Cupressales; family Taxaceae; genus Taxus; species Taxus wallichiana. Next base: position 500,512,686 of record CM031241.1, read on the forward strand.
TGTTAATGATTCCGGAAGAAATTGGCATGATCACATTCCCTTTGCCCTTTGGGCTTATCGTACTAGCATTCGTACCTCCACTAATGCCACACCATTTTCTTTGGTATATGGTACCGAGGCTGTCTTGCCTCTCGAAATACAAATACCCTCCCTCGAATATCTCTTGGATATTCTCACCAATGATGATTTCCGCCAGAGCGGTTAGCCCAATTAGAGCTTCTTGACGGCGTCGTCTTACAGCTCTTGATCACCTTCAAATCTATCAAAAACGCATCAAGCGTGCTTATGATAAGCGACTTCATGAGCGTACCTTTAAGGTTGGTGATCTTGTCCTCAAAGAGAATCAACATGTAACCAAACTAGAAAAGAGCAAACGTGGAAAATTTGCTCCCAATTGGATTGGGCCTTACATAATCACTCACACTTATGGATCAGGCACTTATCGTTTAGCTTAAGCTTAATGGTAAACTGAGCTGAACCCCCTTAATGCCTTGCATCTTCGACCATTCTACTGTTGAATTTAGTGTTATATCACTTCTTATCTACCTACCACTCGTCCCTTGAGCTCATTTACCACCACATACACGTTGTTTCCTACATCTCAAAATAAAATCAAGCTCACATAGTTTGATTCTCACCTCCCCTTAAAGATGCCTTCCCCTTTTTAGTCTAGTCCATGACTTCAAAGTATTAAAATGACACATTCTTAATTATATGCTTATGGGATTTTCTTGAGTCAAACTTCCTACCAAACTAGATGCTTTACGCCAAAAGGACATCTAGCTCTCTAAATTATATATAGACTACTCCCTCGAAGGACAGCTATATGCCAAACTATTGCTGCTTTATATATATAAATTGCTCCCCAGAAGGACAATATGCACTAAAACACATCTGCTACTATAAATAGAATTGCTCCCTTGAAGGACAGCTATACACAGTCAACCTTTATCAGAAGCTTCTCACATTGATCAGCTTCGTGAAGACCTCAAGAATAAAAAAAAAAAAATATCCCTTGTAGACTTCCCGCATCGATCAGTCTATATTCAGTAAAATAAAAGCCACATTCAAAAGAACTTTTGAGTCATGGACTTGTCTATTTGGGTTAGGTTCTCTTTCGTCGGAATACTCACTTTATAACAAGTTCTCTGTGTCTCAGCTACACCATCCACTTCACCTCACCATTTGTTAAAACAACACAACTCAAGGGACGTGACGTACACCCGATATATTGTGATCATACAACTCTTTTCACCTATTGACTTCTCGTCTATGCACGGTACCTAGGGGTTCAAGCTCATTCTACGTTATTATGTGGTTTGTTTAGCTCTTTTCACCTACGGAGCACTCTTTCCTCTTTGACTCGAATCTAGGATTATGTGTTGATCTTAATCAGGACATGGTTCCCTACCACTTGGGTAGGCTAACTTTCACGTCACTTATACCTATTCCAAAATCACCAATTCATTACCAACACCAACAACATTACCCTACCAATATCAATATCAATATTTTTACCAACCAACAAATTGCCTAACCATACCTAAATTGCCTGAATTCACCTCTCCCACTGGTCTAAGGAGAACTACATCGATCGAGGCCCCTCCTTGCTTTGTGCGAATGGGCTATGTAGGCGCACTTAGGAGACATGGGGTCTCCCAAGGTTAGCTCGACCATCCCTACCATACCCTATCATGTGTTGTAAATATAAATATTTTTGTGTATTTCTATTTGCCAACATTCATCTTTATCCTTTTTCAAACAAAACAAAAACAACATTCAAAACACAACCATTCTTATTATTATCATCACTCAAAACCACATACATCTTTAGTTTTATTTTAGATGTTAAACAAATACATCTTCTCTATCATCGACTCGCAGGTCGGCATCCTTATTTATTCTTATATTCCTATGAAATTCACTTAGACCCTTGCACCTCCTCCCGAATCAGGTGGTGATCGTGATCGTCGATGCCCCTCAGTTGGCCTCTCCATCCTCAAAGGTGCCACTGCCATTGGTTCCTCCCATTGATCTGCCAACATCTCCTGTAACATACGAATACGTCCTCTCGCGTGGAGGAATCTTGCCTCCAGTCTCTCCACTCGTAACTGTGAAACCTCTAACAATCCCATTGTCTCATTCACCTGTGTTTGAAGCTGGTGAGCCAACTCCTGACAGACGATCTCTCTCCGCTGTAATCACAGCTATGTCTGGGCGCTCACGTGCACCTCGCAGCTCTGCTACCCACCATACTCTATAGGCCTCTGTCGTTCCCGCATCCATTACCCTACGATCGGCTGCTATCTCTTCTGGCCCTTCTGGAGGTGTAGGCCGGGGAGGTGAGAATGTTGCCTCGGCGTCGATCCTCATGTATGGTCTATATGTCATCGGTATATCTGAGCAGAACCCAAATTGTCACCGCACGCGATCTAGAGGAATCCTCTCGTACTCACCCGGCTGTGCCTGCGATCCATCTCAATCGCTCTACACCCCTCGAACTCCTCGGCTATGTGCTCTCTGTCACCATATAGTTCCCGTAAGGCCTCAACAAATATCCATGATCGTCACCATCTCCCATACATCTATAATACTCGATGTCATCTATCACGGCACAGGATCTCGCTTCTTGTTCATGCTGGACCCATCATCGAATCCCAACCTTTGCACTCCTGCCTCTCCCGACTCGATGGGTCGGCCTATTGATGCACACACAAACAATATGCTCATAGGCCCAACAATGTAATAAGTACGAACAATCCAGTGTCGTCCTGTGTTTTCGCTTGCAGGCCCATAGACCCCTATATAACTCTGCCAGATATGCGGGTGCCCATGCGAAAGTCACGCTCATTTCTATCATTTCCCAAATAACACTCATCAACGCTTTTGGAAATCTTCCCCCTTCCACCCTCGGCAATGCATAATACCCCACCACTATCATTAATAGCACGGCCAACCTTGTTTCCTCAGGGTGTGTTGCATACATTGTACCATACGTAAAAGATAAACCTCGCTGTGTCAAATCTCGTGCGGTGACCCAAATCTGCTTTGTTATCATCTTTGCTCCACCCCAGTTTAGGCAATTGCACGATACACTATTTTTCCTATCATTGGGAGTCTCAAAATACGGAACACATCTTCCAAAGTCACTTTGTCATCTCCCTGTTGGCGGATAGAAGGTATTCTTTTACGGATTCCATCTCTCGATCAACGCTGCTGACATAGCATGGTTACGCGTGATTCTTGAATAATAGCGGATTCCACTTAACCCCAAATGATTTATCAATGCCCATTCAGTGGTGTTACATCCGCTCGGATTAAGTGACAACAACGGCTTGGCACGATATCATTCATCCTTAACCTGCCTACTTTGCACTGCGTACATCAAAATGACACATAATTATTCAAAAGAACAAATCTCTATGGGTTTTTTTCTCAAGTTCTGGAAACTCTTACAGTGACCGATATCGGTTATGAATAACCGATACCGGTTTGCTAACCGATACCGGTTATCTCTAAATGATACCGGTCACTGTATCAAAAATATACCTACCCTGCTTAAAACATACACCTACGATAATTTTTTGCCCGTTTACTCCTATTTATACCTAAAAACATACGTGACCACCCTGTTTACCTACCCCATAGCACTCACCCCATCCCCAACCCTTGCCTATCACCTTTTCTTTCTCATCTTTACCCACTTACACTTCTCTCATCCTATTCACAAAACATGCAAGAATCAAATTACAACCAAACAGTTTACCTCTCGGGATGCAGCAGCTTGGGGCGGAACATGTCTTCCCCCTCGTCCTGCTCTGCTGGATGCTTCTCCTCGTTCAGCCATGTTCACCACCCTCTTCAAATATAACTTGTCTTTCTACCTTCTGAATCTCAGCCCACACTCACTTCACCTGTCTCTTTCCTCCTTATCACTCAAATTCTTTCATGCAATTACCTGTAGCAGTCGTCAAACAGTGTCGCATTCACATATTTAACTTGTTGCATGACTCTAAAAATAAGAATGCTAAAAATAAGAACTTAAGTTGCCACCAAGCGATTCTATTTTTAGGAAAATAATTCTTGCATAACCGATATCGGTTACATAACCGATATCGGTCATATAGATACCGACATCGGTTACATAACCGATATCGGTCATGTACCCCCTTGTTGCTTAAACCTAAGCCGTTTCTTCATTTTTGCAAATTTTTGTGGCGCCGTCCTTTTTCTGCATAAACAACACCATTATCTATAATTTTTCATTAAATCCATATCTCATCACAATTTCATCAACATCATCTATCCATATTACAAAAACAACCAAGCCATCAACAAATGATATCAAAAACCATCAATCTATACACCATTTGGATCCAACTCAGCAGCTACATACGTTCAATTTCACAAACCAGTGACAAAACACATCAACATTTCATAAACACAACATGTCAATTAAACTCATCATCTATATATACATACATCCCATCAACAAAAAACATCAACACCATCCATATATAAACCATGTGGATCAAACTCATCATACATTAAATATCACAAACCATCGACAAACACTTAACACATTTTAAACACACATGTGGGTCAAAATCATCATATCTATATATCAAAAGTTTCAAATATACAATGTACCTGCATAGGGCCTCTGTGATCTCATAATAATACAAAGCCGGCACGCGAGGCTCAATGTTATCAAAATATCGGCTCGGCTCATGGTAGGTCTCTCATATCAAAAATATACTCGGCTCATGCAGGCCGGTATCAGCAATAACTGACTCATGTACTCGCTCGCGGCAGGTATATACAATAAATGAATAAATAAATGAAAGAATCATATGTGGGCACGCATGCCTCTCTATACATAGCCGGTTCGCAGACCGGTGCCTCTATCTAATATCCATCTACAAACAAAACATCTCTCTCTGACCCAGGGATCCCTCAGCTCTCCCCACCGCCCTCTGCCTGTCTCCCTGCGGGTCCTGTGTTGCCTCTCGTCTCCTCCTTATGGACCCACCAGTGTGGCTGCGCACCACAGGATCTCTGGCTACGCGAGGTCTCCGCTCTATGCACCGCATATGGCTGATAGTCAGCCCCGGTACCATCAAGGATGTCCTGATAGTACCGGGCCTCCGCTCTCGCCTCCATATACCGGGCCCGTGCCACCAAAGCTGCTGGGGCTGGTCCCCCGACTCCTAATACCAATGGCCCCTATCCTACCAGTACACCTTGTGTGTCATGCTGTGGCTGCGTGGTGGTGGTGCTGTACTTTGTGCTGTCTTTGGTGCCAGGTGGTGCATGCACATGGCGCACAATGCACAGTGGTGGTGCACTGTGGTGGTGCACTGGTGGTGCTGTGCACATGGGCACATGCACTGCTGGGCTAAGCTAACCCCTGTAAGACACCTATATGTGCACATGTGCGTGCGACAGAAGCTGCCCTGTAACAAGCTGTGCCTGTCCTCAGGCTGGTCCCTCTCTGCTCTAACAACCACCGCAAAATGCAGGCTGTGTGCGGGTTGTGCTCTCCTCGCGGCTCTCTCCCCCCCTTACCCCATACCAAAAATGATCTGTACACCCGGCGTCATCCAGCATTTGTATCGTCTGCTGCTGCTCTGCTTTACCCAATCTGGGTCCATGGGGCTATGGTGCGGGCGGTGGGCCTCTACATCATCCCTCAGATGCGGGGAAGGGAGGTGGCTCATCTGTCGTAGCCCAGTTTGTCGTCGTACCCTCTCAGGGGTATCCTCTCGTACTCTCCGGCCTCAGTCCCGCTTATCCAGAATGTATCTTTGGATCCACCGTAAGCTGTGATCGGGCTCCTCAGGGGCTGATGACCTCTGTAAGGTCTCCATACAATATCTAAAGCTAGTCAGCCCTCTAATACATGCTTAGGTAATATCTACATCTCATCCAGGCGAGAACTACTCGTGGCTGGCCCACGACCCCCAACCACCTCTGAAAGCCATATCAAAATCACTGTGGCCACAGCTTCTTTGGGGGCAGCCCTCCTGGTCGAATGCATATGATATGCTCATATGCCCAATGAGTGTAACAAAAACGTAGAGCAAATCCCGAATCACCTCATCCGGCGATAGCCCCACTCTCGGTATAACTACACTAGGTATCTGGTGCCCACAGCATAACATGTATGCTCCTCAACCATCTCGTGTAAAACCCCCATCAGTGCCCGTGGAAAGCGGCCTCCCTCTGAGTCAGGAGGGTGAAGCATGTGATGCGATCATCATCAACACAATGCAAGCCGTGTCTCATGTCGGTGGGCACGATACATATCCCCATAGGTGATGCTCGCATGTTGTGATAAGTCAATAGCGCAGGCTGCATCCCCGAATACACTGTAAGATGTTGTCCATGGCTGTCTGCATCCACCACAAGACTACCTCTCCATCATCGGTAATCTAAGGATGCGATACACATCCTCGATGTAATGGTCATCTCTCCAGTCGGAGATGGAACACATTAGTTGCGGATCCCATCTCTCGATGAGGGCGACCATCGGGCTGATCCCTATCGATCGCCTATATGCTGGACTCCACCGAGTCCCACCTCGCGCATAATGCCCCATCTGCGCTGGGACACGTGTGGCGCATCCGTCCTCAACAGCGGGGCATCTGTCATCATCATCGTCGGCTGGCACGTGCTGCAAAACCACCTAAGCTGCATTAGCCCTACTCTTTATCACATGACTACTTTAACCCTCTATACCCCTTTTTTATCCCCCAGGCCACACCCAGACTCTATAACACACACCTCCACCCACTTTATCTTCTACACTATCCCCTCCATCTTCCCACCCAAAACACAAAACCCAATCATAACTAACAACAAACAACACAACACGACCCCCTAAAGAACTTAACACCCAAAACCACAACAAAACCATGCAGCAAAAATAGAAAATCTGGCTAGGGACCACGTGCAGTCCACCCCATAACCGACCCGGTCCCCTCTCCACCTTGTCAGCGGTCAACGTTCGACCCACCACGGTCACCCACAAACCCCACACCCCAAAACGTCCCGATGCCGTGTTTTGCGTCAGCTTAGTGGCCGGCATCGGTCATCTGGAAAATAGCCGAGCCGAACCCGAGCGTGCCCCCCAAATGCATTTTTTTCCCTATTTCTCCTATATACCCACCCAAACACCCTAAAAACCTACCCACCTGCCGCCTTGCCTATTTCACCCTATCTACCCTCTCCTTTTTCAAATAATTTCCATTTATTAATTATTTTCTAAAAACCTTACATTCCTACCCAAAACCCAAATCCAGCTTAACACAATCAAATTCACACAATGAAGGGTTTCGAACCTACCGGTACGTGACACACGTCGTCGTGGTGGGATGGGTGGTGGTGGTCCAGCTGGTCCAGCACCTCCTGCTCCTCCTGGCTGTGCCATAGCTCTACCTCTCCTCTGTTGGGTCCTCCACCAATCAACTGCTGCCTCCTACTCACTCGGGCCCACTAACCACTCACTTCTCCACTCAAATAGCGCCACCTCAACCGAAAAATGCTCCAATCTCAACACTCCACCTCAGACAACTCAAATTGTGTTTCAAAGTGACAATGTGACAATGACAGGCCATATTTTTCTTTTTATAGGTTTTTCACCTATAACCGATATCGGTTTTATTGTGCCCTAAGGAACCGGTATCGGTCACCTAACCGATATCGGTCATAGACAATCGACACTAGTTTTATCCCAACTCTTCCCCAAATTTCTGCCCTTATTTACTACTCGCCCTTTCTCACAACATCGCCTATATCCACCTTTGTTAAAAACCCTTTGTTAACTTCATTGGCCCGACCCACGGCCGCAACCAACTAACCGGCCCACCCCAAGGCCGCAACCCAACCATTTGGCCCGACCCAAGGCCGCGACCCAACCATTTGGCCCGACCCAGGCCGACCCAACCATTTGGCCCGACCGAGGCCCACTCCATTTGGCCCGACCCAGGCCGCACCCAACCATTTGGCCCGACCAGGCCGCGCCCAACCATTTGGCCCGGCCCAAGGCGCCCAGACCCAACCATTTGGCCCGACCCAAGGCCCGAACCCAACCATTTGGCCCGACCCAGGCCGTAACCACCATTTGGCCCGACCCAGGCGCGACCAACCATTTGGCCCGACCCAAGGCCCAACCTATTTGGCCCGACCCAAGGCCGCAGACCATTTGGCCCGACCCAAGGCCACACGATTAAATACCTCGCCCAACCTCAACACAATACAATTTTATCCACCCATCATGTAGCTTTTTGTTGATCGAGCTCACTGTTCGTGTTTTAGCATGATTAGGGTCCTTGACTTGATCGATCGACAAACTTTGCCTAGACCAAGACCGTGACGTTTATCTCAACCAAACCAACCATTTGGTACTTTGCCGAACATGCCTAAACGTTCTGTACCTTACCCGTTATATCCCTGGAGCTACTTCCTATGCCTTGGATACCGAGGATTATATCACCCTTGTTTGGATAAACTATCGACCTTTGCCTATGAATTGCTTGTTTGCTCTTGAAATCATGTACCACTGGTCACATTGCACTACTGCATGTCATCGCGTGTCTGCTTCCTTGGACCTACCCCACCATCTTACCATTATCTAAACACCATTTACCTTTATCACCCTATCCTGATTTCACGCTACCTCAATCTGTGATAGATTTGAGGGGATTACCTATACCCTTAACGGGGTAACCACTTCGTATTATTGTCAGTGCGGCTTTAATAAAGACAAGCTACACAATGAGGGCTAATGTAGACACCAAATTTGTGTCTTACACCCCCTGTGCCCAGCATCTCATTTCGCAACCTAACCTCATCACCTAAACCTTACACAATTATTTATTAATTACCTTATAATTAATAAATCCACATCGCCATACTACCACCTCATTTCGCCACCTCATCATAACCTAGTCTTAACCTAAACTAACCTAATTAAGACCTATAACTTGGTCCACATCCACACCCATGACTAATTACTCCTCACCCGCACCTAAAACCAACCTCATAATGACTTGACCAAGCCCGAACTAATCCCTCGGGAGAAAAAGGAGGAAAGGCGGCTATTTTACCAAAAATAGCCCGCTTTGACCTGACCGAAACATCGGTTCCTACTCGACCGCCGTCGGTTGCGTAACCGCCATCGGTTCCCTGTAAATGACCACCTCCAACCAAAAACAAGGGATCAGATTTTCATTTGATCGGGAGGAGGAGAAATCATTGAAAGGATCCGGATTTGCTTGGCCGAACAGAGACAAGTGAAGAAACAAGAAGAGTTTGCAGAGAAGGACATCAAGCCCAAGACTGCAACTGAATAACCAGAGCCCAGTGACACTCATCCGAGCATCAGAAGAGGAGATAGCACATCTTGGATTGTCAGATCATCCTACTTGAGCCCTGTCTTCGTCATCACAGTCGTGGAACCTGCATCTTCATCAGGAACGAGTAAGCAGTGTCTTGTATGTTTCTAAGCACCATTTCTTGAGCCTGTGGATTGATAGTAATTATAAACTCATTCCTAGATCTACCACCTACCAGCACCCTGCACTTAACCTTCATCCATACATCCTTGTATTGCCCAGAAGACCATTTTATCACACTCTGAGTCTTCCCTGTCCTCTCACTATTCCCCTCAGCCATCCGCTAGTCTTAATAACCCCACAATCACCCTGCAACCAACCTCTATCCAGAAGCACCTAGATTCTTGACCCTACCGGTGTCGGTTATCCCCTACCGGCAACGGTTCTCTAACCACGGTCGGTTATCCAGTGACCGGCATCGGTCACTGTGACTTATACCCCAAAACCTTCCTCTCACCTATTTGTCACCTAACAACCTCAGGTCCAGTCTGGTTTATCCCTGTAACTCAACCTGAATGTATCAATGACCAGTAACCGAACAAACAACGTGACTCTTTATTATTGATAGTTTAGCCTCTATTGCTTTGTAACGAGGTACCTAAATCGTGATTTTGCAATAGCTTTCTTTGTTATCATTTGTGTTAATTCATATTAAAAGGGGAACTGACCACCTTCGAAAGGAAGTTTTATATTTCCTGGGCCCAAGGCAGTTCCCTCATTTATTGTCTAATCAAAATCGGGTGGTCTTGTATTCTTATTTGCAGGTAGTCCTTCCAAGACAAAAAGGAGTTCTTCGCGATCGATTTGATCTTTCTCTACGGTATGCACACCATCTCAACATTCAATGGTATTCTCCCACCCTAACCCTTATCTGCTTCTCAAAGGCCGATTAGAGCTCAGTAGAAAAAGATATGGTTGTCGAAGTTTTTCGAGTCATATGTACACATAAGACATGTGGCATGCATGGATTGGCTGAAAGGATGACCAATTGTGCAAATGTTCTTGTTGTTTCTACCACGTGTCACTCATTAATTTGTTGCAAGAATTCGGTGCCCTGTTGTTGGCATACTTGAAATGGTTGCATATGGAACTCTCAAGCATGTCGAGAGAATGACGTGGCACATAATGGCATAAAGGAGGGCGTAAAGATATGAGCATGGAAGAATGAGGCATGGAAAGGAAGAAGAAGGAGGGTGCACGCAATGCATGCAAGGGAAATGAGGCAAACTGATGAGTGGAGAACATATGGTCAAGGCGCAACTATTACAAGGTAATGTTTGGGGCACATGACAGGCCGAGTGGACTTAGGCTGATCAAGCAAGTGCAAGGTGCGCGCATAGATGAATAGGTGCTAGGAAGAAGGCGGATGTGTAGAAGATGTGTGCAAGGTAAGGGTGGAACAAAGAGGAAAAGGAAATGGGAAAGAAAGGAAGAGGAAGCACGCAAGGGCACTCAAGGAAACAATGACCAAGTGAATGTGATAAGGAGACAAATGAGGTGTGCATCAATGTAATGAAGATGTTTGAACCATAATATGTATGTAAGTTGTCTAAATAACTATGAGAGTTATTTAGATAACAGTCCATTGACAAGTATAAGGCTCATCTTGTTGAAAAGGGTTTTTCATAAGTCAAGCTATTGATTATTCTCGAGACTTTTACACCCATTGCCAAGATGGATTATGTACACCTCAGACTTACTATTATTGCATCACAAGGGTGATCTATATACCCAGATGGACGTGAAAAGTGCCTTTTACATATAGATTTACAAGAGGAAATATACATGGAGCAACATGCTCAATTTGTTCACAAATCTTCTCTATTTCAGTAGGCTTTGAAGGTATCTCCCTATGGACTCAAACAAGCCCTTGGGCTTGGTATGAGTAGATGGATCCTTTTCTTCTATCTACTAGTTTTGTTCATCGCCACTCTAATCCGCTAAACCCTAAACCATAAACCATAAACCCCAAGCCATAAACCCCAAACCATAAACCCCAAACCCTAAAACCATAAACCCTAAAACCTAAACTCTAAACCCCAAACCCTAAACCCCAAACCCTAAACCCTAAACCCCGGACCCTATAAACTCAAAACCCAAAATCCTAAACCCTAAACCCTAAAACCCTAAAATCCTAAACCATTAAACCCTAAACCATAAATCATAAACCCCAAACCCTAAACCCTAAACCCTAAACCTAAAACCTCAAACCCTAAACTTTAAAACTTTAAAACCCTATAACCCTAAATCCTTAATCCCTAAACCCTAAACCCCAAACCCCAAACCCTAAACCCTAAACCCTGGACCCTATAAACTCAAAACCCAAAAATCTAAACCCTAAACCCTAAAACCCTAAAATCCTAAACCATTAAACCCTAAACCATAAAACCCTAAACCATAAACCATAAACCCCAAACCCCAAAACCCAAAACCCCAAAACCCCAAACCCCAAACCCCAAATACTAAACCTATACCCTAAAACCCTAAAACCCTAAACCCAAAACACAAAACACAAAACCCTAAACCCTAAACCCTAAACACTAAACCCCAAACCCCAAACCCAAAACCCAAAACCCTAAAACCCTAAACCCCTAATCCCAAACCCCAAAACCTAAACCCTAAAATCTAAAACACTAAACCCTAAATCCTAAACCCCGAACCCATAACCCCAACACAAAACCCCGAACCCGAACACCGAACCTTAAACCTTGAACCATGAAACCCTAAACCCTAAACCCTAATCCCTAATCCCTAATCCCAAAACCCCAAACCCCAAAACCTTAAATCCCAAAACCCTAAAACCCTAAAACCCTAAACCTTAAACCTTAAACCCTAAACCTAAAACCCCGAAACCCTAAACCCTCGAACCCAAAACCCCAAAACCCGGAGTAACCCCAAACCCCAAACCCTAAAAACCTAAAACCCTAAAACCTAAACCTCTAAACAACTAAAACCCTTAAACACTTAAACCCCTAAACCCTTAAACCCCTAAACCCTAAACCCCAAACCCCAAACTCAAACACAAAACCCCAAAACTCAACCTCAAATCCCAAACCTAAAACCCCAAAACCCCTAACCCTACAACCCCAAACGCCAAACCCTAAACACTAAAATCCTAAACCTTAAAACCCTAAAACCCCAAACCCAAAACCCAAAACCCAAAACCCAAAACTCCAAACCCAAAACCCCAAACCATAAACCCTAAAACCCAAAAACTCCAAAACCCTAAACCCTAAACTCAAACCCAAAACCCTAAACCCCGAAACCCAAGCCCTAAGCCCTAAGTCCAAAACCCTAAACACAAAAACACAAAACCTTAAAACCTTAACCCTAAAACCCTAAACCATAAAACCTAATCCCTAAACCTTAAAACCTGAAACCTAAAACCTTAAAACCCTAAAATCTTAAAATCCTAAAACCCTAAACCCTAAAACCCTAACCCCTAAAATCTAAAAACCCTAAACCCTAAACCTTAAACCCCAACCCCAAACCCCAAACCCCGAACCCCAAACCCTAAAACCAAAAACCCTTAAACCCTAAACCAAAAACCTTAAACCCTAAACCTTAAACCCTTAAACCCAAAACTATTAAACCCAAACCCATAAACCCTTAAACCCTAAAACCTAAAACCTAAACCCTAAAACCCTAAACTCTAAATCGTAAACCCCAAACCCTAAACCGTAAACCATAAACCGTAAACCGCAAACCCTAAACCCTAAATCCTAAAACCTTAAAACCCTAAACTCTAAAACCCTAAACCCCAAACCCTAAACCCTAACCCCTAAACCCTAACCCCTAAACCTTAAACCCTAACCCCAAACCCCAAACCCCTAAACCCCAAACCCTAAAACCATAAACCCTTAAACCCTAAACCAAAACCTTAAACCCTAAACCTTAAACCCTTAAACCCAAAACTATTAAACCCAAACCCATAAACCCTTAAACCCTAAAACCTAAAACCTAAACCCTAAAACCCTAAACTATAAATCATAAACCCTAAACCATAAACTATAAACTATAAACCCTAAACCTTAAACCCTAAATCCTAAAACCTTAAAACCCTAAACCCTAAACTCTAAAACCCTAAACCCCAAACCCTAAACCCTAACCCCTAAACCTGAACCCCAACCCCTAAACCCACAATTCTTAAACCCATAAACCCTAAACCCCCATACTATAAACCCCCATACCCTAAACCCTGACCCTAAAACCCAAACCATAAAACCTAAACCATAAACCCCAAACCCTAAACCCCAAACCCCAAACCCAAAACCCAAAACCCAAAACCCAAAACCCCAAACCCTAAACCCTAAACCCTAAAACCATAAACCTTAAACCCTAAACCCAAAAATATAAAAACCTAAAACCCTATACCTAACACCCCGAAACCCTAAACCCCAAACCCCGACCCTATAAACTCAAAACCCAAAACCCTAAAACCTTAAAACCTTAAAACCCTAAACCCTAAACCCTAAACCCAAAACCCCAAAACCCCAAACCCCAAACCCCAAACCCAAAACCCCAAACCCCAAACCCCAAACCCCAAACCCCAAACCCCAAACCCCAAACCCCAAACCACAAACCCCAAACCCCAAACCTCAAATACCAAACCCCAAACCCTAAAACTTCAAATCCCAAACCCTAAACCCTAAACTCACAACCCTAAACCCTATAAACCCAAAACCCTAAAAACCTAAAAATCCCAAAGCCTAAACCCTAGACCTCAAACCGTGAACCCCAAACCGTTAACCCTAAAACCATAAACCCTAAACCCCAAACCCTAACCCCAAAACCCTAAATCCCAAAAAACCCAAATCCTTAAAGCCTAAACCCTAAACCCTAAACTCTAAAACCCTAAAACCATAACCCTAAACCCTAAACCCTAAACCCCGTAACCCTAAACCAAAACCCTAAAACTCTAAAACCTTAAATAGTAAACCCTAAACCATAAACCCTAGATCATACGTGCTTTATGTTTCAAATCATCTTGAAACCTAAGGAGTTTTATGGTCGGGGAGTTGTTGATCTAGAGGTGGCAAACATGAAGACGTGTAAACAACTCTCCTAGAGTATGTAAACCTACATTAATGAGTCGAATTTGATGTTAAGGAAGAAACATGCATCAAGAGGAAGATGAAGAAAAGGCTCGGAGCGCGCACTTGATGGTGAGGCCAATGGAGATCATAGATGAATAGGAAATAAATGCCTTAAACAAGATGGCCGCCAAACTTGTGCACAAAAATGTAAATAAGGTAAGTAACTATCTATGCACTCGTGGAGGACAACAAAATCTTAAAAGAGCGGTGGAAAACCTTAAGGAAGGGCAAAGGAAATAGTAAAGGATAAAATTCTTGAGTTTGCCGTAGAAATTGGTGGGGAGATTATTCGATAACATCAAGAATTTGATGATGCACAGATGATGGCACATATCAATCCTCACATTTCCTTCATCCTTGTGTACACACCGCTACTTACAAAGAAATCGCACACCTCGGGAGGCAAAGGAGACTGTAAAAGAAGTTGTGTAAAGGGAGAAAGAGGTTGCATAGGAGAAGGAGAGAACAAATAAGAGGATAACATGAAATATTGTTGAGTATGATGAGTTGTTGCGATACCATCAAAGACAAATTAAAGAAGGCAAAATCAAGTGCTCAACATGTGTGAGGACCCGAACCCCTCATCAAGTCAACACATTGATTGAAGAAAATGAGGTTCTGAAGGCCAAGAAGAATGAGACCTTGGGAAGGGAAGAAATATTAACATTACTTGCAAAGAAGTGAAATGTGCTTATAAGAGCCCAATAGATCACAAAGAAAGAATCAAAATCTAAATAAACTCATCATGAGGATAATGGATGTAATGGATGGGATGGTTTCTTTCCTAGCGAATGTAATAAGGGTACTAAAGCATAAGGGAGAGGATATGACTTGGGATGAAATGCAAGATGTGCTTGGTGAAGTACCGGAAAAGTAAATAAGGGACTCGGCCAAGTGGAATGAGCTTGAGAAGGTAAAACAAAGAATGAGTACCTCGAACTTCTATTTCTTGTAGAAGAATAGTGCACGATTCATAAATTGGTATATTTATCATTCTTTCATTCATTATCACGAGACATTATTTGATAGTTTATTCTTTATTATTGGAGAGATAAGGAGTGATTACCCATTGTCGTGGATGGAAATGAAGTTAGTTGGGGGTAATGTTAGCCCCAAGAAATATTGGCTAAGTATGGAGAGGTGCATAAGGACAAGGCATGCAGGAAGGCTGGCACATAGGTCACATGGGAGGATTAGTAAAGTAAGGGCAAATGCGAGAAAAGACAAAGACTAAAGACTTAGTCATTTTGTATGTACATACTAAGAATATCATGGAGTGCGGAACATGGCTTGGAATGAGGCATGAAGACTTGGAGATCAAGCAAATTCTATCTTAGGAACACGAAGAAGATCAAGAGCCATACAAAATCGAGCTAATAATAGGATGAAGGATTAGTGTTATTAATAGATGATCTATTATTAGGCGAGGCTTACATGATTACTTTGATGCTTTTGTAGCGGGGCATGGCTATTATGAGCATGTAGCCTATTTTGAGAGTGCATGGGTGGTGAAGGGAAATTCCCACCCCTATATACATATATGGATTGATCTCGCACCGTGTGATAGATCAATTGAGATCAAATTATATAGAGGTTATGTTGATGGTTTGTTGCATGCATGACCTTGTGATGTTACTTATTGTGTATTCACTATTTTATTACATGGTGAATTAATAGAACGGATCATTATGGGTGGTTATTGGTTATTGATGTCTCTATTATCGGTTCTTGTGTGGTAAATCCTATATTGATCCTTGTTTAATTCATTATACTTATGTTTGTGATTTGATTCCTTTATGTTATGCACTAGTTTATCTATCATGGTTATGGAATGTATCTTCATCATGTTAAATCTTTGATAAAGTTGGCATCAAAATCGGGACCTGTACCTTGTGTGCTTTGAGTGAGTGTTCATCCTTCGATTAGATGAGGTTGTTGTCCAAATTTCTCATTCGTTATGAAGTTAAGGCGCTAGCTAGCTACTAAAGAAATTAGCATCTCGAAATGAAGGAGGGTTTATGTTACCTCAAATATGTGATGCTAGATACGAGCGCTAAATGATGGATCTTCCATGTGAGACCTATAAATAAGATAGACCTAAAATAAGATTTGATTAGATAGATAGATGTGGGGTTGTCTAACTAAGTGGATCCGGGAAGCTTTTGACTTCCTTAGTGGATGTCAACCCCATTTGTTTAGAAAGGATAAAAATTAAGTACTATTGATAACATTTAGAAACATCAACAACACTTAATCTAGAAACTGATTAAGATGGATTTAAAGTTGATTTGATTGAAATAACTACAAAATAAGTTTTACCAAGTCTAGGTCGACGGTGACCCAGACTGTGTAAAGGCAAGTCGACAAAGAACCTAGGAGGATGAATTTGAGCCCGTAGATAAAATATATAGACCTGAAAGGCTT
Source organism: Taxus wallichiana var. yunnanensis (assembly GCA_018340775.1). NCBI lineage: Eukaryota > Viridiplantae > Streptophyta > Pinopsida > Cupressales > Taxaceae > Taxus > Taxus wallichiana. The sequence goes on from CM031241.1 coordinate 500,529,604, forward strand.
GAGAGTGATCTAGAAGATGATAACAACATGTAACCATTGAAAAGGATCTACAGAAGAGAACCATAGGAAGAGAAGTAGGATAAAGGATGGAAATGTTGTGCCCTATTGTATTATTGGTTATTATCATGGATGTCAAATGAATTAATGGTAAATGGATAAAGCAAGAGCATGCATATCAGGTGGTCTTCGAGGTTCAATATGATTTCATGTGGTTTCAAGAAGGAAGAGACTTGAAGGTTGATTGGTAGTGCAACTTCGTGATGGTTTCAGGTGCGTAATGAGTCCGATGAGGTGTGGCATGATGGTATAGGATAGATAAATGATGGGATAAGCTTTAAGATAGTATCCAAATCATGTGTGAGCAAATGTTAAGCTCAGCTCAGCCCTGAGAGTCGGCTTTTGTATGTTGGTCAAAAATGGTTTTGAGAAAAGCAGTGTTCTTGCATGAAAATGAGATGGGAAGGAAAATTTAATACCTATTATTTTCAAAAAAATCATGGGATATTATTGAGGAATGTGTCTTAGTGCTTCATGCAAAATTTCAGGTCATTGTGAGGTAATTTGAGCAAGTTAGGTGAGTTCTAATAAAATAGGTCTTTTGAAAAGTGTATTTTGAGGCTTCTGGCTTCTTAGCCTTCAAGAAAATTATAGAGACTCCTTCAAATAAATCATAGAATTATTTTTTTGAGTAAATTTTCATATAAATCATGTGCAAAAATAATTTTCTCAAAAGGAGGTGTATTTGAAAAGATATGATCATTTTTGTGAAGCACTTTTTTGTTCTCTTGGATTGTTCTTGAACTAATAGGAGAAAAAGGTAAAAATTGTTCTCCAATGAGTAATTTTTCCTCTGCAATCTTCATTAGAGATGTTTTGATGTTTTTTACATACTTCATGGGTCTTGGTTTGGTGTTTGAAGAAGCTATCAAGGGTTAACCTACATCCTCCATCACATTTAGTGAGTGCACAACTGAAGTCATGTTTTATAGCTCTTTATCAATCATAAAAGTGAACTTAGAAACATTTTCAAGACGTCATGTATATGATGAATCTTTCCTCTTGAAGGTTGTTGAAAAGGTCTTCAAAGTTTTTTAACATTGTGTTGAGAATAAAAGTAATCTAATGCTAAGTGTTTGTAGTGGATGTGGTTGGACAATGCATGTTGAAGCATGTTCTAAATAAGTTAAGTGAAAAAGTGGTTAAAGTGATCTTGTAGGAGATGTTCAAATATCTATGGTTCTTAGAATATCAACTCAAATAAGTCACCGCTTTTTATTGAAGGTATCTAGGGTCAAGTTGTCATTAAGGGTCCGTTGATCTAGCATGCAATCAGTACAAATTCTTTGCACTTGAACATAGATGTTTACAAGCAAAATGTGCTTTGGGCCTTTCTCCTTTTAGGTGTAAATTTCATGATGCCTTAAGTGTTGCTCCTCTCATGTTGAATATGTTGGTTCAAAACTCCATAGTTTTCAAGGCACCCATTTGTTCTGAGATCAATCCCAGACTTTAAATGTTTCATACTCAATCAATACTACCATGTTCTCAAATAGCCTTGGGTATGAACTACAGATTTCTAAGTTGTCAAACTCTTCAGAGGAACTATGCAAATCTAGTGTTTTAAATTAACCTCATAAAGGTTCCTAGGTCATCTACAATACAAATCAAATAGTTGAATAAATGTTCAAGCATAACTCAAGCTATGATTGTTATAACATTGTTGGATAAAATAAAGGTGTAGGGACTGTATGCATTCTAGCTAGGAAGTTTGGAAAAATTCCAAGGATGAATACCATTTGAAGAAGGTAAATTTATACCCTACAAATCTCTTGTAATTGATCACTTCGAATTTGACTTTGCTTGAAGGAAGACTTCAATTTTTCAAAGTTCTCGTATTGTCTGAGTCTCTTACCCCGACCTAGGGTTTTCGCTAAACAAAACTTTGCTCGAATAAAGACATTCATCAAACCAATCGCCACAATGTTTTGAAGAAATATATGTTAAGTTTTTTAGAAGCATTTGCAATAGAAATCACATCAAATGGTAATGTATATGAAGAGTAGTTTACAGCAGAAATATTCAAAAACATGTTAGACCGAGAAAAGCAATTGTTATCGTGTTTCTTGGATTCTAAATAAAAATTGATAGAATTTATCATGGTTAATGTGTTGGAATGATGTTTCACTACTAAGAGATGATTTCAAAAGCTTGAACAAGCTCTGAATATTCACAATTTTTGAAAGTGGACTACAAAAAGTAGTGTCTCTTGCAAAAGGTGGGTGATATGTTACAGTGGGTACAAGTAGTTTTCTAATACACGTTGTGGTAAGATGGATGAAGGATTGAAAATGTTGTTGATGCCATCATATAATTTTGAGAAAATTTCTCCCTTCATGTTATATCATACTTTAATCAACAGAGACTGGTTTGCATGTACAAGAGCTTCAAGTGAAAACTATAAACAAAATATCCGAGTTGAATGTGATTAACCTATGTGTAAGTTGATCAAATCTCATGCTAAGAATGCATTAAATCCTTGAAGTGTTTAATCTCTTCTTTTCTTGATGGTTTGAAGGTAGAAAGACATGTTTTGTTTTGTACTCACTAAGACAAAATTATTTGTCTTCATGAGAAGTTGAAAAGCCAAGCACTTCAACAAGGATATGACTTGAAAAGTCGGAAGAACACTACTGAAAATAAAGTTTTGAATTCTTAAAGTAAAGGTAAAAAAATTTCTTGTAATAAGTGTAATTGTTCTATGATAATATTTGAAGTAAGACAAATCTACAAGACAATGATAACTGAATAAAAAAAGTTTGGACAGAATTGAATAGTTATGAGGCTCATTGAAATTCTACAAGAAGTGATATGAAAGGTCAAGTAAAAGGGCGTGGAAAAGTATGTTGAGGATTTTTGAATGAATAGTCAAAATTTTGAGGAGTTGTGAAGTTGAAAAGAGACATAGACTTATCATATAAGTATTGAAGATTGCAAATTATTTTTATGTGAATTTGAACTAAAAATTTTGAGAGTCAAGAAATACGATAAAAGTGAAAAGAAGATTTGAACATAGACGTATAGGAAATTTGATCACAATGAAGAGTTGAAGAGAACCTTAGGGATGCAACATATGATCTTGTAATGCAAAAATGCAAGGTTAGTGTGCACCGATAAAATGTAAGTTGTGTGAGCTAAAGCAGAGTGCAATAGAAGGTATGAAAGTGATATATCAAAGTGAGAGATAAGAGCGACGGCGTAGGTAGAACAAGTTTGAGTTGAACAAAGAGGTTGAAGAAACTAAGGTTTCAGTGTTTTGTTTTTTTATTATTCCTAGTTACAACATGAAAAAGGATGACTTTGCATCTAAGAAGGAAAGAGTACAAGGAGGTTCTAAGAAGATATTCGGTGTATTTGAAAGTAGTCTTAGATTGAGATACATAAGGTGACAAAGATTGTTTACAAAATTATCTTAAAATGTGTTAAATAGTTGATAAGGTCTAATATAATAGTAAATGAACATAAATGAAGTAGTTCATTCTTTTTAAAATTTTACATGCGAAATGCATAGTCAGTACAGACCAACCTTATGAGAACAGAGGAGTGAATACAGGCAAAAAAAGGTTATGAACTAGGAGATTTCATGCTTGTAGGTTTGAGGGCTTTGAGAAGGAAAATCAAAAAGTTTGAATAGAATGAATGAAAACATGACAGGAATGATAAGAATAGTAATTTGGGAAAAAAATTGAGCAATAGAAGAAGAAGCAAAGTGTGCATATATAGGGGTCATCATCAGTTGTTGAAGACAGTAACTCAAGAGTGACTAAATTGGTAGAATAAGTCTAAGTGGTAGCTTAGCATTTGGGGAGTTGAAGCTTCCCTATGAGTTGAATCTCACTAAATATCAGTAGAAGTTGATTGAATTATAGGGGGTTGAAGCCTCCAGACTAGGTAGCAACTTGGTCAAATTGAGGAGTAGCATCTCCTAGTTGATTTGAAGCTCAACCTTGAAACTAATGTTTAGAAGCAAGATAAATTGGTCATAAGCATAGTTCATATTTTCAGTGGGTTTTCTTCCCATTTTGGATTTACCACATTAAACTTTGTGTCATTGTGTACTCTCTTGTAAAAAAAATGTGTGTGTGTATTAATTTATCATATCATATTTAAGAAGGTAAATTTACAAGACACCGATTCACCCCTCCTCTCAGTGTCATAGTTTATAACAATTGGTATTAGAGTAAGGTCCTTTTGAATCAAGCCTAACAGCTTAGAGGTGATCCTGAAGACACAAGCATGGGTACATCAGGAGAATCAATGTTGAAGAAGAGGTATGAAAATTCTCAAGCTCTTATAAAGGAGTTAAATTAAGAAATCAAGCTTAAGGAAATTAGCCATGGTTAAGAACTAAATGAGATGGCTTCATTTGTTGAAAAAGTGTCAAATTCCTTAAAAGATAAAGAAATTGTTTACCTTAAATTTGAATAGGATCTAAAAACCCTAAATATTGAGTTGGTACAGGTTACTAAAAATCTTAAAAACTTGAAAGAAAACAAGGAAATTCTAGTGGAGTAGAGCATGAGACATGTCAGATAGCTATTCAAGCCAAGAGTGGAGAATGTGAAATGTTAAATGTAGAAGTAAAGACCACTAAAAGTAGAGCTGGAAAAAAGCAATTTTTTTAGAGCTTAATCAAGTAATACTTCTTTTGAGGATGTTCTCAACCCAAGAAGGACAATAAAGAGCACAAGAGGACCTTTATGCAGCCAACTGCAAGGAGATTATCAGGTATGTTTCATGGAGTTTTTTTTTATGCAATATCTTTGGACATAGAGAAAGAGACTATAGAAGAAAGATAGATGAATATCATCCATGGAGAGATTGCAGGTATGACTATGAGAAGAACATAGTGTGTTTTAATTGTAAAGAAAAAGGCCATAAAGCCAAGTATTGTCTAGAAGATCTGGCAAATTAGTGTTGGGAAAAAAGTCAGGTTGTATGTTTTAACTGTCATGAGCTAGGAAATTTTTCAAGACATTGTCATGAGTCACCTAGATTAAGCTATAAGATGAATTCCTTTCAGAGACAAGATAAAAGGATACACAAATAAAAATGGGTATGCAAGGTCAAGGAAGAAAAATCAGAAACTGAAACATCAAAGGATGACAAAAAAAGCTAGCAAGGGTAGATGTTGAATAAAAACAACAATCTAAATCAATCACAAGGGAAGCAAGCACAAGCAAGATAGTATAAAATGATGATAAAGGCAAGAAGAAAGAAAATGACTCTAGTACAAAGCATGAAGAATGTTTTCCCCAAGCAGTATTAGAATAGGTGTATGAATTGCAACATTTATATCTATCTGGCACCCAAGAAGAGGATGAGAGATCAATTGATCTTATGGTCACACCAAGGAATGAATCTGAAAATATTAATAAGAAAAATAGAGCAAGAGGATGAAATAATGAATCATCAAGTTACTTTTATAACTTCCTACTGTTCTAAGGTGATATCTTGACGCGGTATGCCTTCTATAGGCTTCTAGAAGGCATGCATCAGTTGGAAAAGATGCAAACTATGATTTTGAAGGTCCTCGTCATCAATTGGTGTTGATACATGCATTCAAGATATTCAAGCATGGAAATAATCCTAAGGTATGTTATTCATTCTTTTAAGGTTCGTGTCCTTGACAAGTCCTGTATGGAAGTCATGGTTAAGTTTTCGAGCAAAGACAAGTATGAGGTTCTTGTCATAGTCTTGTTACTCCAAGTCTATGTTTCATTCAAGCATATAACAATAATCATGTTGCTCTCTCCTCAAGTGTTGTGTATAAGTGCATATCACATCTCTTAGTTCACATATCACCATATCAATGAACAAACTACAAATATCCTGCAGGCAGCATCAATCTAAAAGTGAAAAATATGAGTCTAAGTTATACATCTCATAAGATGAAGTCACAAGAGACATGAATCGGGCAAGGAGAATAGATTGAACTTCATTGTTTGAGCCCGAGTTTGTGGAGTTATTTTCAAGAGCTAGGAAGTCAATGTAGTGATCATTGCATGAGTAGGTTATGTGCCTATGCATCATATTTCCAAGCAAGTGAGTCATGGAGAATGGAGTAATGAAAAGTTTGTAGGTCCTCAATGATGATTTTTGTTAGATCTCAAAGTGTACCTTATGCGTAGAAGTTACCCATAGTACTTTTCATAAGATATAACCGAGTATTTTGTGTTAGTGTCCTGTTCAACTGAAAATGAAGTAAATAGATGAACTTTAGGCCTGTGACATAAGTAAAATCCAAGTCCTTGACTGTGATGAAGTTTGAGAATTTGATATGAGATCAAAAGGTGAATTTAAAGGTATACTCATATGCACTTAATTACTCCAAAACATAATCATTAACTAAAGAGGGTAGTCTGATTCAATTAAGTGTATGATAATGGTGCGATGAGAATGAATTAAGGGTCTAAGAAAAGGTACATCATATGTCTAAGGAAAAATGGTAAGAAGAAAGCTTGACATCTTTTCGAATGAAAATGAAGTTTTTCTCAAGATCAAGGTATAAACAAGAATATTGTATAACATTGGTCTAAGTATGTTGAGTATGTCAGAGGAAGCAAGTTTAATTTCCCAAGGATAAAATTGTATGCTAAAAGTGATACTACAAGATAGTTAGCACCTCTAAAAGACTGTGAACAAGAAATTTTGATGGTAAAAGAAGATACGAGTGCATTATTGGTTGAATCCCTTAGTTTTTCCCAACATAGAAAGATGTGATGAATGTTACAGATACGAGAATTATATGTGTAGATTATAGAGTATAGGTGTCTACAAGCTCGGGATGAAACAAAAGATGTGTGAATGTTCAATGCTAATCAAGAAGCAATTGAATGATTATATTTGCCTATCTTTGGAAAAATAATATAGACATCAAGATTTCTAGCATTGTAAAGAGTCTTCACAACCGGAAAGTGTATAAGATTTCTTCTTGGAGGTACTCGAAGTCTATTCATGTGCTTGTATGGTATGTATCTTGAAAATTGAAGTTAGACCTAGTAGGTGAATTGGTTATGTATGTATAGTCGTGTTTCACTATTTTACAAAAATGGGTATTCCTACAGTGAGTATAGTTAGCATGACCCGATCATGACAGGGGGAATCCAAGGCGGACATAGGAGCTCGGGGAAGATAATAACCATCTAAAGGGGAGTTGTATGAACTAGTAAAGACAGTATAAGGAAGGTGAAGAATTAATATTCATGATTTTATTTCGTAGGAATGTTGCAGTGTTGAATGGAAGAAGAAATGCAGCAAATTTGAATCCCTTTAGACAAAATAACAACATCTTCCTAGGGGAGTGCATGCAAGGTATGAGAATTCTCTTCTTGTTGAATTTTTTCCAATCTAATCAGTTTGGTGTGTTTATGCATCTTTTTCAGCGATGTCAAAGGGGGAGAGAGAGTGCTAGAAAAAAATTTCACTATCAAGTATATCAGTTTGTCATCAAGTTTCAATATGTTGCCATCAATGACAAAGGGGGAGATTGTTGCACCATGTTGTATTGTTGGTTGTTGTCATTGATGTCAAAGGCATTGATGGAAAAGGGAGAAATAAAGAGCAAGCATATTAGGTGGTCTTTAGAGGTTCAATATGATTTCATGTGGTTTCAAGAAGGTGGGGACTTGAAGGTTGAATAGTTGTGCCACTTCAAGATGGTTTTAGGTGCCTAATGAGTCTGATGAGGTGTGACAGGATGGTACAGGATAGAGAAATCATGGGGAAATATTTGAGAGAGTATCCACAACATGTTTGATAAAATTTTAAGCTCAGCTCAACCCCATGAGTTAGTTTTGTATGTTGGTCAAAACTAGTGTTGAGAACAAGTAGTGTTCTCGCATGAAAATGAGATGGGATGGAAAATTTTAGACCTATTATTTTCAAAAAAATCATGGGAGATGATGGAGGAAGGTATCATAGTGCTTCATGCAAAATTTCAGGTCATTGTGAGGTCATTTGAGCAAGTTATGTGAGTTCTTGTAAAATAGGTATTTTAAAAGTGCATTTTGGGCTTTTGGCTTCTTAGCCTTCAAAAACATTTTAGAGGATCCTTCGAATAAATAATAGAAGGAAATTTTAGAGTAAATTTACATAGAAATCATGTGCAAATTTTCTCAAAAGGATGTGTATTTGAAAATATATGAGCATTTTTGTGAAGCGCTTTTTTTTCTCCGGACTATTTTCTCGAGCTAATAGGAGGAAAAGGTAAAAATTGTTATCCAATGAATAATTTGGCCTCTGCAATATTTATTAGAGATGTTTTGATGTTGTATAGTGCTAATTGTTTGCAATGTTTGTGGTTTGGAAATGCATGTTGAAGCATGTTTTTATGAGTTAATTGAAAACAGTGGTTAAAGTGATCTTGTAGGAGATGTTCAAAGCTCTTTGGTTCTTAGAAGATCAACTCAAAGTAGTCACTTCCCTTTATGAAGGTATCTAGTGTTCTCATTAAGGTTATTTTGATCTAGCATGCAACTGTGAAGTCCTTTACACTTGAACAGAGATGTTTACAAGCAAACTATGCTCTGAGCCTTTCTCCTTTTAGGTGTAAATTTCAAGATGCCTTAAGTGTTTCTCCTCTCATGTTTAATATGTTGGCTCAAAAATCCATAGTCTTTAAAACCACGAAGATTGAGCTGGTACAGGTTACTAATCAGCTTGAAAACTTGCAAAGAAAACAAGGACATTCTAGTGAAGTAGAGCATGAGACATGTTAGGCAATTATTCAAGCCAAGAGTGGAGAATGTGAAAAGTTAAATGCAGAAGTAAAGACCCTAAAAGAAGAGCTGGAACAAACAAGCAAAAATTTTTGAGAGTTGAATCAAGTAATACTTCTTGTCAAGGATTTTCTCATCCTAAGAAGGACAACAAAGAGCACAAGAATACCTTTAGGTAGCTAGCTACAAGGAGATTACCAGGTATGTTTCATGGAGTTTGTTTTTCATGCAATATATTTGGACATAGAGCAATAGACTGTAGAAGAAATATGGATGAATATCATCCATGGAGAGATTGTAGGTCTGACTATGAGAATAACATAGTGTGTTTTAATTGAAAAGAAAAAGCCATAAAGCCAAGTATTATCCGGAAGATCTAGAAAATCAATGTTGGGACAAGAATCGGGTTGTGTGCTTTAACTGCCATTAGCTAGGACATTTTCCAAGACATTTTCATGAGTCACCTAGATTTAACTATAACTTGAATGACTTTTTAAGACAAGATAAAAGGATACACAAAGAAAATGGGTACACAGGGTCAAAGAAAAAAATTCAAAAACTAAAACATCAAAGGATGAAAAAAAGATAGCAAAAGCAGATGTTGAAGAAAAACAACAATCTAAATTAGTCACAAGGGAAGCAAGCACAAGCAACATAGTAGAAAATGATGATAATGGCAAGAAGAAATTAAACAACTCTAGTACAAAGCATGAAGAATTTTTCCCCAAGAAGTATTAGAATAGGTGTATGAATTGTAACATTTATGTCTATCTGGCACCCAAGAATAGGATGAGAGATCAAGTGATCTTTTGGTCACACCAAGGAATGAATCTGAAAAGATTAATAATAAAACTAGAGAAAGAGGAAGAAATAATGAGTCGTCAAGTTACTTTTATGACTTCCTACTTTTCTACGGTGATCCCATGAGGTGGTATGCCTTCTCTAAGCTTCTATAAGGCATACATCAGTTGGAAAAGAAGCACAATATGATATTGAAGGTCCTTGTCATCAATTGGTGTTGATACATGAATTCAAGATGTTCAAGCATGGAAAGAATCCTTAGGTATGCTATTCATTATTTTAAGGGCCGTGAACTTGACAAGTCTTGCATGGAAGTCATGGTTAAGTTTTGAGGTAAAGACAAGTACGAGGTTGTTGCCACAGTCTTGTTGCTCCAAGTATGTGTTTCATTCAAGCATATAATAGTAAGCATGTTACTCTCCTCAAGTGTTATGCATAAGTGTGTATCAACCATCTCTCATTGCACATATCAATCCATATAAGCCATCAAAGTGCAAGTATCAGGCATATCAATCTAAAAGTGAAAAATATGAGTCTAATTTACATGTCTCATAAGATGAAGTCATAAGAGACATATGAAGCGCAAGGAGAATAGATTGAACTTTAGTGTTTGATCCTGGGTTTGTGGAGTTATTCTCAATAGTGGGATTCAATGTAGTGATCAATACATGAGTATGTTTTGTGCCTATGCATCATATGTCTAAGCAAGTGATTCATGGAGAATGGAGTAATGAAAACTATATAGGTCCTCAATGATTATTTTTGTCAAATCTTAGTGTACCTTATGCCTAGAAGTTACCCACGTATTTTTCATAAGATCTAACTAAGTATGTTGTGTTAGTGTCTTGTTCAACTGAAAAATGAATTAAATAGATAAACTTTGGGCCTATGACAAAAGTAAAATCCAAGTCCTTGACTGTGATGAAGTTTGAGAAGTTGATATGAGATCAAAAGGTGAATTAAAAGGTATACTCATATACACTTAATTACTCCAAAACATAATAAGTAACTAAAGATGGTAGTTTGACTCGCTTAAGTGTATGATAATGGTGTTATGATAGTGAATTAAGGGTCCGAGACAAGGTACATCATATGTATAAGGAACAAATGTTAAGAAGAAAGCTTGACTTATTTTCAAATGAAAAATAAAGTTTTTCTCATGATTAAGGTATAAATGAGAATATTGTCTAACATTGGTCTAAGTATGTTGAGTATGTCGAGGAATCAAGTTTAATTTCCTAAGGAAAATCGTATGTTAAAAGTGATACTACATGACAGCTTAGCACTACTAGAAGATTGTGAACAAGTAATTTTGATGGTAAAAGAAGATACAATGCATTTTTGGTGGAATCCTAAGTTTTTGCTAACATAGAAAGGTGTGATGAATGTTACAAATACATAAGTATATGTATGAATTACAGAGTATGGGTTTCTACAAGCTCAAGATGAAACACAAAATGTGTGAATGCTCAATGATAATCATGAAGTGATTGAATGAATCTATTTGCATATCTTTGGACAAAATAATATGGACATCGAGGTCTAGCATGGTAAAGAGTCTTAAAAACTAGGGAAGTGTCTAAGATTACTTCTTGGAGGTACTCATAGTTTGTTAATGTTCTTGTATGGTATGTATCTTGACAATTGAAGTTAGACCTAGTAGGTGAATTGGTTGTGTATGTATAGTCAGGGTTTAGTGGTATGCAAAAAGGGCTATTCCTATATGTGAGTACAGTTAGCATGACCTGATCATGACAGGTGGAATCAAAGGCAGACATAGGAGCTCAAGGAAGAGAAAAATCATCTAAAGGGGAGTTGTATGAACTAGTAAAGATAGTAGAAGGAAGGTGAAGAATGAATATTCATGATTTTATTTCAGAGGGAATGTTGCAAGTGTTGAATGGAAGAAGAAATGCAGCAAATTTGAATCCCTTCAGACAAGATAACAACATCTTCCTAGGGTGAGTACATGCAACGTATGAGCATTCTCTTTTTGTTGATTTTTTCCAATCTTATCAGTTTGGTGTGCTTGTGCATATTTTTCACAGATGTCAAAGGGGAGAGAAAGTGTTGGAAACTTGTTTCATTATCAAGTATATCAGTTTGCCATCAAGTTTCAGTATGTTGCCATCAATGATAAAGGGGGAGATTTTTGCACCCTATTGTATTTCTGATTGTTTTCATTGATGTCAAAGGGAGAAAACAAGAGCAGGCATATCAGGTGGTGTTCAAAGGTTCAAGATGATTTCATGTGGTTTCAAGAAGGAAGGGACTTGAAGGTTGATTAGTAGTGCCACTTCAGGATGGTTTCAGGTGCCTAATGAGTCTAATGAGGTATGACAGATAATACATGATAGAGAAATCATGGGAGAAGCTTTGAGAGAGTATCCAAAACATGTGTGAGCAAAGGTTAGGCTCATCTCAGCCCCATGAGTTAGTTTTGTATGTTGGTCAGAAATGGTGTTGAGAACAAGCAATGTTATTTCATGCAAATGAGATGGGATGGATAATTTCAGACCTATTATTTTCAAAAAAATCATGGGAGATGATGGAGGAAGGTGTCTTGGTGCTTCATGAAAAAATTAGGTCATTGTGATGTCATTTGAGAAATTTATGTGAGTTCTTATAAAACATGTCTTTTGAAAAGTACATTTTGAGGCTTCTGGCTTCTTAGCCTTCAAGAAAAATTATATAGACACCTTCAAATAAATCATAGAAGGAATTTTTGGATTAAATTTGCATAGAAATGATGTGCAAAAATAATTTTCAAAAAAGGACGTGTATTGAAAAGATATGAGCATTTTTGTGAAGCGCTTTTTGTTCTCCTAGAATGTTTTCGAGCTAATATGAGCAAAAAGTAAAAATTATTCTCCAATGACTGATTTTTCCTCTACAATATTTATTAGAGATGTTTTTATGTTTTTTACATACTTCATGGGTCTTGGTTTTGTATTTAAAGAATCTATCAAGGGTAAAACTGAATCCTCCATCTTATTCAATGAGTGCATAGTTGAAGTCATGTTTTATAGCTCTTTATGATTCATAAAAGTGAACCTAGAAACATGCTCAGGAGATATAATAGTGAATCTTTCCTCCTAAAGGTTGTTGAAAAGGTCTTTAAAGTGTTTTGACATTGTGTTGAGAATAACAACAATATAATGCCACGTGTTTGTAGTGGATGTGGCTTGGCAATGCATGTTAAAGAATGTTTTTTATGAGTTAAGTGAAAACAACAGTTAAAGTGATATTGTAGGAGATGATAAAAGCTCTGTGGTTCTTAGAAGATCAACTCAAAGAAGACACTTCCCTTTTTGAAGGTATCTAGGGTTGTCATTAAGGGTTTTTAATCTAGCATGCAACTGTGTAGTCCTTTACACTTGAACATGGATGTTTACAAGCAAAATGTACTCTGAGCCTTTCTCATTTTAGGTGTAAATTTTAAGATGCCTTAAGTGTTTCTCCTCTCATGTTGAATATGTTGGTTCACAACTCCATATTCTTCAAGGCACCCATTTTTTCTGAGATCAAGCCCAAGTTTTGCTTTAAATATTTCTTACTCAATCAAGATTGTCATGTTCTTAGTCTTAGGTATGGACTACAAATTGCTAAGTTGTCAAGATATTCTTAGGAACTATGCAAATATAGTGTTTAAAATTGACCTCATAAAGGTTTGAAATCATATACAATGCAAATCAAAGACTTGAATAAATTTTCAAGCATAACATGGTTATCATTGTTATAACATTGTTAGAAAGACTAAAGGTGTGGGGACTGTATGCATTCTAACTAGGGATGTTTGGAAAAATTCCAAGGATGAATACCATTTAAAGAAGGTGAATTTATTCCCTAAAAATATCTTGGAATTGATTACTTCAAATTTGACTTTTCTTGAAGGAAGACTTCAATTTTTCAAAGCTCTCGGATATAGTACAGTCTCTTACCCTAATCTAGGGTTTTGCGTAACAAAAATTTGCTCGAATAAAGAGATTCATCCAACCAATATCCACATTTTTTTTAATAAATCTATTTTAATTTATTTATAAGTATTTGTAAAATAAATCACATCGAATGGTAATGTATATGAAGAGCATTTTACAGCAGAAATATTCAAAACGTGTTAGACGAGAACGTGTTTCTTGCATTATAAATAAATATTGATCAAATTTCTCTGGGTTCAGGTGTTGGAATGATGTTTCAATGCTAATATATCATTTCAAAAGCTTGAACAAGATCCTAAGATGCACAATTTGTGAAAGTGGACTGCAACAGTAGTGTCTCTTGTAAAATGTGAGTGGTATGTTACAAAGGTACAAGTAGTTGCCTAATAAAAGTTGTGCTAAGATGGATGAAGATTAGAAAATGCTCTAGAGGCCATCATGTAAGTTTGAAAAAGTTCTTCCTTCATGTTATATCATACTTTAATCAACAGAGACTTATCTGCATGTACAAGAGCTTCCATTGAAAACTATAAACAAATTCTTTGAGTTGAATGTGATTAAGCTATGTGTAAATTCATCAAATCTCATGCTAAGAATGCATTAAATCCTTAAAGTGTCTAATATCTTATTTTCTCGATGGTTGGAAGGTATAAATCCATGTTTTCTTTTGTACTCACTCGAAGAAATTCTTTGTCTTCATGAGAAGTTGAAGAGCCAAGCACTTGAGCAAGGATATGACTTGAAAAGTTAGAAAAACACTACAAAATAAAAGTTTTGAATTCTTAAAGTAAAGTAAAAAAATTCTTGTAATAAGTGTAATTATTCTATAATAATATTTGAAGTAAGACAAAGCTACAAGACAATATAACTGAACTCAAAAAGTTTGAACATAATTCAATAGTTATGAGGCTCGTTGAACTTATACAAGAAGTGATATGAAAGGTCAAGTAAAAGGGCATGGAAAAGGATTTTGAAGAGTTATTGAATGAACATTTAGAATTTTCAAGAGTGGTGAAGTTGAAAAGAGACATAGACCTATCTTATAAGTACTAAAGATTGTAAATTATGTTTTATGTGAATTTGAACTAAAAATTCTGAGAGTCAAGAAGCACGATAATAGTGAAATGAATATTTGAACATAGAGGTGTGAACTAAAGTTGAGTGTCACAGAAGGTATGAAAGTGGTATATCAAATAGAGAGACAAGAGTGAAAGTAGGTAAAACAAGTTTGAGTTAAACAGAGAGGTTGAAGAAACTAAGGTTTCAGTGTTTTTTTTTATTATTCCTAGTTACAACATGAAAAAGGATGACTTCATTTGAGAAGGAAAGAGTATAGTGAGGTTCTGAGAAGAAATTCAGGTGTATTTGAAAGTAGTCTTTAGACCGAGATACATAAGGTGATAGAGAATGTTACAAAACTATCTTAAAAGGTGTTAAATAGTTTATAAGGCTTGATATAACAGTAAATGAACATAAATGAATCACTTCATTCTTTGTAAAATTGGACATGTGAAATACAGATTTAGTAAAAACCACCCTTATGAGAACAAAGGAGTGAATACAAGCAGATGAGAGGTTATGAACGAGGAGATTGCATGCTTTTAGTTTTGAGGGCTTTGAGAAGGAAAATCAAGAGGTTTGAATAAAATTAATGAAACCATGACAGAATGAGAAGAATAGTAATTTGGGAACAAAATTGAGCAGCAGAAGAAGAAGCAAAGTGTGTAGATATAGGGGTCATCATCAGCTGTTGAACACAGTAACTCAAGAGTGACCAAATTGGTAGAATAAGTCTAAGTGGAAGTTTAGCAGTTGGGTAGTTGAAGCTTCCTCGTTGGTTGAAGCTCACTAAATATTAGTAGAAGATGATTTAACTACAGAGGATTGAAGCCTCCAAACTAGGTATCATCTTAGTCAAATTGAGGAGTAGTAGCTCCTGGTTGAGTTGAAGCTCAACCTTGAAACTAATGTATTAGAAGCAGGACAAATTGTCCTAAGCATAGTTCATAGTTCCAGTGGGTTTTCTTCCCATTTTGGGTTTCCCACATTAAACCTTGTGTCATTTTGTACTCTCTTGCAATTTATTTGTGTGTGTTTTTAGATTTAAGAAGGTATGTTTGTGAATACACTAATTCACCCCCTCTCAAAGTGTCATAGTTTCTAACAATTGGTATAAGAGCAAGGTCCTCCTGAATCAAGCCTAACATCTTAGAGGTGATCCTGAAGAAACAAGCATGGGTACATTAGCAGAATTAGTGTTGAAGAAGAGGTATGAAATTTCTCAAGCTCTTATAAAGGAGTTAAAGGAAGAAATCAAGCTTAAGGAAGTTAACCATGGTCAAGAACTAAATGAGATGGCTTCATTTGTTGAAAAGTGTCAAAGGCCTTAAAAGATAAAGAAACTGCTTGCCTTAAATTTGAAGAGGATCTAAAAACCTTGAATATTGATTTGGTACAAGTTACTAATCAGCTTGAAAACTTGAAAATACAAAAAGAACATTCTAGTGGAGTAGAGCATGAGACATGTCAGGTAGCTTATTGAAGCCAAGAGTGAAGAATATGAAAAGTTAAATGCAGAAGTAAAGACCCTAAAAGAAGAGCTGGAACAAATAAAGAAAAAGGTTTTGAGAGTGTAATCAAGTAATACTTCTTTTCAAGGATGTTCTCATCCCAAGAAGGAAAACAAAAGAACAAGAAGACCTTTAGGCAATTAGTTAGCTAAGGAGATTATCAAGTATGTTTCATGGAGTTTGTTTTTCATGCAATATCTTTGGACATAGAGCAAGAGATTATAGAAGAAAGGTATATGAATATCATCCATGGAGATATTGCAGGTCTGACTATGAGAAGAACATAGTGTGTTTTAATTACAAAGAAAAAGGCCATAAAGCAAAGTACTTTTTGGAAGATCTGGAAAATCAGTGTTGGGAAAAGAATAAGGCTATGTGTGTTTTAACTACATGAGCTAGGAAATTTTGCAATACATTATCATGAGTCACCTATATTAAGCTATAAGTTGAATCCCTTTCAAAGACAAGATAAAAGGATACACAAAGAAAAATGGGCTATGTAAGGTCAAGGAAGAAAAATCAAAAATCAAACATCAAAGGATGTCAAAAAGATAAAGAAGGGCATATGCTAAAGAAAACCAACAATCTAAATCAGGTCACAAGGGAAACAAGACAAACAAGATAGTAGAAAAATGATGACAAAGGCAATAAGAAAGAAAATGTTTCCAGTATGAGGCATGAAAAAAAAATTTCCCAAGTAGAATTAGAACAGTGTATGAATTACAACATTTATGTCTATCTAGCACCCAAGAAGAGAATGAGAGCTCAAGTGATCTTGTGGTCACACCAAGGAATGAATCTAAAAATATTAACAAGAAAACAAAAGCAAAAGGAAGAAAGAATGAGTCATCAAGTTACTTTGATGACTTCCTACTATTCTAAGGTGATCCCATGAGGTGGTATGCCTTCTCTAGGCTTCTAGAAGGCATGCATCAATTTTTAAAAAATAAAAGTATAATCTTGAAGGTCTTTTTCATCAATTGGTGTTGATACATGCATTCAAGATGTTCAAGCATGGAAAGAATCCTAAGGTATGTTATTCATTCTTTTAAGGGTCATGTACTTGACAAGTCTTGTATGGAAGTCATGGTTAAGTTTTCAGGTAAAGACAAGTATGAGGTTCTTGTCATAGTCTTGTTGCTCTAGGTTTGTGTTTCAATCAAGCATATAATAGTAAGCATGTTTCTCTCCTCAAGTGTTGTGTATAAGTGCATATCATTCATCTCTTAGTGCACATATTAGTGCATATCAGCCAACAAAGTGCAAATATTAGTGCAGATCAGTCTAAAAGTTAAAAATATGAGTCTAAGTTATATATCTCATAAGATGAAGTCACAAGAGACATGAAGCAAGAAAGGAGAATAGATTGAATTTTAGTGTTTGAGCCTGAGTTTGTGGAGTTATTCTCAGTAGTTGGGGATTTAATGTAGTGATCAGTCCATGAGTTGGTTCTATGCTTATGCATCATATGTCCAAGCAAGTGATTCATGGAGAATGGAGTAATGAAAAGTATGTAGGTCCTCAATGATGATTTTTGTCAAATCTCAGTGTACCTTATACCTAGAAGTTACCCATGGCACTTTTCATAAGATCTAACTTAGTATGTTGTGTTAGTGTCATGTTCAACTTGAAAATGAAGTAAATAGATGAACTTCGGAGCTGTGAAAACTAAAATCCAAGTCCTTGACTATGATTAACTTTGAGAATTTTATATGAGATCAAAAGATGAATTCAAAGGTATACTCATATGCAATTAATTACTCCAAAACATAATTAGTAACAAAAGAGGGTAGTTTTATATATTTAAGTGTATGATAATGGTGTTATGATAATGAGTTAAGGGTCTAAGACATGGTAAATCATTATGTCTAAGGAACAAATGCTAAGAAGAAAGTTTGACATCTTTTCGAATGAAAAATGAATTATTTCTCATGATTAAGGTATAAACGAGAATATTATATAACATGTTAAAAGTGATACTACAGGACAATTAGCACCTCTACAAGACTGTGAATAAGCAATTTTGACGATAAAAGAAGATACAATACATTTTTGGTGGAATCCTAAGTTTTTGTCAACATAGAAAGGTGTGATGAATGCTACGGATACAAAAGTATATGTATAGATCGTAGAGTATGGTTATCTACAAGCTCAAGATGAAACACAAGACGTGTGAATGCTCAATGTTAATCACGAAGCAATTGAATTAATCTATTTGCCTATCTTTGTATAAAATAATATGGACATCATGAGGTCTAGCATGGTAAAGAGTCTTCACAACTGGGGAAGTGTCTAAGATTGCTTCTTTGAGGTACTCATAGTTTGTTCATGTGTTTGTATGGTATGTATCTTGACAATTGAAGTTAGACCTAGTAAATGAATTGGTTGTGTATGTATAGTCAGGGTTTGGTGGTATATAAAAAGGGCTATTCCTACAGTGAGTACAGGTGTATGAAGGGCCTCATCATGACATGGGGAGTCCAAGGCAGGCATAAGAGCTCGTGAAGAGAAAAAACATCTAAAGGGGAGTTGTATGAACTAGTTAAGACAGGTAGAAATAATGTGAAGACTGAATATTCATGATTTATTTCAAATGGAATGTTGCAGTGTTGAATGGAACAATAAATGCAACAAATTTGAATCCCTTTAGACAAGATAACAACATCTTCCTAGGGGAGTACATGCAAGGTATGAGCATTATCTTTTTGTTGAATTTTCTTCCAATCTAATCAATTTGGTGCACTTGTGCATCTTTGTCATAGATGTCAAAGGCATAGAGAGAGTGTTGGAAACTTGTATCATTATCAATTATATCAGTTTGTCATCAAGTTTCAATATGTTGCCATCAATGATAAAGGGGTAGATTGTTCCACCCTGTTGTATTGTCGGTTGTTGTCATTGATGTCAAAGGCATTGATGGAAAAGGGAGAAAGAAAGAGCAAGCATATCAAGTTTTCTTCAGAGGTTCAATATGATTTCATGTGGTTTCAAGAAGGTAGGGACTTGAAGGTTGATTGCTAGTGCCACTTCAGGATGGTTTCAGGTGCCCAATGTGTTTGATGAGGTGTGATAGGATGGTACAGGATAGAGAAATAATGGGAGAATATTTGATAGAGTATCCACAACATATGTGAGCAAAGGTTAGCTCAACTCAACCCCAGGAGTTAGTTTTGTATGTTGGTCAGAAATGGTGTTGAGAATAAGCAGTGTTCTTGCATGCAAATGAGATGGGATAGATAATTTCAAACATATTATTTTCAAAAAAATAATGTTAAATGATGGAAGAAGGTTTCTTTGTGCTTTGTGCAAAATTTCAGGTCATTGTGAGGTCATTTGAGTAAGTTATATGAGTTCTTGTAAAACATGTCTTTCGAAAAGTGCATTTTGAGGCTTTGGCTTCTTAGCCTTCAAGAAAAGTTATACGAGACTCCTTTGAATAAATGATAGATGGAATTTTTGGAGTAAATTTTCATAGAAAAAATCATGTGCGAAAATAATATTCTTAAAAGGAGGTGTATTGAAAAGATATGAGCATTTTTGTAAAGCGCTTTTTGCTCTCCTAGACCATTTTCTAACCTACGGGAGCAAAAGGTAAAAATTGTTCTCCAATGACTAATTTGGCCTCTCAAATATTTAATAAAGATTTGTTGATGTTTTTACATATGTCATGGGTCTTGGTTTGGTATTTGAAGAATATATCAAGGGTCAAACTGCATCCTTCATCACATTCAAGAGTGCACAACCAAAGTCATGTTTTATAGCTCTTTATCAATAATAAAAGTGAACTTAGAAACCTACTCAAGAGGCTATAACAATGAATATTTCCTCCTAAAGGTTGTTTAAAAGGTCTTCAAAGTGTTTTTACATTGTCTTGAGAATAAAATCGGTGTAATGCCAAATGTTTTGCGTGGATGTGGTTTGGCAATGCATGTTGAAGCATGTTTTTGATGAGTTAAGTGAAAACAATGGTTAAAGTGATCTTGAAGGAGATGCTAAAAGCTTTGTGTTTCTCAAAGATCAACTCAAATAAGTCACTACCCTTTGTGAAGGTATCTAGTGTTGTTATTAAGGTTTTTTTATCTAGCATGCAATCATGCGAATCTTTGCACTTGAACATAAATGTTTACAAGCAAAATGTGCTCTGAGCCTTTCTCCTTTGAGGTGTAAATTTCAATATGCCTTAAGAATGTTGAATATGTGTGTTAATAACTCCATATTCTTCAAGGCACCCATTTGTTCTAAGATCAAGCCCAACTTTTGCTTTAAATTTTTCTTACTCTATCAAGACTGCTTTAAATGTGTCTACATTGTGCCCCTTTTTGTTGAGTGGTTTGCGTTAGTAAGCCATAAGACAAAAATAAAAAGAGTTGGATGAGGATAAAGTATTGATGATAAGCTCCCCCTCAAATGGGGGATCGATGACATCCAAGGAAATCAATGACGCGTTTGAAAAAGGTAGATGAAAAAGGGTGGGTGGGTGATGAAAATATGGGTGAAGGAATAACTAAGGAAAGATGCCCCAGGGAAAAAGGATCGCAATGTGGATAAAAATAATGGTGGTGACTCCAATATCACATCGATAGAGGACAATTGTGGTCTCAACAGAGATGGGCTACAACGCTCTACTGCACTGCTGAGTGGGTGAAATTCATCAGTAGTATGGATGCATTCCAGGATGACCAATGGGTCATAGGCAAGTCATCAAATTATGTGCAACTATATGCAAAAGGGTATGTGAAATACTTTATACACAAGGAATCGAGTGAAAAGGTATGTGTCCACAAGGGATGAGGATGAATGATATGGTACCCAATAGGACATGAAAAATGGATGAGAAGGAAAAATGAAAAAGTGAGTGATGAAGTAATATGCCCCAAAGAGATAAAGTATGAGAAAAAGACAAATATGCCCCAAGTGGGGAAAGGTATGGCCGCAAAGGCAAAAGTATACCCCAAGAGGGAAAAACATGACCACAAGGGTGGAATTTGATGAAAAATAATAGTTCCCAAGGAAGGGGATGAATATGGCCACAAGACTAGACTTGATATAATGAATGTAATGCCCAAAGGGGAAGATGAATATCCTCAAAATAGGATTTCATGTGCAGATTAGATAGGATTATAAAATAAAATTCCCAAAAGAGGAGTGATTATAACCATGAAAGGTGGACTTAGGGAATAGATATGATTAACATGCCCGAATGAGAAACAAAGATGGCCACAAAGGTGGACTTTGAAAATAAAGTATGCTTGAGAAAGGGATAAGTATGGCCCAATGGGACCCTGGAAGACTGTATATTCCCAAAGGAGAGATAGATAGATATGACCACAACGGTGCACTCTATGATTGGATTAAAATGTCTAAAAGGGAAATAATTATGGCCACAATAGTGGACTTTTTGAAGAATGGCCAAAGGGAAGAGTACGAGGATGAGGGGAAAATCCCAAAATAGTTACTGCTAAGGCCAATCAACGGTGACTAAAGCCAATCGACGACGACCCAATGGGGTCGGGTGACCAAGGTTCAGTGGGATATATAAGCCCAAGGGTCAGCTGAGGATGCTCATTTTCACGTGTAAACTTAACGAGAAAGAGCAAAGCGAGAAAAGAGAATAGAGGTTGCTAGAGCTGTGAGAAAATGCCAGGGGGTGCGGAGGATGGCGAGTAATAAAACTCACACTCATTTTTAATTAAATTTAATGTTTTATTTTTTTTACATTTTGGTAGAAAAATGGATGATGTCGGAGTGATTGGTGGTAACCAAGACGGGTTGACATCGACCGGGCCTTAGGGCAATGATCGACCATGCGTCGACCTTACTAGGTCGATGTCGAATAGGGTTAGATTAGCTAAAAATTAATTTAGGTTGAATTTTAATGCACTTTGGATGGATTTTTGGATCAAAGGTCTAATGTATACATGTTTTGCTTATGATTATAGGCTAGAGATACCTCAGATATCGAGAGATCGAGTGCCCGCTTTTATGAGAAAATCAGAGGGGATGTGACAAATGTTGAGTGGGATCATCTGTCTACAATTGGATTAGGAGGATTTAGACATTATCAAAGGATCCCACGAGATGTGGGGCTTATGATTGCTTTGGTTAAGAGGTGGGATAGGCAGACATGTACATTTTGGTTCAGGATGTGTATCGATTCTCGGATCCCGATACAAGGAGAGAAGATATTTTCCATTACTAGTAATGAAAAACTAACAAAGATGTACCTTAGAGGATGTGTATCGGATTCTCGTGGATCCCGATACAGGGAGAGAAGATATTTTCCATTACTAGTAATGACAAACTGATAGTTTTGACATGGATATTTTGAGTTGATGCACCTCGTATCATATTTTCTTTAGGGATTTTTCTTATGAGCAGATATATGAGGATGGGGTGGCATGCAACTAGTTGATTTGTATGGTGATGATGATAGTGTCCTAATATGCTTTGTTAGAATCAAGAGAAACTTGGTTTCCATGGGCGTTGAATGGTGTAGTGGCCGATATAGTGGATCACCAGATAGTCTTTTCATTTGGGACAACCTTGTTAGCTCAGGTTTATCATGAGCTATTTGGATACTGAGTCGAGCAGAGGTCGGGGTTGGATATAGGCTTCTTGCTACACTTTGTTGGGCTTATGAGCATGTTGCAGTGATTAGGCCACTAGGGCTTCCATGGATCGCACAGAAGACAATATTCAATTATTAGTTAGATTTTTGAGATGGAGGGTTGATCAAGCCTTCTGAGACAGGGGCAAGAAAAAGGTGGATTGGTACGTAGATCATCTTGCAGAGTTTGATGTTGATCAGTTAGGTGGAGGTCATATCGAGATTTCCCTACATAGCTAGAGGCGATGCAGAGTTGGCCGACACGAGACGACCGAGGTGGGTACACGGAAGATGACCGAAGATGATTGAGGCCATTTAGTTTGAGAGGATGAGATGACACTTTGGAGTCGTCGAGACAAGGCCTTCCTCGATCCAATTTTGTATAGGAGGGAGGAGCTAGATAGAGATTTTTCAAGTCCTACCATGGAAGACCCATTGGAGGAGGAGGTCGTGCTTTGAGATGATGACAACGATGTTGGAGTAAGAGGGAGATACTCGTATTGGAATACGATAGCATGGGAAACTTGGATGGTTGAGGAGGGAAGAGAGGAGGAGATGGAGGAGATGGAGATTAAGGTTGAGGCGGCTCTAGGATGCGGAGGAAATGGAGCAGAGAGGCTACAAAGGTGGTATGCTTGCATGTTGAGCTAGATCGAGATGGAATAGAGAGACACGACCTTACAAAGCAAGTGGGATGTGGTCACTCAAGAGAGAGAGAGAGAGAGAGAGATTTATTTAGGAGAGAGATCATTACTGCAAGCATAGGAGACCTATAGGCCCATTTTGAGATTTGACTACTATTGTAGCTACGAGATTCAGCCAACAACATTCAGTAGCTCCATAGGGATCAAGATAGATGGCATCTCTTGGCATGATTGTGATGGATAGGTACCTAGCGTTGGTCACCTAGGCTAAATATTATGAGGACATTGTGATCCATAGGGTACCTCAGATGTTGAGATACTAGGGAACATATCAAGAGGTAGGCCGCATGGAGCTGGTTGTCGAGGAGTACAACAAGTGTAGCTCACTCGCAGTGAGAGGAGTGTGGTTAGGAAGGTGGAAATGGTACACATGGTTTATGTGTTATACATGCCCTGGAGGAGAGGGTCCGAGAGTGTCGGACATGTAGTTTAATGACTTTGATAGTATTTCTACTTTGAGGGAGCCCCTAGAGGGCCATGATGTTTGATACTCATTTTGATTATTATGTGATGTGATGAATTTAATTTGATGTGGTGATGATTTTGTATTTATGTCATGATGATGATTTTTAGATTTAAGTGATGATTATGGCTCTTGGATTAGATGATGGTTGTTTTGATCATATGTGATCATGGTGGTTACTCTTGGAATGCATGTTTGTTTTATATCTCATGATGATGGTGAAATAAATGTATGATTAGATGGTTATTTTAAATTGATGTGTGATTATATGAATGTGTGATGTGAGGATTAGGACTATATGTTTTATGTTTAAATTTGATGATTGGAATGTATATGGGTAAAATGTGATGAAAAAAATTGAAAATGGATGTGATTAATGATGGATGTAAGTAAGAATAAATGTGTTGGTAGATAGGTAGTATATAGATGATTGGGATAAAGAAAGATGTGTTGAAATATAGATGTGATAGGATTAAAATGAGATGCCTCATAATGGTCGACAAACTATAAGTGTGGACAACACTACGTTATAGTGAGGAATGTGTAAGGAAAATATGCCTCCAACTATATTGGAGGTAAACAAGAAGAGGATCCAGGTAACGCAAAGCACATGCGACCAAAGCATATGTTAGCAAATAACCAACGATAGTTAGTCATTTCAAAATCACAAGGAAGCAATGGATGAGATGAGCTCATAAACCTAATGTTGACATGACAAAAGGGGTCTAAGATGTACTTGTATAGAGGAAAGAGGGTTCTCAAAAAGTGGTGTTCCCTAAACTATTTTGAAACTCTAGGAGAGAGAGAGAGAACAAACTGAAGTGGGAAGTCTCGCTAGAAGAAAGTTGATCAATGCAGGAAGATTTCTTAGGATACTGATAAAATGGAAGGTTGATCAATGTGGGAAGCCTTTAAATGCCATAAGAAGTAGCCATCCTTTGAGGGTATGGTCTGCTTTATACAATATATTGATGGCAAGACTAAATGATAGTCTCCCTTTAAGGGATCAGTCTATTTATTTTTTATTTTGATTTTCATTTCATGTTTTTCACTTTTTTTCTTTTCATTGTTTTACATGAACAATTGTCCTTCGAGGATTAGTCTATTTTTGATAATTTTTATTTTTGATTTAATCATCCATGAATTTTAATTTTACATGGGAGAGATTTGGGACTAGATAAGTAGATCACTTAGGAGGGGTAATGAGTGTACAAGAGACACCCCTAGACCATTTGCATGGCTCCAATAGGTGAATAAGAGGGTAATAGATGTAATGATTACGGAGTTCTCACCAAAGGGGAGAACTTATACATAAGGAATATGCTATGGGAAGAGCCATGGTGCCCATATTTAAAGTCACATATAGGAAGTGACAAAAGACCACATAGTTACAAATAATCACAATGAGAGATGGAAAGGGGCTAAGATGGAGGAATGATCCAAGGATATAACTAAGGGCACATTGGTAAATGTGCTAAAAATAGAATGGTTCTAAGTGCAATGCGTTAAGCGGTTCCACTTCCAATTTACCGTCAATGGAGGCCAAACGATAGGCTCACGACCCATACTTTTGTGTAATGATGTATGGTCCGATCCAGTTAGGGGAAAACCTTTCGTGTTGGCTCCTTTCTAGAGTAGTGTTATTTTGATAAAGCTACGAGACCACCGATGTTAATGTCGTGTTAGATAGGATAAGATAAACGGTGAGAATAAGAATAAGCGCTACTCATTAAGAGAGTGAAATATATGCGTTTAAGACAAATGGATGGTGAGATGGGATGAATCAAATATGAATCAAAAAGTATGTGCCTTAGCAGAGGATTTTAGACAAAGCCATGGTGTTCCCAAAGGGAAACATAGATATGGCTACAAAGGTGGTCGTAACAGGAGGAGATAAGACACGATTGGATAAATCAAGCTAGATGAGATAGGATGATGTCGAATGTGGAAAGGAACTAATATATGAACAGACAAGTCCTAGAAAGAAGTCCCCCTAGTGTGGGAGGATGAATCAATGAAGATGAGAAGAAAAATGTTAAAGGATCAATAACAGGGGGAAGATGATCCCCTAGCAAAAGGAATTTGGATAAGATGGTGGATGTCAGAAGATATGAAATGGATTTCATGAGGATGGTGTAGCGAGGAAAATAGAATCAATGAATAAAGGAGGACCCTCATCAGGAGGAATAATGTGTGGAGGATGGGTAACAAAAAATGATGTAGGCGGTTGAGGAGGTTAAATGGATGGAGGAACGAGAAGAGGACTCAAATGGGCTATGGATGAGGTCGCATATTGATCTGAAAATGTGACTTAATTTTTTTCAGTACTTAGAAAATTCTCAAATTTAAAAATTTGACAACTGATTAAGAGTTTAAGCCAATTTTGGGAGTTCTTGAAACCCAAATCCTTAAATTATTCTAAATAAATCAATTATCCTTAATTTTTTCAACTTAAGTGAATGTACTTGAATCTATTACAAATCCATTTTAAAATTCACAATTGATTTCAAATCATACACTCAAACTGAAATTTGAATCCAAGTTGATAAGTGTATTCAGATCTTGTTATGGGTTATGGATACTGAAATTTCCATTCAATCCATTTACTCCAGTTTTTTCTTGCTTTAATAATTAATCAAATAAACTAACTTGAATGTTTTTATCTGATTAAAATCTTCTAAAAATGAAATCAAATCCACAACACAAGAACTTGATAACGGAGTTCACCCGAAGGCTACGTCTCCGATTCACAAAAAGTGAATTGATCTATTATTGCCCAATGAAGTACAATATCCCTTCACTATTGACTTAACATACCTTTATACCTGCAAATGAGTTGATTCAGACCTCTTGGAACTCTACAATTTACCAGAAACGTTCCCAAGTCCATCCGTGGCCCCTACAATATTTTCACTGATAGTTTCCTGTGTAATTACGTTTGAAAAACATATACAAATTTAAATGTAAAATACCTACATAAAATAGGTTTACATTTATGGAAACTAGAGGAAATTATGAAAAACTTCCCTTTTTACTCCATGGCCTGATTCAAACCAGAAGTGGTTGGAAAATGCAGATCTCTGCCTACTCTCATGCCTGATATGAAAATACAATGGAAAAACACCTACACAGAAATTATACAGCACTTCCTATAAAAAACTTTACATTTTTGGAAATCTCTTAGAATTATGAACAACTTTTATTTTTACACCATTGCAAAATTCGACTGTAAGTGCCTCGAAAATGGTGATCTCTGCAAACTGGTCCTTCGTTGTCCCTTTACAAACCTACCAAAAGGTCCCTTTAAATAGAAGTGATCTCATATTCTACCACTTGCTAAAAAGTGGTGGGTTGGTAAAGCTGATAAATATTTTGGCACAGGTAAAGGGTTCAAATCCCCCTTCCATAGGTTTAGGCACCCAATTTAGCCATTGACCCCACATTTGGTGGGAAAGGGATAGATAAGCCTTTAAATAACTTTTGGCCACAAAATCCTCCTTCTCCCATGGGATTAGGCTTATTCACGTGGAATGGATTAAATAAATTATTATTATTATTATTTTAAATCTAAATCCACTAAAAACTATCAATTGTCACACCCATAATATGTCATTTTTCCACGCCAGAGTGTGTCATGTCATCATTTGACCACAACTTTGACTATGCATATCTTTCGCATACGAACTCAGATTTGGTCCGTTCAAAATGCGTCGAAAATCTTGTGATGAGCTCTATACCATGGAAATAATTTTGAAACATTACAAGACCATCAATTTTTCCTTGTTTCCAACTGCCACGTGTCACCTTGCCATTGGTCCACTTGTTGACTTGTTGACCAGGGTTGACCCGTTTATGACCTTAACTTTGACCGGCGATAGAATTTGCATACGAACTCTAATTTTGAAGTTTAGCATACCATCAGAAAGGTATCAAGAATCCCTTCAACATGGTCTAGGTTTAGGGAAGTTTAGGGAAGATTTGCATAGTGAAAAATCCTCCGATCACTCCTCCCTAGTAAGACCATTTTGACCTCAAAATGAAAATTCACTCTGTTGAACTGTACACACATGTTCTCTAGCATAATACAAACATAGAACCCAGTTTATAGCATGGTAATTTTTCCAAAAATTGCAATAATTAAAAAAAAAAAAAAAAGGAATTTCACCCATGGCTTATACTTACAATTGATATGACACTGCAAACTGCCATATTCTTCTTCTGTACATCCTGATCCTGCACTCACCACTGTCAACAATGCAAATGTAACATGCATTCACAACTTGTTAGTGAAAAACTTGTACATACTATTTGCAACTATACCTGATAGTTACAAATATTAAGCCTATCAATAAGAATTACACATGTGCAAATATCATGCATAGTAAACAAAGAGTTTGTATAAGTTGTACACTTACAAACAATGCCTACATGCCACAAATTACACAATAACAACATACTAACTACAATCCAAATATAGACATCCGACCAATGATCATGCCCACTAAACTATAAATGTTGTTGAAAGATGAAGTTGTAAAACCATCAAAAAGAAAATTACATCAAGTATTTTAAACTTGTCACCTGATTATTTCCTCTTCAGGATACTTCACCAACACCAAAGTAGAAAAATAAATTTGAGCTTATCCTTTTTCACAATTCAATAGATTTTCCAAAATTGCCTTGTTAGTTTGCATGTATTCCACAAATCAACTATGCAAACATAAAACTGATAAATTGCTTACCCACCTTACTCAACATATTGTCCTATTTAGGGGGTTGATTCAATTCAGTTTTTACATGTGCCACTGAAGTGGTCATAATAGTTGGTTTAAAATTGTGATCCTTTTTAACAAACTTTAATTTTTGTTCTAGATGTAGCTTCCAACATTTTTCAATTTCATGACTTGGTTTCTTACAGTGACCACAAAATCTTTGATCTACCTTTTTAGGATCCATATTTTTAGGAACCTTACCTTGACTACTCTTAGTCGAGCCAGGTTTAGGAGAATGCATTTTCTCAAACTATTCCAATATGGATTTATACTTCCTACACTTGGCCACACAATGATTAGACAACCCACAAAATGTGCATGGATAACTATTCATCATTGCTTGAAAATCATAGCCAAATTTTTCCAATGTAGACAAGGGATCAATTTGTTTACCTTTCTTTTTAGAACCATGGTAAATAGAAGGTGGAGGGATTTATATACCTCTCCATGGTGAATTCTTACTAGATCCTCTTGATGAGGATGAACCACCTGATGCTAAGGGGGAAGACTCTTGGCTGTCAAAAGCTTGTCTTCTTCCAGCTGATTTGGAACTCTCTCCAATCACCTTTTCCCCTGCACTAGCATATCCCAGTCCTGCATGTCGAGGCCTTTCCTCTACCAAGATTGGGTTAGTTATGCCTTGGTTGTTCTTACCAAGGCCAATTCCATTAAATCCCATATTACTTAAAAGCTTAGATCCTATACCTTTAGTGTGTTTTTCAAATTCACCAAGCACACTTTCTGAATCTAACTTAGCTTTGGGAGAGGAATTAAGTGTTGTCATACTTACTGTGCACTCATCTATCATAGTGGATGCATCAATAGTAATAGGTACCTCTTTCTTAGGTCCTTTAATCTGCAACACCATCAAGAGCTCATTTTTGGATTCTAGCTCTCTTTTCAATGTGTCAAGTTTCTCCTCTAGAGTTAACACCTGACATCTCAGGAAGGCATTCTCTTCCTGAATCTGATGATTACATGCTTCAAGTTCTTCAAACTTGGTCTTGTTGGACATCTTGCCCATGATTCCTGCACACCTGTTCTTCCAAACTCTAGCACACTGCAAATGAAAGATCAAGCCCAAAAATACAAAAACCAAACTGAACCAAATCAATGAAGCAAATCAAGAGCTAAACTAGCTCTGATACCAACTTACTTGGAGATTAGCAATTTTAACAAGTGCAATCACCTACTTTGATACCAACTTGATCTGAAAATGGTACTTAATTTTTTTCAGTACTTAGAAAATTCTCAGATTTAAAAATTTGACAACTAATTAAGAGTTTAAGCCAATTTTGGGAGTTCTTGAAACCCAAATCCTTAAATTCTTCCAAATAAATCAATTATCCTTAATTTTTTCAACTTAAGTGAATGTATTGAATCTATTACAAATCCATTTTAAAATTCACAATTGATTTCAAATCATACACTCAAACTAAAATTTGAATCCAAGTTGATAAGTGTATTCAGATCTTGTTGTGGGTTATGGATACTGAAATTTCCATTCAATCCATTTACTCCAGTTTTTTGCTTGCTTTAATAATTAATCAAATAAACTAACTTGAATGTTTTTTATCTGATCAAAAGCTTCTAAAAATTGAAATCAAATCCACAACACAAGAACTTGATAATGGAGTTCACCCGAAGGCTACGTCTCTGGATTCATAGAAAGTGAATTGATCTATTATTGCCAAATGAAGTAGAATATCCCTTCACTATTGACTTAACATAACATTATACCTGTAAATGAGTTGATTCAGACCTCTTGGAACTCTGCAATTTACCAGAAACATTCCCAAGTCCATCCGTGGCCCCTATAGTATTTTCACTGATAGTTTCATGTGCAATTACATTTGAAAAACGTCTACAACATTAAATGTACAATATCTACATAAAATAGGTTTACATTTCTAGAAACTAGAGGAAATTCTAAAAAACTTCCCTTTTTTACTCCATGGCCTGATTCAAACCAGAAATGGTTGGAAAATACAGATCTTTGCCTACTCCTCGTGTTTGATCTGTGAAATTCTGATGAAAAAACACCTACACAGAAAATATACAGCACTTCCTATAACAAAATTTACATTTTTGGAAATCTCTCAAAATTTTGAACAACTTTGATTTTTACACTATTGCAAAATTCTAGACTTGTAAGTGCCTCAAAAATGGTGATCTCTGCAAACTGGTCCTTCGTTGTCCCTTTACAAACCTACCAAAAGGTCCCTTTAAATGGAAGTGATCTCATCTCTGTACCACTTGCTAGAAAGTGGCGGGTTGGTAAAGTCCGATAAATATTTTGGCACAGTCAAGGGTTCAAATCCCCCATCTATAATGGATTAAATAAATTATTATTATTATTATTTTAAATCCAAAGCCACTAAAAACTCTGCCAATCATCACACCCATAATATGCCATTTGTCCACATCGAGTGTGTCACGTCATCATTTGACCAATACTTTGACTATGCATATCTTTTGCATATATTTAGAACTCCGATTTGGTCCGTTCAAAATGCGTCGAAAGCTTGTGAAGAGCTCTATACTATGGAAATATTTTGAAACATTATAAGACCATTAATTTTGCCTTATCTCCAAATTCCATGTGTCACCTTGTCATTGGTCCACTTGTTGACTCACCTGACCAGGTTGACCCGCTTACTACCACCTTAACTTTGACCAGCGATAGAATTTGCATACGAACTCTGATTCTGAAGTTCAACATACTGTTGGAAAGGTCTCGAGAATCCCTTCAACACGGTCTAGGTTTAGCATAGTTTAGGGAAGATATCCATAGTGAAAAATCCTTCCGGATCACATATGGAGAAGGGGACTCATCAAGGAGATCCTCTCCTCGAGAAGATCGTGGACGATGGTCTAAAGGGCCTTACAATGCTCAATGTCATGACCCATAGTATGATGATAGGCACGATATGGTGAGAATTGAACCATGATGGCTTTGGATGGTTTAGTTCAAAATCCCCGATAAAGCGGAGCGTGATGGCGAAGTCCAAGTAAATGCTAGAAGACTTCCGCGTATGATGAGATGTATGTACTCGAGTCACCCTATGAGATGGTGTGTATGGGGAGGATGAAGGTGAATTGTGTCGAGGTCTAGGTGCTCTAGAAGAAGAAATAGCAATGGATGATTTAGGCTTGGGTGGTTAGACAGGTGGAGGTATTTTTAATGAGTGCGTTGGTCCTAGAAGGGAATAGATTGTTTGGATTTGGATTAGGTAACTCGGCTACAGTCGTGATGGAGGAGGGGGCCCTAAAATGGATGGATACGACCTAAGATAGAGGATGTAGATTTGGTCTTGATTAGAGGAATTTCAATCTTCTTATGAGGACGCTCAAGGGATCATTGTGAAAGGATTCCAAGGTTTTTGGATTTGGATGGTTGGGGAATGCCCTTGGTAGGGATGACAGTGATTTCGACAGGATCAAAAGGTGATGTTGTGGTGGATGGTGAGAGTAATTTTGGCATGATTTGTTCTAAGGAGGATGGGGATTGGTCCGATGTGGGAATATCTGGTTGTGTGGATGAAATGGGAGGATCACCTATGGTGGTTGTAAGTTGAAGTGCTCACCAATATTTCTCGAATGATGTAGGTGGTGTGGATGAAGAAGGAGATAATGGGGATGTGGTCACAATGGTTGATGCGGCAGGTGTGAGAAGAAGCACAAAAAGTGGAACCAGTATAGATTCTAAAGATGGTATGACCAAAAGGGTGGAATAGATGTAGATAGAGGATTAAGGCCAACTACGAGAGATGGGGTAGATGTGGGTGTGGAAATAATGAGAGGTGTTTGGATGATGCAGTTAATGAGATCTATGTGGGATGGTGTAGATGGTGTATGGGTTTGAGTAGGGATGGAAAAGGCATGAGTATCAACTATATTTGTTTCGGGTACCTAAAGAGGCATATAGGTGGATTGAGGAGATTTGTGTAGTCACAAAATCATGCACTTTAGGCATTATTTAGCTCGATTTTCATACTACTATTTAGAGGGTTTTCAAGTGAATAAAGTACTAATTAATCCCTCTTTTTGGCCATCTTGTTTTACATTTTATTTCATCTTTCCCGCACATTCCCACATACATGCCCAACCATTTTTGCATTTTTCCATCATTTTAGCCTAAATCAAGGCACCCAAGCTCAGTAATGGGGCACCTCGAGATGCCTTAGTCCCTCCCTCTTGGGCACCCCGATCCATTTTTCCACTTTCCCTCCTCTTTTGGGATCTTTCTAGCCATTTCTCATCCTTATCTTTTTCATAGTCATCCATGTTGGGGTTAATTACGAAATTAGAACAAGAGAACCCTATAAATATAAAGTTATGAGACCATAATGAGGGTCCTAGCGTCACATACTACTATCACTCCATCTAGAGTTGCATCCATTATATCACTTGTATCCACATAGTGTCATGCATCAAGGCTAGGAGATCTGCATCAACACACACAACATAGGGGGAGGTATTTTATTCTATTCCATGCACATGCTATTACACTTTATATAGTTATTATTAGTCGTTACTTCACAACGTGTGACTGACACAAGAGCACATAGGGAACGACATACACACACACACACACACAACAAAACTACATCTAGGTCTAAAATATAGTGCAACACTCGGTAATAAGACCACTAGTTTGGTGGATGAGGTCATCTGAGCCATTCATTCTACATTTTTTTATTTCTCTTAGGGTTTGATACTTCCTTCTCTCTTTCGTGGTCAATCACTTCTATTATCCAACACACTCAAATGCAACCTGGAAAATCCAAAGGTGAAAAGACAAAATATTTTAGGATACCTAACTACCCTATAAAGATTAGATTCAAATTTTTACAGAACCAAGGCACCTATTTTGTAGACCAGGTGTCTCGGTCGGCTCAAATCTACCATATCTAACCTTCGCAGACCTCTAAGTGATCATTCTAGCTTCTCGAATCCATAGTCAGACGTGTGACACATTGCAATGAGTCTTCCATTATCAGCTAAGTCATTTCTCCTCACTTCCTTGCATACTTAGGGTTTTAATTTTATTTATAATATTTATTTAGAGTTGTTCCATATTGTTTTAACGTACTTTACAATGTTTTATTCCTCTTATTTAGGTTAACTATCATTACATATTTTCTTCTAGTTTAGATAAATTTTAGTTAATCAATGTGATGGGTGTGATAACAGATGTGGATGTGGGAATGGTAGATGTCTGGACACTAGATGTGGATGAGGGAGACGAGGTAAGTGAGGTGGTCATAAGCGAGGAGATAGGTGGTAGAGATGTCGACGTAGATACATTATCGGTGATACGGCATGGATAGAGAAATATGTGATAATGATGTCAATGTAAGTGTAGTGAAAGGTGTGGATGTAGAGATAGGTGTGCTAAGGCTAATGCATGTGGTAAGAGTGGGACTGGATGTGGACGTAAGAGAAGTGGTAGAAGTAAGGGAGGTAGATAAGGTAAACTTGGATATGGTTGTCATGGGAATAATGTTTGAAGGGGCCAAGGGCACAATATCTAGGATGGGAATAGATGAGGAAGTGGGTAAAATAGATGTGGAGGGAGGAATCTGATGTATGGTGTTGATTGAAAATGGATTAAATTGATGTGATGTAGAAGATGAAGATGAACTTAGTAGTGGGGGATTAGGAAATGGTTGTCTGAAGATGTCACATGATGAAGATGGGATTGCTTGGGGGATGTAGGAGCATAGTGATCATGGTAAGATGATGGGGATGGGGCAAGAATGGGAAGATATGATACAGAAGGCTCATAAGGGATGTCCCTAGGTGAGACAAGTATGTCGGATGAAGGGGAGATGTCATAAGGTGAAACAAGATCTATTGATTGATATCTACAGAGGAGGAATTCACGGATGGGGTTCTCGTGAGGAATATCCATAAGTGAAGTGGGTATGGTGATGTCGAATGACCCAGAAGGGCATGAGGTAATGGGGACAAAGATGGTGGGGTAGAAGTAGGAATGGTGTAAGGTGATGGGGATATAAAATGGGCTATTGGTCGATGGGATCAAGAAACAAAGGGCCTGTGATGAGATATTCATAGATGGGGATAGAGGAAGACCTAGAAGAAACCAATGGTTTGGATGGGGTCATGGTGGACTGCTGAGAATTACTCGAGGAAAATTTTGGTTCCATTATTAAATAGAAAACAAGCAAACAATTCCCTTTTTATGTTTTGATTAAGAAAGCGTGAAAAAGGGATGGGTATCAAAGGACATAAAAGATGGCAAACTATATTTGGTATGAGGTAAGTTATGGCTGGGAAATGTCTGAAGTGGCTTCCTATTGGGTGATCAAATCCCAATCAGTCTACTAGGAAAAGGAAGTGTTTTGATGTGTTAATTGATTCGTGAGGTTTTGGTTGTGTGTGATAAATGTGAGATGCAAGAATATTGAACCCCTACTTAGACTATATGAGCAAGCATGATGCGAAAAGAAGGGTTATTTTTAAGCCAAAACAAAGTGTTATTTTCGATGAGAACACAAACAAGAAGGGGAAGTACAATGCAAAAGGATAAAATAGGGAAAAGAGGAATACCTGGATAACACTTTTCTTATTTATCTACACTTTTGGGTTATGAATGATCTAAGCGGAAAACCCAACATGAGTGAGCAATAAAGCAGAGATTCACGCTACAATGCTAGTATAAAAATCATAATATAGAAAAGAAAGAGATCACCTAAAGGGTTTCCCACCGGGTGTGCCAGGAATGTTGTCCAAATTTCTCATTCATTATGAAGTTAATGCGTTAGCTACTAAAGAAATTAACAACTCATAAATAAAAGAGGGTTTATGTTACCTTGGATGTGTGATGCTTGATACGGTGTTAAATGATGGATCTTAGCTACGAGACCTTCAAATAAGATAGATTGAAAATGAGATTTGATTAGATAGATAGAGGCGGGGGTTGCCTGACTAAGCGGATCCAGAAACTTTTGACTTCCTTGGCGGATGTCAACCCCCGTTTGTTTAAAAAAGGATGAAATAAAGCAAGTATTTTTCATAACATGCATAAACAACAACAATATTGAATCTAGAAACTAATTAAGATGGATTTAAATCTATTTTGATTGAAATAACCATAAAATAAGTGTTACCTGGTTTGGGTCAACGGCGACCCAAACTTTGTAAATGGAAGTCGATGATGACCTGGGAGGATGAATGTGAGCCTATAGATAAAATATGCAGACCTGCAAGGCCTGAGAGTGATTTAGAAGTTGATAAGGACATGTAACTACTGTAAAAATATTTGTAGAAGAGAACCAGAGGAAGAGAAGTAGGATAAAGGATAGAAAAAAGAAGTTAGGATAAGTTAATGGATAAAAGGGCCCAGTCAATGACGACCGGGAGGATCGATTCGATCATATCAAGAAAGTGCAAAGCCCGAGGATGAAAAGATAAAAATGGCAACATGTAAGCAAAAGGAGTTGTAGGAGAAGGTTATTGAGTGTTTCTAAAGTTGCTTTGTACTTACAATACGTTAGAAACAAAGCATATATGATAATATGATAAAGATATGGAAAGGAATATGATAATGATAAGAAGATCTCACAAATGATGATTGTGAGTGATGCAAGCACGCTTTGGAGGGATGTCCAAGAGGTCTGTGGATGTCTTAGAACTACTTAGGTGCTAGGATGCTCATGCTAGGAGAGAGCTTGAGGATTACATGCATCTAATTTTTTGATGCATAATGGAAAGAAAACACTCGGTTTATAGGGGATCGGCAATGACCGGCTTGGTCCCCACTACTACAGAAAATCTTCCCTAATGGTCACGATCTTCTACTTTTGATAGGATTTTGGTGTTTTTTATAGATTGGGCGGGCGAGTTCTTTAAAGCATTATGCGAGCACGGGATGAGATATGGATAATTAGGGCATAAAAATAGATAGGATAAAAGCTAGAAAAGCAAGGGGATTTATGTGTAGGAAAAAAGCATCCTAATTAGAAAGTTGGTTAGGGCAATGAAAATTTAAATGATTAATTAATTAACATGAATTAATTAATTAATAGGAATTAGGCATGTGAGATACTAAATGATTAATTAATTAATGAAGATTGGATGGTCATATGATTAAATTAAATTAACAATAAAAAATGAGCATGTGGGCAAATGAAGGCATAGATACCAATTTTAGGTGCCAACACGCCTAAGGTTTTGGTAAAGAAATAGTGACTATTCACACACATACCAGAACTACATTTGGGTCTAAAATGTAGTGCAACACTCAGTTAGTAAGCCCATTGTTTTGGCGGTTGAGGTCATTCTAACCTATTCATTTGCATTCTTATTTTTTAGGGTTTTAATTCTCATTATGTCTTCTTGTAGGTCTTTTCTTCATCTTGGATTACCAAAAACACGTGTAGCATGTAATGAGCCTGATGCAACATACAATGAGGGTTTCAGACTGCTTGCGAAACCTGTGAAACTTAGTTCATGACCTCCTGCACACACCAAGGCACCCATTTTGCAGACTAGGGTGCCCACAAGTGCCCAAGTCCCTCTCTAGGCACCCCAATCCAACTAGACAACTCAGATCCACCCTCTTAGGGGCCTTGCACAATCATTCTTGCTTCTTATTTCTCTAGTCACTTCTACAACACAGTCCATTGAGCTCCTCTAATCAGCCGAGTTCATTCTAACTCTCCTTGCGCTCTAGGGTTTTACATTTCCACTTTCTTAGTTACTTGGGTCACTTTCCACATTTACTATACTATTATTTACATCATTTTACTATTGTTGTTGCTATTTAGATTAACTACATAAATTCCCAATTTTAGTTAATCATTTTAGTGAACCTACCTTCGAGCACTCTTGGAACTCTCTTATTCTTCACCTCACTATCTTAAGGTCCCTTCACCATGGAGGTATATCTCCATACCTTTTTGTGTGATAATCTTGATTGTCAAAATAAACTCATATCTTTTTGGCTAACACATATATTCATCCTCACACCTCTCCCGAATATCTATACCATAGGTTTACTACTACTTTATCTTTCAATAAAGAGCACATCACATTTACATCTATTGAAATTGCTTCTCAGTCTATCTTAAGTAATGATTCCCCCTTTATATTGAAGTCTGTATCAATAACATAGGAGTTAAGCATGCTTTAGTCGACAATGGATCTAGGCTTAACATCTGTAATCTCATGTTTCTCACACAACTTGGCCTATCTGAAGCCTCCTTAACCCCATCATCTATTTACATTCATGGCTTCTATAATGTTACCAAATGAGTCTTAGGTACAATCACACTTCCCATTACTCTAGGGCCATGCACTGTGTCTCAACCTTTGATCATCATACCTTCTAGGGTTTACATTGTCTTAGGATCTTTACATCATGAATATTTCTATCACACTTATCTCGTAGAATAATCTTGATTGTCAAAATAAACTCGATTTTTTTGCCGACACATATAATCACCCTCACACCTCTCCCAAATATTTATACCATAGGTTCACTACTATTTATCCATTAATGAAGATCATATCACATTTACATCTACTAAAATTGCTTCTGAGTCTATCTTAAGTAATGATTCCCCCTTTATATTGAAGTTTGTATCAATAACATAGGAGTTAAGCGTGCTTTAGTTGACAATGGATCTAGGCTTAACATATGTAATCTCATGTTTCTCACGCAACTTGGTCTATTTGAAGCTTCCTTAACCTAATCATCTATTTCATTCATGGCTTCGATAATGTGCCTAAACAAGTCTTAGGTACAATCACACTTCTCATTACTCTAGGGCCATGCAATGTGTCTGTCCCATTCCATGTCATG
Source organism: Taxus wallichiana var. yunnanensis (assembly GCA_018340775.1). Classification (NCBI taxonomy): domain Eukaryota; kingdom Viridiplantae; phylum Streptophyta; class Pinopsida; order Cupressales; family Taxaceae; genus Taxus; species Taxus wallichiana. The sequence goes on from CM031241.1 coordinate 500,568,068, forward strand.
CCTAACAATCTTAACTATAATATTCTCCTCGACGACCTTGGATCCATGCCATGAATGCAGTCCCTTCAACCCTTCATGCACATATTAAATTTTTATATCAAAGTGTGGTTTATGAAGCATTAATAGATCCATCTACATTTTTATTGCAACACTATTGATCATTCACCACAATCCCATACTTCAGCCACCTCTCCTCCTAACTTCAAAATAGTATGGTCCTGGTATCGGTACTTGTGCCACTATGGTTTCAATGGAAATGGATTAGGAAAACATGCAAAAGGAGTCAAAGAACCTCTTTCCATTCGACACAATATACCAGGCTCGACCTCGGATATCACCTTAGCTTGTTTCTTTTATCCCTTCCACATCTCCTCTTGAGGTATACACCATTTCACATACTCATTATCACAACAAGCAATTTCCATTTTTTCTTATTGCCACAACTTCCTTTGGTACGCCAACTACTCCTAACTCGTTGCCACATCTGCCACTATGGCATGATTTTTCTTCCATACCTAGATAAATAATCATCTTACACACTTGGGGGCATCACATCTACACACCCCCCATCTTAGCATACTTACATAGTCATACATCACATTGTTAGCATATGCATACCCATTTACACTTTAGCATCAATCATTACCTAATGACACACTCTTGTGTTATGGTTCACACTTGACTATTGAGGGCATCCTACATATGAACCCCACACCCTACACATAGGTACTACACATCACACAACTCGCATACATCATACACACCACATTCTACATTTAGTTTTCATTTACATATTTCACACTAGTCGTCATCATACATACATGTCTACATATGGGTTGTCTACGCCCTTCGCATTTCATCTTACACATTACACATTGCATAGCCTCATCATATATATTTATCTTTAGCACATATACATTCATACTTGGGTTATGTAGGCATGTTGCATTTCATCCTCCACATTACACCTAACCCATATATTCCATGGTTGTCTCATCTTGTGTTTGTCATACTTTTATTATTTTTACGTCTAGAATCTTACCCTACTCATCCTACACGTTACATATTATTTTCACATTTCCACACATTGCATTGCATTCCACTTGCTGCATTTTACACGTTTTCACTCATCACATGGTTGTCTATTGTCATCACACACCTTATGTGTTGCACTCATCACCCTATGACCACTATAATTCCTTGGTCCATACTCGACTATCAAGAGTTTACAAATCAAATGGACCTTACCATCCCTACACATTCATCATTCGATCTTATATCATGTGACATACTTAGATTAGTGATATACACTTTAGGCTAAATTGTCATCTTTACATTCTATCATCTTGTAGTGGTATACGCTTTAGGATACATCACCACTCCTTCTACTTGCATTCTCATCACCTACTCATCATAGTGATATACATTATAGGCTAAATCATCACTTTTACACTTATTATGTCATGATACACACTTAGGCTATAGGGTTTATGCACACATCATCCCTAGGTCACATGTCATCACTTTGTTAGTGCAAAATCACAACACCCCTGGATGTTTCTCGATCTGAAGTTATAATGGGCATCCAATATGATGTGCATAACATGGAGTCTTCCTCAAAGTGTGGGACCTTACAATTGGAAAGACTCTCCAGAGAAAGCTGGTTCTTTTTCCTAAACTACCTACCACGAGCTACTCCAGTGTAGGAAAACTAAATATAAACCTAATCTAACTTCTAAGGGACCAAGGAGAGAGAGAAAAAGGGAAAAATAGAGCCTATACTAAAGCGGTGATACACCGTAAAAGAAGTGAGCCATTCTCACGAGGGAGAAAGAAAACAGAGAAAATGGAGATGAGGGAGGTCAGACAGAAGTGACACGGCCCAGATCTTCAAATCTACCATTAAACTCCATGAAACACAACGTCTTCCACTTGTAAGTGTGAAATACATGCACATAAAAACAAAACTAGAAAGGAGAGGCACGGGGAAACAACAAAATCATGCAAAGGGTTGAAGAACACCACAAAAACACGTTTTTATTGCTCCAAAATGTGCACAAACCATTACATTTTTGGAAAAGAGGCACAAATGCATTTTCCAGGCATAGGAGAAGGTTCACTACTCAAAAATGGTGTCAGAAACAAATTTGATAGAGTTTCTCTATGCCCAGAATGTCTCTCCTGGCAAAATAACGAGTTTTTACCATAATATATCGATGAAAACCAAAGAGAAAGAAGAAAAGGGGGGAAAATTGGATTTGAAATCTCAACCACCGACAACATCATTAATTTTGATCCCCAAAATTCAAGGGTGCCTCTGCAAATCCATTTTCCAAGGTATTCGACCATGCTGGAGAGAAATGGATGCCATACCACATTAAATTTCGGTGGTTGCATGTTTGTTTTGCATTTTTTTCGGTGTTGGAGATGTTTCTTCATTTTTCTCCCACCAATCCCCACCAAAATCCAAAATTGAAGCTTCCATGGTGTAAAGGGCATCAACATCTTTCCAACGGTACCAAATTCAAAGAATTTTGATACCATTGAATCGAGAGATATCCCCATTTAAAGTTCTGAACTAAAATTAGGGCATAAATGGTGAAAATCGGGCTCGTGGGCTCAAACTTTCCTTTTTCCCATTTTTTCACAAAATTTGCAAAAACTCAGAAATATTCTGCGAGCTCACAGCTCTGTTGTAACACGTGGCACCTTCTGATTGGATGTGAGGTGTTGCTCAAAGTTGCTCTTTTAACTTTTTTGACAAAAAGCCAAAATTCTAAAATACCTTTGTGGCCCGCCTTTCCACGATGGCCACATGTCATGTTCTGATTGGCAAGGCGGGGTTCAAAGTTAGATCTGCGCCTTTTAAACTATTTGGACAAAAATGGCCAAAATTCCTTAAGTTCCTCTCGCATCCCCACCTTCCACCGATGACGTGTCACCCTCTGATTGGTTACGAGAGCCTTGACCATTTTTCTTTCATCTTCCTTCGCAGGCCTGCGGGATGATTTTTTACCTTAAGTTTTTAGCCCCAAAAAGCTAAGTGACAAATTTCCCTCTACGGGCCCGCCAATGCATTTAGAACCTTGTCGGGCCTACGGGCCCAAAGTTGACTTTTGCGCATTTTGAAAAAATGCCTAAGTGTTTGAAAGTTCTCCACCGCTCCACCTCTGCATTTTCTTGGCCACGTGGCATCTCTCGATTGGATGGGGCCAAAAATTTTTTCTCCATGGGCTCGCGGTCGAGTTGGTAATTGAATTAAATTTTTTAGCCAAAAGAGGCTAAGTGCCGAAATTCTCTCTGCAACCCAAATAGTCCACCTTTGGAAACTTGTACAAATTTTCCCTTGTGGCCCCATGCTTTGGATTTTTGGGCAAAATTTCCTCCGCGGTCCTGCAAGTCCACATTTTGGGAGAAAAAACTCCCAAAGGCCCACAAAACTTGGAAAAATGGGCGAAAAACCTCCCCAAGGCCCACAAGCCCAAATTTTTGGGCAAAAAATCCTTCCTAGGCCCGTCAGCCCATACTTAAAAAAATATAAGGAGTTATAAGGACTTCTTTACCTTTCTGGAAAGGGGAAGAAATTTCCCATTTGATGAAGCTATTTTCAGAAATCCTTGAGTGATTAAAATGTGTAAAATTTGAGATTGAAGCACAAGGAAGGAGGAAAAGTAGGTTACTTGACCAAAAATAAGGGTGAGCTTATTTTGGTCAACAATCACCTTTACACATACACATTCATCACAACGTGTTAGATAATACACACACACTACGACCATTTCCCGATGATGTACTCTTGTTTATGGTTCATTCTTGATTGTTGAGGGGGAAAGCCAAATGATCCTCATTGCATACATCCACTTGGGAGGCACGCACCTCCTACCATCCATCTTGCATTTCCATTCCACCCATCCATAGCATATTACATTGTATTAGGGGCATTTAATCTTGTCACTAGTGCTTTTACATGTTCACTTTACTATACATGTTAAATTGATTGCTTATATGTCATTATCTATACCATACACACATGCGTGTTCACATCTTGCTCTAGTTGTGATCACATATATAAATCTTTTGCATGCAACATCGATGCTTTGCCTCCTACCCTTCCTATATTGGTCACTAGGGGGCATCCATATTCATCTCTCACAACTGTTATTATTTTATTTCATACTTATCACTTTACATTACTTGGTTACACATGCTATTGACATATTGGTTATCATTCTAACATGCTAATGGGTGTTTCATGTATAACACTTGTTTTGTAGGATTATATGTTACCATGACTATCTACTTTTTTGTTTTCTATTGATTGCACTTGTTTATTATTGTATGTGGGCCTTACCCCATGTTTGGTGTGCACACTTGTTTGTTGTATGCAACCACTATGGCCTTTGAGTGTCTTGCGACACCGTGAGTGGTGTCTCATGTTTGTGACCCGTGTTATGCATTATACTTTATCTTCTTATGTATTTACATTATTTTCTTATATTGTTTGTGTATTTTACATATTGCTTTCTACATGCATGTTTGTTTACACTAGCCCTTGTTTTTGGCTAGCTATTTGTTTGTGCATGCCTTGGTTTTTACTAAGCACTTTCTACAATATATGTCATGTGGTTGGTCCTCTTTTCGGCCACATCCTCCTATCATTGACATCGCATACGCCCCCAAAGAGGGGGGCATAATTTGGGGTTACACATACTATACAGAGCTTTATATCAGCCTTCGATTCAATTTAGTCTTTTGCCCTTGGTATTGTGGGTACAATTCGGTTCAATTATCTGTCATTGGATTTTGGGTATACTTCATTTCATTGTCTACCCTTGGCATTTGTGGGATTATACGGTGAATGGGTTTAGACACATCTACAAACCCCATACACAACGTTTTTACAAGGACATGGTGTCCTTATCATTCTGGGGAGAAATTTGAGGATTGAATGTTACAATGGGTGTGCCTCCCTACACTACTTTAACCATTGGCCTAAGATCACCCAAAAACCTAATCGTATGGAGATCTCTTCATATATGTTTAAGGAAGCAGTTAAAGGTTGGAGAATAACACAACTTTCTCCCTATACTTCTTTAGCCTATGGCATTAGATCACCCAAAAACCCCGACAATACAGGATATCCTTCTACACTCTTTTCTCTTGACATGGATCAAGTGCACATGTTCCATTTACATTCTTCATTTATGTATTTTACATGCTTTTACATATATACAGATGCGTCTTTTACATTACGTTTTACACACATATACATATATATTTGACTACTTGATTGTTTTCTCCTTACAGGTCCAACTGTATGAGAAACAAGCAGTCAAATGGGGGCAATAACAACAACAACAACAACTATGTGGCAACACATACTATAGCACACACATCAAATTTTCATATAGGTACACTACACTATGTGATAATTACACACATGTTTTCCACCCTAGGTTCACTCTCATCACTTTTTACACTTTTTACATCAGTAGTTTCCATGATCCACTATTTTCTCATTCCACACTTTTTCTATTCCATCAACACGTTTTCTACATCATTCTACATGGACATCAAGTCTTTTTATCTATTTATGGACATCACCAGTAAAGTGGGGGCAATGTAGTCAATAAATCATGCACTTTGGGGTAATATTTAGTCCATGTCTCATACTACTATTTAGAAGGTTTTTGAGTGAAGAAAGTACTAATTGAACCTCATCTTTATGCCATCGTGTTTTACTTTATTTTGTCATTCCCGACCTCTTACACTTGATTTCCCAATCAATTTTATGTCGTTTAGCGTTATTTTAGCTTTGATCTAGGGCACTCGGGCGATCTTGGGCACCCATAGGTGCCGTGGTCCCACCAGGGGACTCCTCGATCCTTTTCCTCTTTCTCACCACTTTTTGGGCACTTTCTAGCCATTGTAACATTTGATTTTTCTTATGGTTGGCCTCTTCGGGTTAATTATGAAATTAGATCAAGAGAACCATATAAATATAAAGTTATGAGACCATAATGAGGGACCAAGCACTAGGCACTACTATCATCCACCTAGAGTTACATCCATCAAAGGCATTTAGAGATCATTTTCAATCATCTAGCTTCATCACAAGGGACAAGGCCGGTTCATCTACATCACACACATCATAGGAGGGAAGACTATTTTATTTCATACATAATTCTACTACATTTTTACATCTAGTTATTACTCGCTACTTCACAAAGTGCGACTAGTACAAGAGCACCTGAGGCACATGATTCACACACACACCAGAACTACATTTGGGTCTAAAATGTAGTGTAATGCAACACTTAGTTAGTAAGCCCACTGTTGTGGCAGCTAAGGTCATTATCGACCTATTCATTTGCATTCTTCTTTTTTAGGGTTTTGATGCACCTTGTGTATTCTTGTAGGTCTTTTCTTCATCTTGGATTACCAACGACACCTGATGTAGTGTAATGAACCTAATGTGCTAGATAGTGAGGGTTTTGGACCACTTGCAGAACATGTGAAACTCAATTTTAGACCTCCTGCACAGACTAGTGCACCCATTTTATAGACCAGGGCCCACAGTGCCCTAGTCTAGCTAGGCAACTCGGATCCACCCTCTTTGGGGCCTCAACACAGTCATTCCTACTTCTTTTTCTCCAGTCACTTCTCGACACGGTCCAACGAGCTCCTCTACCTAACTAAGTTTGTTCTAACTCTCCTTACACTCTAGGTTTTACATTTCCACTTTCTTAGTTGTTTGGGTAATTTTCCACATTTACTTTACTATTATTTACATCATTTTGCTAATGTCATTTATTATTGTTCCTATTTAGATTAACTACATAAATTCCCAATTTTAGTTAATCTTTTACATTGTGTTTTTACACATATACACACATATTTGACTACTTGACCATTTTCACCCAAAAAAACCTCGCAGTATAGGATATCCTTCTACACTCTCTTTCTCGACATGGATCAAGTGCACATGTTCCATTTGCATTTTTCATTTGTGTATTTTACATGCTTTTACATATATATACACATACGTCTTTTACATTCCGGTTTTACACACATATACATACACATTTGACTACTTGATTGTTTTCTCCTTGCATGTCCGACCGTATGGGAAACAAGTAGTCAAATGGGAGAAACAACAACAACAACACTATGCGGTAACACACTATAGCACACACATCACATAATCATGTAGTACACTACACTATGTGGTAGCTACACACATGTTTTCCACCCTAGGTTCACTCTCATCACCTTTTACAATTTTTACATCATTAGTTTCCACGCTCCACTATTTTCTCATTCCACATGCTTTGTTTAATATGTTGGAATTACTTTTACATCATTCTACATGGACATCGGGTATGCACTTCTATCTAATTTATGTTATCGAGTGTTTCGCTCACCAACATAATGTGGGGCAAATGTAGTCAATAAATCATGCACTTTGGGTAATATTTAGTCCCGGTCTCATACTACTATTTAGAAAATTTTTGAGTGAATAAAATACTAATTAACCCCCATCTTTTGGCCATCTTGCTTTACTTTCTTTCGCCATTCTGACCTCTTAATCCTACTTTCCTAGTCATTTTCTATCATTTATCATTGTTTTTATCTTTGATTATAAATATACATTTATAAGGAGGGACTAAGCACTAGCACTACTATCATCCATCTAAAGGGCTCAAAGGCAGAGATCATTTGGGGCACCATCACAAGGGGCGCCTTTGGTCCCACCATATGAGGGCACCTCGATCCTTTTCCCACTTTTCTACCACTTTTTGGGCACTTTCTAGTCATCACCTAAACATTTGATTTTTCTCATGGTAAATCCACATCACCTCTTCATTAATTACAAAAAAACTATATCAAGATAACCATGTAAATATAAAGTTATAAGACCATAATGAGGGACCAAGTACTAGTTACTACTATCATCCATCTAAAGTCGCATCCATCAAAGGTATTTGGAGATCATTTGGATTCATTTAGCTCCATCACAAGGGACAAGGTTGGTTCATCTACATCACACACATCATATGAGGAAAGTCTATTCTATTTCATCCACCATTCTACTACATTTGTACATCTAGTTATTGTTTTCCTAATATCACTCATAACTACCTCAACCCCACAACCACCTCAGAAGGAAGTCTACCAAATTTGTGTATTACGACCCCTTGTGACCGCATCTAATCTACATTCCTAACCTCATTCATAAAGCTGATCGACTAGACAAGAGAGATACCTAGGGCACATGAGTCACACACACACCAAAACTACATTTGGGTTTGAAATCTAGTACAATGCTTAGTTAAGTAAGCCCACTCTATTCTCGTAAGCGAAACATTCCGAAAAGCGAAACAGGGCACATGATTCACACACACACCAAAACTACATTTGTTGTGGTACAATGCTTAGTTAGAGGTCAGGTGGGGAAAATGTAGTCAATAAATCACGCACTTTGGGTAATATTTAGTCTCGGTATCATACTACTATTTAGAAGGTTTTTGAGTGAAGAAAGTACTAATTAATCCCCATCTTTTGGCCATCTTACTTTACTTTATTTCTCCATTCCCAACCTCTTACACCTACTTCCCTAGTCATTTTCTATCGTTTAGCATTATTTTAGTTTTCTTGGGTGCCTACGCTAGTACTGGGGCACCCATGAGTGCCCTGGTCCCACCAGGGCTCCGATCCTTTTCCCACTTTCCCGCCACTTTTTGGTCACTTTATAGCCATTGCAACATTTGATTTTTCTCGTGGTCAACCTCTTCAGGGTTAATTACAAAATTAGATCAAGGGAACCATGTAAATATAAATTTATAAGACCATAACGAGGGACCAAGCACTATTAAGTACTATCATCCATCTAAAGTTGCATCCATCAAAGGCATTTGGAGATCATTTGCATTCATCTAGCTCCATCACAAGGGACAAGGTTGGTTCATCTGCATTACACACATCATAGGAGGGAAGTCTATTCTATTTCATCCACCATTCTACTACATTTTTACATCTAGTTATTGCTCGTTACTTCACAAAGTGTGATTGGCACAAGAGTACCTAGGGCACATGATTCGGACACACACACCATAACTACATTTGGGTCTGAAATGTAGTGTAACACTCAGTTAGTAAGCCCATTGTTGTGGCAAGGTCTGAGGTCAGTTTGACCTATTCATTTACATTCTTCTTTTTTAGGGTTTTGATGCTCATCGTGTCTTCTTACAAATCTTTTCTTCATCTTGGATTACCAAGGACACCTGGCGTAGTTCAAAAACCTGATGGATAATGAGGGTTTTAGACCACTTACAAAACATGTGAAACTCAATTTTAGACCTCCCGCATAGACCAATGTGCCCATTCTACATACCGCAGCGCCCACAGGCACCCCCCATCCATCTCCAAGCACCCTAGTCCAGCTAGACATCTCGGATCCACCCTCTTCAAGGGCCTCGGCACAGTCATTCCTACTTCTTGTTTCTCCATTCACTTTTACGACACATTCTAGCGAGCTCCTCTAATAAATTTGAGTTCGGTCTAACTCTCTTGCACTTTATGGTTTTACATTTACACTTTTTAGTTTCTTGGGTCACTTTCCACATTTACTTTACTATTATTTACATCATTTTACTACTGTCATTTATTGTTATTCCTAATTAGATTAACTACATAAATTCCCAATTTTAGTTAAACTTTTACATTGCGTTTTTACACATATACACACATATTTGACTACTTAAACATTTTTGTCCAAAAAAACCCAGCAGATAAGATATCCTTCTACACTCTTTTTCTCGACATGGATCAGGTGCATATGTTCCATTTTCATTTTTCATTTGTGTATTTTACATGCTTTTGCATATATATACACATGTGTCTTTTACATTGTGTTTTTACACACATATACATACATATTTGACTACTTGACCATTTTCACCTTGCAGTTCGTTCGACCGTATAGGAAACACGTAGTCAAATGTGGCAATAACAACAACACTATGTGGTAGCACATTATAACACACACATCACATTTTCATGCAATAACACTACAATATGCATCATTTACACACACATTCTCCACCCTATGTTCACTCTCATCACCATTTACACTTTTTACATCATTAGTTTCCACACTCCACTATTTTCTCATTCCATGCTTTGTCTAGTCCGTTAACACGCTTTTTACATCATTTTACATGGACATTAGGTACACACTTCTATCTACTTTATGTTACTGAGCGTTCCGCTCACCAACATAAAGTGGGGGCAAATGTAGTCAATAAATCACGCACTATGGGTAATATTTAGTCTCGGTCTCATACTACTATTTAGAAGGTTTTTAAGTGAAGAAAGTACTAATTAAACCTCGTATTTTGGCCATCTTGCTTTACTTTCTTTCATCATTCCTGACCTCTTGCACCTGATGCCCTGTCAATTTCTATCATTTAGCATTATTTTAGCTTTGACTAGGGTGGCTGAGTCAGTACTGGGGCACCCATGGGTGCCCTGGTCCCACCAGGGCGCCCCGATCCTTTTCCCACTTTCTCGCCACTTTTTGGGCACTTTCTAACCATTGCAACATTTGGATTTTCTTATGGTTGGCCTCTTCGGGGTTAATTATGAAATTAGATCAAGAGAACACTATAAACATAAAGTTATGAGACCATAATTAGGGACCAAGCACTAGTCACTACTATCATCTACCTAGAGTTGCATCCATCAAAGACATTTGTAGATCATTTACATTCATCAAGTTCCATCATAAGGGACAAGGCTAGTTCATCTGCATCACACACATTATAGGAGGGAAGTATATTTTATTTCATCCACCATTCTACTACATTCGGTCTAAAATGTAGTGCAACGCTCAGTTAGTAAACCCATTGTTGTGGCAGCTGAGGTCAGTCTGACCTATTCATTTGCATTCTTCTTTTTTTAGGGTTTTGATGCTCCTCGTGTCTTCTTGTAGGTATTTTCTTCATCTTGGATTACCAGCGACACTTGGCATAATGTAGTGAACCTAATGCAATAGATAATGAGGGTTTCAGACTACTTGCAAAACCTATGAAACTTAGTTCTAGACCTCCTGCATAAACCAGGACGCATATTCTGTAGACCAAGGTGCCCACTAGCACCACAATCCCTCTCCAGGTGCCCCAATTCAGCTAGATAACTCGAATCTACCCTCTTTGGGGCCTCAGAACATTCGTTCCTACTTCCTATTTCTCGAGTCACTTCTACGACACACCCAACGAGAGCCTCTAATCGGTTGATTTCGCTCTAACTCTCCTTGCACTCTAGGATTTTAAATTTCCACTTTCTTAGTTTCTTGAGTCACTTTCCACATTTGCTTTACTATTATTTACATCATTTTACTATTGTCATTTACTCGTTATTCCTAGTTATATTAACTACATAAATTCCCAATTTTAGTTAATCACTTATAGAGGATGTATTTGTGAACAATAAATATCTTAAGAAGATTAAAGATATAAATCTTGAGAGTTTCCTTCTCAAGTTGTTCTAGGAGATCGTAATGACCATCTAAAGGAGTAGATAAAGGGGGTCCTAGGACAATAAGACGAGTGTGTCACGTTGTAATGAAACACTCTTAGAATTTGATTTTGATGGTGTTGATATGGTCGGTGATAGGATGAAGATAGTCAATAAGAGAATCAAATGGATTTATATGTTTAGGAAACAACATGATTGACACTTTTTCCTTGAGAGGGTTGACCTCGATCCAACTTATTTTATGCTTGTTTATGTTTCAAGAAGGGTTCCTTATAGATCCCCAATTGATTATTAGATGTTTTGTTGGGTTCTTACGTATCAAGTTTGATATCTCCGTGAGCTACAAGATCTTGAATGAAGTTTTAAATTTCATACACCGATTTGTGTCATGACCTTTAACACGGTGATACTCACAATATTCATGGTCTTTGTATCATGAAGGTTTAGGTGCATCATCCGTGAAAGGTTTAGTGGTTGGAAACTTGATCATATTGGCCAAGTCGAGTTGTTTGAGGATCGATGACAAGGACTCTGTGAGTGGAGTGTATTCCCTGTGTTTGACTTCTGGTTCAAGTGGTTCCACGTGAGAGTTTTAAATGTGGGATGTTTTGGACCGCTTTCACATGCTTAGAATCAGTGATTCCATCACCTATGATGTTTTTGTTTTTTTTAAAGAATTTTTATTTTTACATAAGTTTTGATTCATATTTATCTCATTGAGAGGTTTTTACGACCCTTTTGGCCAACAAAGATTTCTTTGTTTGACTACCCTTTTCTATAACTTCTTCAAATGTGCCTATGTAATGCATTTGCAAATGGAAAGCTATTTTGAGGTGTAAATTTGGCACAAATATGCTTACAAGTTGTTTCTTAGGAATGGAGCAAGGGAAATGGCTAGCTAACCCCCTCCAACATTGTAAGAAATTAACGAAGTTCTCATTATTTTGTTGTTTAGTGTTGTATAGGTCTAGGCATGGTGATACCACTTTTCATTCAATATGAAGAGTGAATATCAATATTTTGTATATGGTGACATATTTACAAATTCGAACATTAGATTATTTACTTATAAGTTTATAGTCTACGCAACAATGTAAAAACTATTATGCAATAAGTGATGGTATATGTTACAAACAAATGTATTGAATGTGATGAATTTCAATTATTTGTTGAGTATGTTGAGATTTATGTGGATATTTCCCAATGCATAATTATTTTGTTTTTCCTTAGAGGTATTCCACCTAAAAGTGATTTCTATAAATGGACAAGGCAAGTCTGGGAGGAGATTAGGGGGTGAAAATTGATTTTGTAAGGGGTTTAGGTAGGGGATATGTTTATGTTCTTTTTACCTCTTCTGATTTTGCTTAGGCAGCCCTTCAATATGGCACATGGGTCATTTGTGGTCAAGTTTGTTATCTTCAAGGTTGGAAACTAAATTTTCACCTTGAAGGGCCATCCCGATCACAATATCCCATGTGGGTTGAATTCCCCTTTCTCAACTTAGTTGTCATACCCTTTCTACACGAGCTTTCTAGGAAAATGGGTAATGTTATTTGGTGTAAATGAGACAAGGATAAATTCTCAGCCTTCAAAATCATCCAAGAGTTTGTATTGAGATGGATCTCTCTATGCCACTCCCCACTTTAATTCAATTGTTGGCCTAGGTTTTTCTCAGCTTCGGCCTGTGGTTTATCTCAACAAACCTAATGCTTGTTTTTTACTATTGTGAAGATGGGCATTTAATCCATGACTACCCAAATTCAAGATTAAAAACAACAAGTTAAATGAACTTGAGGCTCAGAAGGTAGCCAACCTTGTTTCTGTTCCGCCTAAAACCCCATCTCCACTTTTGAGTGATTCCAAATCCAATACACTCACCAATAGTCAGAAAACTAATGACACTCAACTCCTTTTTGCTAGCTCCACTCCTGATTTTGTCCCTAAAATGCAAGTTAATGATATTCATCTTCCTAACAATTAGAAGGCAGTTGGTAAAATATCTCAATCCTCCATGTAAGGTAGAGCTTCATCTTACAAAACTAATGCAACATATAAGTTTGTTGTTGAGGTGCCCCAAAAGGTTTCTAAAGATTTTCCTGATGCTAGATGGAAGGCTTCTTTAGGATTTTTTTAGAAAAGCTTATTCTCTTTCCCCTCTTCCTAATCCTACCTCCAATCACTTTTCCTTGCTTGCTAACAATGAGGTTGAGCAGCCTCCCTCCGAAGGTGGTCAATGAAGCTCTCTATACTCTCATGGAATGTTTGGGGGCTCACCCTCCCTGAACGGAAATTCCACATCAGAAGGGTCCTTCAAGAACAATCTTATGATGTTGTTTTTCTCCAAGAAGTTAAAGTTAGTGGCAGTGCTTTATTATTCAATCTTCATTTCATTTCTAGAACTGTTCACCTTTTTGTACTTCTCACGAGGACGAAAAGGTGGTGCAATTATCCTCCTTTCATCATCTCTTGCTTCTAATATTATTGCAACATGAAAAGATCCTAACATAGGTGTGTTTGGGTCACACTCTGTGTTGGAGAGCTAATCATTGGTCTATGCTCCATCTATGCCCCAAATTCTGCAGCAGAGCGTGTTAATCTTTAAAACTGGATGTGTTCAAATCTGCCCCTAGCAAAGGAGTGGATTTTAGGAGGTGATTTTAATATGGTGGAACACAAGAGAGATCGTAGCTGGTCTCATTCCTCTCCTCTCACTTCTGAAGAATTTATGCTTGGCTTCAGTGTTGTAACTCCTTGGGAGTTTTTAATCCTCTTCTTGGATACCCCAACCCGCACTTTAGCGAATGATTCACATGGTCTAATAATCATATGGGATTTCAAAAGAGGTTCAACAAGCTTGACCAGTTTTATGTTAGCTCCTTTATCAAATCACTTATATCCTCACCTTTTGTTTCCAAGCTCAATGACATTGTTCTCTCTTATCACTCCCCCATTTCTTGCACTTTCAGTCTGAATCCTTCCTCTTCTCCCCGCACCCATCTTCCCTTCAAACTTAATATTTCATATCTCTCTTCACCTCATTGCATTGCTCAAATCTCAACTATTTGGGAGCTACAACCCCATCCTAATGCTTCCACAGGTTAGATTTTATGGTGGGAAGCAGTTGTGGCTAGAACTGTGAAGTTTCTTCATGGTTATGACAAGCTTATGGCCAAGGAGAGATGGAAAAAAGAAAACAACCTCAAACATGAGCTTAGTCATCAACATCTTTCTCTTGAGGCACATCCCCTCGACAACGACATCTAAATTGTTGTTGCTAAAATTGAAAATGACTTAAGAAAATTTGAAAGTTATAGGTGTCAAGGTGCTCGCATGAGGGCTCGTTTGTTTTGGATTCAACATGGTGACCACAACTCTAAGTATTTTTTCAAATACATGTAGCATAAACAAAGACATGAACATATCCCACATATCATTTCTCGAATATGGGATGGAGTCTCACTTGCTTGATGACATCAAGGGATTTTTTTCAACATTACAGTAAACTCTTTCAGGAAGAACATAACCTTGAAGAGTATGAATATTTTCTTGAAGAATGGATGCATGGATGTATCCATGTAAAGTAAATCAGGAATCTAGTCAACTCCTTGAGCAAAAGCTCATTATTGTTGATTTAGAGACAACACTTTGGGCAATGCGTCGAGAGAAGGATCTTGGCATGGATGGTCTTCTGGCTAAATTTTTCCATGCTCTATGGCCCACTCTCAAGATGGACTTGTTTCATGTTTATAAGGAAGCAGAGGCCAATGGATCATTGGGGGATATCATTAACCATGGCCTGATTAAACTTATTCCCAAAGCTAAAAATAAAAATTAGATCTATGGTTGTGTTGGGTTTCTAAAATGTACTTTTAAAGCAAACCACAGTCAGGGGACAAAAAGTCCCTCCTCTTTAATGGGAGAGGTTCCCTTATTAAAAACAAATGGAAAAACCTATGTACAAATGTACAATTTGCATCAAGATGTGGATTTCTGATATCATGAAATACGTTTTATATCAGGAAGGTTATCAACACGGAAGAACAGAGGAATTAAGGAGATGGGAGAGAAGGAAGAAAACAATACTTTTAGGGAAAATAGTTAGCAGAGAAAACCCTTATGCGTATTGAGAAAATGAGAATAAAGAATGAATCATTCACATTCACAAAGACAAAAATACTATTCCATGACATAAAGTTCTGGAAAACATATCAATGAGAACATAAAGTTTCTAATCACAAAGATTGAATGATTCGCAGATTTGGGTAAGCAAGAGAGGTGAAAGGAAGAAGAAAGAAAGAAGAAAAGAAGTCTTTGTATTGATTCCTTTCAATTCAATTTACACTTGCAGAGTATCAAAATTCCAACCCTTTACAATGGTGTCGAGATCCCATTAAATAAACATCAAGAAATGGTTACAATAGTTACAATTCCTTTTAATCATTTGCAACCTTTCAGATTCTTGATTCATGAAGAAACACTAATGGCGGCAGAGGAAGATGCTCTGTAACACAGCCATTTAAAACCATTTGAATATGAGCCATTGATCCTTTTACAACTTCAAATATGAGCCATCCACGTGGAAAAGATCAAAATTGAAATGGGCCTAGGGATGCCATTCACATTTTGGAACTTTATAGAGATTTGTCATTTTTTGATATTTTGGCCCGCCCGTCCACCAGGTTGGACACGTGGCATCACGTGAGTGGCGACGGAGTCATGGCTCACTTTTACAACTTTTAACTTTTTCCAACCAAAAAGGCTTAAAACCTAAAGTTCTCCATCCCGCTTCCTTCCCGGTTGTTGACTTTTCAAATGAATGACTTGACATGTGGCCTCACCTGAGTGGTGACGAGTTTCGGTTCACTTTGAAACTTTAACTTCTTTTAACCAAAATGCTCAAAAACTTAAAGTTCTTCGCCACCCACCTTGACTTTTCAATACATGAATTGACACATGTGGCATCACATGAGTGGTGGCGGAGTTGCGATTCACTTTAAAACTTTAATCCCTTTTAGCAAAAAAGGCACAAAACTTCAAAATGCTCTGATGGTCCACTTCCCGCTGTTGACTTTTCAATGCACAACTTAACTTTATAACTTTCAAATGGATCGATGGGGAAGTGCTTCAATTTTACAATTTAACTCCTTTTCACCAAAACGAAGCACAAAAACTTCAAAGCGCTCCGATGACCCACTTCCCTGTTGTTGACTTTTCAAATGCATGACTTGACACGTGGCCTCACCTAAGTGGCTGCGAGTTGCGATTCACTTTAAAACTTTAATCCTTCTTTTGGAAACAAAGGGTAAAATTCCTAAAGTGTCCCGATGACCCACCTTCCCACTTTGTACTTGAAAAATGGCCACGTGTCCCTTTGCGGGCCCAAGGGGTCATTTATACTTTAACTCTCTTTTTCACCAAACTACCTCAAAGCACAAAAAGAGTCCACCTTCCCATTCCGCCAAAAAGTAACCAATCAGGGGCTTTCAGGTCGAATAACTTGATACTTTTTTCCAAAAGATAGCAAAAAGTGCTAAGTTCACAAAAAGGACCCGCGCTTCATTTTCCCGAACAACCAATCAGAATCCTTCAGCCGAGGGGCCAAATTGATACTTTTTGCCCAAAAGAGAACAAAAAGTGTTAAGTTCACAAAAAGGATCCATCCTGCCACATCCAATTAGAAATGTCCACGTACTCATGGATGTTGGGGCACAAAATTTGACGGGGAAGAAATGCCCATCATTTGCGACTAGGGAAAAATGGAAATGGAAGGAAAAACCTACCATTTATGCCTGAATTTCGATTTGTTTCTCCATGGACAGAGAAAAGACAAACAAAACTAGGCAAAACATGATCCACGGCCACAAGGAAGATTAGACAATCAAACCCAAAATATTTTCACAGGAAAATGGAAAATATATCAAACCACGGGGTTTGAAAGATTTTAAATCACTCAGGGTGAAATTGCAGATGAGCACCGACTCAAAATTTTTGAATTTTCCTTGGAAAATGAGGGGAAATTTGAGGGCGACAACAACTGGCTCTTTCTGGGGATGACTTGGCTTGGAACAAAGAAACAAGGCAAGACAAGAACTGCAGAAAAACTCTGGGAAAGAAGACCAGTGCCTTATCCATTGGGCAAATAGAGTCGAAGGAAAAACCAATACAAAGGACAAACACACAAAGGGAAACAAACCAAAAAGGAAAACAAAAAAGAAAACCACACACAACAAGGAGCAGAAAGGAAAATAAACAAAACCAAAACACAGAGGAATGACCAAAACCAAAACACTATACATAATATACAAGGGGGACCGCCTAATCACCTAGGACTTGAACAACTTCAGATATTTCCCATTATAAGGAAGTGGGAGAGGAGATCCATCCATATAGTCCAGATAGAAAGAATTCTCTCCAAAAAATGCCTGATTTTGAAAGGACCAAGCCAAAGAGAGTCAAACTTACCATGGCTTCCTCGAGGCTCATGTCTTTTGTCCCATAAAGAAACAATGTCTCCCACTTGAAAAACTCTGGGTTTATCTTTCTTATCAAATAGAGCTTCACCTTTTGTTGATGAGTTGAAATTCTATCAAAAACCTGCATTCTATCTTCATTCAGCTTCTGGAGGTACATGATCCTTTTGTCCAAGGAACTACTGAAACTTGAATCCTCAATAGCCTTCATCGATGCAGGGCTGAAATTCCACTTGTCACTGGTAGTTGAGCTTCAACACCATACACCACTTGGAAAGGAGATTCCCAATTGCTCTTTTAGGTGTAATCCTATCAGCCCAAAGAGCATCATAAAGTTTCTTGTGCCAATTCCTCTGAGATTCATTGACAAGCTTTCAACAATGGACACCAAGTTCTTATTTGTTGATTCTGCTTGTCCATTCCTTGGGGTAGTAGTCTAAAGAATGAGCAAGGGAGATTCCATAACCATAGCATAATCCATCATCTCAGCAGAAGAAAAATTGAAGCATTATCAGTTACAATCTTGCTTGGTATCCCAAACCTTATCAAAATGTTCTCCTTGATGAAATTACATACTACCTCAGAAGTAGTACTTTTGACTGGGATGGCTTCCACCCACTTTGTGAAATAATTTGTGGCAGTTAACACATGAGTATGTCCCAACACTGGAAGGTGGATTGAGTGTTCCAATGAAATCCAAACCCCATTGTTGAAAAGGCTCATCAATCACTACTGGCTTGAGAGGTAAAGCAACCAACTTAGGTCTCCCAACAAAATTTTGACAAGCTTCACACTTACCTACCCATTTTGATGCATCTCTGAACAATGTGGGCCAATAGTACCCAACGACGAAGGATTTTGTGGGTAGTGATAATAGAAGAGAAATGACCTCCACAAGCTTGGTCATGAAAAGCTGAGAACAACTTCTTTTGTTGCTCTTTGTCTACACACTTCAAGAATCTTCCATCTATGCCTCATTTGAACAAAGCATTCTCCCACAACACATATTGTGTAGACCTCAGCTTGATGGCTCTCTTTTCTTTGGCATTCAAATGGGATGGACATTCTCCATAGGTGAGAAAATGTGCAATGTCAACATACCATTCATCTGTTGAACTAAGGAAGAGAACAACAAGAACATCAACTGCCTCTTGGGACAATTCCTTATCAGCTCCTTCAACAATGAGTTCACACAAGCCTTTACCCCTGATTAGCTTTGTTGGCTTGATGTCAAGATCATATTCTTGAACTTTTTCTACCCAATTTCCTCTCTTAGTTCCAAACTCCTGTTGTGTAAGAATGGATTTGATTGTTGTATCAGGCACAAGCACAACAAAATGAGAGTTAAGAATATAAAACCAAACTACTTACAACTTTGACCACTACAAAAAGCATGTTTCTCCATCATAGTATACTTCAATTCATGAGCCTTTAGGACATAACTCATGAAGGCAATTGGGAGCTCATGATCCTCAAAATTTTTTTGAGTCAAAGACAATAGCCAAGGTATTTTCTCGTGAAGCATAACAATAGATGATAAAATCTTTGTTAAAATCAAGACATGCTAAGATGGGAGTCTTAGCAATGGCTTTCTTGATACCCTCAAAATATTCTTTACCTTCATAAGTCCACCCAAAACTTTTCTTTCCTTTCATCATCTGAGCAATGCTCATAGTCAGTTCAGCAAAATCTGGGATGAATCTCCTCAGGAAATTGATCTTGCCAAAGAAGGAGTGAACACCCTTCTTGCTGGTAGGGAGGGGAATCTGCTGGATTGCTAGAACTCTCTCAGGATCAATTTTGATTCCCTCCTTGGAAACAATATGTCCAACAACTTACCTTCAGTGACATAGAAGACAAACTTCTTAGGGTTGAGAGAAACCCCATGGTCTCTGCACTTTTGGAGGACTATTTCAAGGTGTTGAAAGTGATCTGCTCTGGTTTTGGAAAATACAGTTAAATCATCAAGATACACAACTATGCATTTTCCTTTAGGCTTCCAAAATCCAAGTCCATGGCCCTCTGAAAAGTGGCACCAACATTGATGAGACCAAAAGGCATCCTCTTGTAGGAAAAGGTGCCCCAAGGAGTAGTGAAGGCAGTCTTGTGTTGATCTACGTAGTATTGACCTCCACTTGATTGTACCCTGAGAATCCATCTAACATAGATAACATCTCTGAGCCTGTTACAACTTGCAACACTTGATCCATCATAGGGAGAGGATAGTTATCTTTCAAAGAATCCTGATTCAAATTCCTAAAATCAACACAGATATCCGAATCTCACCATTCTTCTTCTCACAGTACAATATTGGCAATCCATGTAGAATGGTGTATTGGGAAGATAATCCTTTCCTTCAACAGCTTCTGGATCTCTTGGAAAATAGTATCAACAACCTTGGGATTGTATTTCCTTTGTTTTTTCTTGAAAGGTTTGATCCTAGGTTTCAGAGGAATGAAGTGTTGCATTTCCTTTGGTCTGGAAAGCTTTGAGGTCATCATATGAATATGCAAGAACATCAACATACCTTTTTAACAGATTTACTTGCTTTCTTCTTCTCCTCTTGAGTGCAACACTTTCCAATGTTCACCATCTTGGGTTCTTCAAGACTCCCAATGTTCACCTTTTCACATTCAAAGACTGTCGAGCTCCTTTGGAAGCTTTAGACTTAATGTACCTATCATGCTTATCAAACAACTCTTCCAAACTTACCATCCCTTTGGGGATCTTGTTACCTTTCAATTTGATGCAGCCATCTTGATCCATCTCTTCTTTGACACCTTCTTCATGGAGGATACACACTCTCTAGGAAAATTGTCACTTCCTTCAAAGTACAACTGATCAAAATTATCTCTAAGCTCCAAGAAAGAGAGCACATGTTGATCATCATTAAAGACCTACCAATTGTTTTCATTATCAGGCACACTAGGCCTATGAATCATTTCAATGGTAAATTTCTCCTGAGAGAAATTTGGGTGAGGGATCAACAAAGACCCTGAGACAACTAGAGAATCAGCTCTAGTGTTCCTTTCTCTTGGCACAAATTCAATGGAGAAAGCATCAAGAACTCAATGGAATCCCAGACAAGATTTCTATAATGTTTCAATCTTCTATTCTTGACTTGGTAAAGATCCCTGACCTGTTTCACAATCAGCTCAACATCACCACGAAAAAGATTCTTTACTCCCATTTCTTTTGCCATGTTCAAACCAAGAATGAGAGCCTCATACTCAGTTGTATTATTTGTATTTTCAAACTGAAGTTTGAAGGAAAAAGGATGAATCTTCTCTTTTGGGGAGATCAACACCACACCAGCTCCAGAACCAACTAAAGAAAGCTGCCATCAAATTCCAAAGTCCAAATGCCATTAGGATTATGAATCACCTCCTTAGGAAGACTTGCCTCATCTTGTGACATAATCATGTAGTTACCATGCCCTATGTCCTCATAAAGTATTTGTGCCTTTGGATCATCTGTCTTTTGCACAATGTATTCAGTTTGTTTCTCAGTAGAACTTCTTCATTTTTCCATTGACAGGATCAGAGCATGTGACCAATCCATCTGAATCTCACCTCCTACATCCTTACAAAAATTCCTACTCAACAACATACCATATGAGGGAGGAATATCAACTACCAAAATAGTGGCCAAGACCTTCTTCTCTGGAAAAGCAACAAAAGCTACTTGTGCATCTTTAATTCTTCCAACCAAGGGTACTTCCCTACTCTCCATGGAATAACAGGAACCATAGGTGCATGTTAAAGTCAAGCCCAAAGCATGAGCCACTTTGGCAGGCATCACATTGTCTGATGCACCAGAGTCAATGACACAATTACTTGAGTTTGTGGCCAGCTATGAGGAGAGTCACATAGAATGGTTTGATTTTCTCATTAGGTGAAGTGACTGCAGCCACAAGGCTTGGTTGAGGTGGGGAAGAAGGAGTGGGAAAAGACCTTTAGAAGTATGGGATGAGGCTTTGGATTTGGAATTAACAAAGTTTACCATTTTAGCAAAGGCTTTTGGATGGGTTTGGTAAAACTCTTCCTCTAAATCTGAATTTTGGTCTTCTTGAGATGGTCAATGATATCAAAAGACCCAGAGGTGGATGGGGCATCACTACTTGGAACTTGAGGAGCATTAGGCCTATCAGCTTTAGGTTTATCATTTTTGGAACTGAAGGACTAGAAGTTTTAGAAGTAGAAGTAGAGGGAGAAGGATTAGCAGAACTCACCTTTTGTGTGGAGGCAGTGGGAACATGAGCTCCTCTTCTTGAAACAACTGGAATGGTTATAGGATACTCCTTGGATTTCTTTGCAGGTTGCACCACCTTTCTTTTTTCGTTGGTCTGCTCTCGAGTCATAACAACATATGACTCACTATTCATGTCTGCCACTACTTCATCATACTCATCTTCATCATCTACACCTTTAGTGGTGAGGAAATGAACTCTAGATCCACCAGCTCCTCCAGTTCTTCATCAACTTCTTCTTCTTCTGCATAGTATTCATTAGCCTCCTCATCATCAGGTTCTTGAACTTCATAGGTTGCATTGACTGGAACCTTGAGAGGTGGACCTTCAATGGCCAATCTAGTTTGAGAAGTAGGCAATCAATTCCTAGGCTGAAAGTTCTTCCTTGGAATATCTTGGTAGGGGCATGTTGAGCCAATTGCTTTTTTGATGGAAATGAGATCATTTTCCAACTTCTACACTAACTGATCTGAATTGGCTCCAGGAGAAGAGGAAGAAGAAGATGCTTTAGACTTGGAGGGTTCTCTTTTCAATTTCCCTAACATGATAAGATCATCTTCAACACTGATAGCTAATCTCTGATCAAGATCCAGAGTTGCAAGATTATCTCTCCTTAGGGCATAGCTCACTTTAGGTAACTGAGCATTGAGGAAGAAACACTTTTGAATTTGATCAACTGGGTGAGTAGCCTGTGGAATTTTGTTGATCAACTTGTTGAATTTAGCCACAAACTCCCTCATGGGTTCATGTGGTTCCTTCTTGATCTGAGAAAGTTGAGCCAAGAGAGCATGCACATCCTCAGCAGGTTTAAAACATGTCACTCAAACTCAGTTGTCATAGTGAGTCCAATTGGTGATGGACCCAATAGAAGGTGATAAAACCAATCAACAACATTGTCCTGCAATGTCTCCACAAAAATCCTAACAGAGACATCTTCATATTCAACCCCAAGGACCCCACATGCAACAATGAAGGCTGCAATGTGTTCATCTGGGTGCACTTTTCCATCACCTTTGAATTTGGGAAAGTTCTTTCTATTACCCCTAGGTAACTCATGCAAAGGTTGAGGAAGGGCAAGAGGCCCAACCCATTGTCCCCAAGGCAAAGGTGTTGCCATCCTTGGAAATATTGTTTGTAGAGGAACTGAAACACCAACAAGAATTAGGGCACGAAGATTAGGGTTGAGGTTGTTCTTGAGGAGTGTTATTCTCAAAAACTCTGTCTTCAATGAGAGGAGTGCTTGCAGACCGTGTTCTTCTATTTCTTCTTGCTAAAGAAGAGGGAAGCCTTGTTGCTCTCAGAAGTTGAAAATCAAAATCTTCTATTCCAAGAGCTCTTCTACCATGAGTGTATCTTAGAGTCACCAGATCAGAAATGATCAAGAAATTGTTCTTTTAAAAAGGAATCCGTTGAAACGAATCCCCAATGCGAGTCGCCAAAAACTGTTGGGTTTATAAAATGTACTTTTAAACAAACCACAGTCAGGGGATAGAAAGTCCCTCCTCTTTAATGGGAGAGGTTCCCTTATTGAAAAAAAGGAAAAACCTATGTACAAATGTACAATTTGCATCAAAATGTGGATTTCTGATATCATGAAATGCGTTTTATACCAGGAAGGTTATCAACACAGAAGAACAGAGGAATTAAGGAGATGGGAGAGAAGGAAGAAAACAATACTTTCAGGGAAAATAGCTAGTAGAGAAAACCCTTATGCGTATTGAGAGAAATGAGAATAAAGAACAAAATCATTCACATTCATAACAAAATACTATTCCATAGACACAAAAGTTCCCAAAAAAAAATCAACAAGAACACAAAGTTTCTAATCACAAAGATTAATGATTCACAAATTGGGTAAGCAAGAAAGGAGAAAGAAGAAGAAAGAAAGAAGAAAGAAGTCTCAGTATTGATTTCTTTTAATTCAATTTACATTCTTAGAGTATCAAAATTCCAACCCTTTACAATGGCATCGAGAGACCATTAAATAAACATCAAGAAATGGTTACAATAGTTAAAATTCCTTTTAATTATTTACAACCTTTCATTCTTGATTCCGTGAAGAAACGCTAATGGCGGAAGAGAGGAAGATGCTCAAACATGGTCATTTAAAACCATTTGAATATGAGCCATTGATCCTTTTACAACTTCAAATATGAGCCCTCCACGTGGAAAAGATCAAAATTGAAATGGGCTTGGGGATGCCATTCACATTTTGAACTTTATAGAGATTTTTCATTTTTTGATATTTTGGCCTGCCCATCCCCAAGTTGACACGTGGCATCACATGAGTGGCGACGAGTCATGGCTCACTTTTACAACTTTAACTTTTTCAACCAAAGGCTTAAAACTTAAAGTTCTCCACTGCCCGCTTCTCTCATTGCCGGATGACTTTTGACTTTTCAAATGAATGACTTGACACGTGGCCTCACCCGAATGGTCATGCATGGAGTTTCGGTTCACTTTGAAACTTTAATTACTTTTAACCAAAATGCTCCAAAACTTAAAGTTCTTCACCGCCCGCCTTGACTTTTCAACGCATGAATTGACACATGGCATCATGTGAGTGGTGGCGGAGTTGCGATTCACTTTAAAACTTTAATCCCTTTTTAGCAAAAAAGGCACAAAACTTCAAAATGCTCCGATGGTCTGCTTCCCCGTTGTTGACTTTTCAACGCACAACTTAACTTTATAACTTTCAAATGGATCATGGGGAAGTGCTTCAATTTTATGACTTTAACTCCTTTTCACCAAAACAAAGCACAAAAACTTCAAAGCACTCGACGATCCGCTTCCCACTGTTGACTTTTCAAATGCATGACTTGACACGTGGCCTCACCTGAGTGGCTACAGAGTTGCGATTCACTTTAAAAATTTAATCCTTCTTTTAGAAATGAAGGGTAAAATTCCTAAAGTGTCCCGACGACCCGCCTTCCCGCTTTGCACTGAAAAATGATCCACGCGTCCCTTTGCAGGGGCCCAAGGGGTCGATTTATACTTTAACTCTTTTTTCCACCAAATTGCCTCAAAGCACAAAAAGAGTCTCTTCCTTTTTTGCCAAATAGTAACCAATCAGGGCTTTCGTGCGCATGGGATAACTTGATACTTTTGCCAAAAGATAGCAAAAAGTGCTAAGTTCACAAAAAGGACCCGCCGCTTCATTTTCCCGACCAACCAATCAGAATCCTTCGGCCCGAGGGGCCAAATTGATACTTTTTGCTAAAAGAGAACAAAAAGTGTTAAATTCGCAAAAAAAGATCCATCCTGCCGCATCCAATTAGAAATGTCCACATACTTATGGATGCTAGGGCACAAAATTTGACGGGGGAAGAAATGCCTGCTATTCGCACGATGGGGAAAAACGGAAATGGAAGGAAAAACTCTACCATTTATGCCCGAATTTCAATTTGTTTCTCCATGGATAGAGAGAAAAGACAAACAAAACTAGCCAAAACACGATCCACGGCCATAGGGTAGATTAGACAATCAAACCAAAAATTTTTTCACAGAAAAACAGAAAGATATCAAACCACGGGGTTTGAAATATTTTAAAACACTCAGGGCAAAATTACAGATGAGCACCGACTCAAAATTTTGAATTTACCTTGGAAAATGAGGGGAAATTGAGGGCGACAACAAGTTGGTGCCCTATTAATCTTCTCAATGTTTTATGTAAAATCATTATAAAGGCTATTACTATGAAGTTTAAATTGATTGCCCAAGACATTGTTCATCGGAGCAAACTGGTTTCTTACAAGGCAAGTATATATTGGATAATATCCTTTATGTTTTGGAAACTGCTCAATGGGTTGAAGATACGGATCAAGATGCACTTTTGGTCAAAATTGATTTTGACAAAGCTTATGACCACATCCGACGTAGTTTATCCTCAAAATGCTTGAGTGGTTGGGATTTGGGCCTCGCTTTAGACATCAGTATTCAAATGATTTTTTCCAAAGCATGTGCTCAAGTTATGGTTAATGATAGCCTCACAACGCCCTTTGACCTCCAACGATCCATTTGGTAGGGTTGTCCACTTGCTCCTTTCTTGTATGTGGTGGTTGTTGATGCTCTTGGGTATATACTCAACGAGCACACCATCAAGGAGATTTAAAAGGAATTTCTCTTCCTCAAAATTCTTATGCTCTTAACTCTCATTTTGTTGATGACTCTCTCATTTTTTTGCAAAATGACAAAGTAAAGATTGATAATGCTCATTAATTCTGATATTTATTTGGTATGTCCTATTGTCAAAGCTAAGCAACCATAAAATGGAAGTGATATACATTAAAAGTGATCCAAATAAATCATGGATTCCTTGTTTATTTTAAAAGAGTATAATTTTTTTCCCCATGGGAAGATCACCGTATTGATTTGGGTAAAATTCATTCATCTTCTTCGGACTAGTGATATGTGGGATCAACAAAGTCTTTGATAAAATTGTAGATTGCAATTGGTGGTGTAAATTTCTCTCTCTACTTGCTAGCAGCTTTAATAGAGTTATTAATAGCAATTGTTGGATTGGGACTATCTGATGCATAATTGCATCATATATTATCTTATTGGCTTCCAATACAATTTGAAAAACATTAAACAAATTATTTGATCACAAAGTTAGCTCACAACTTTCTTTCAAGATGGAGTAGGTGATAATTGGTTGAAAGAAGTAAGATGGTTTTTCATTTCTTGGACACTTTGATGTCCCGATGATGATGCAAAAATTTGTTCTACTAAGTCCATGCCTCCCAGTGATTCACTGGTTTTTAATTATAAGATAAAATCCTAAGGGACATGCCTTGCGATGAAGAAAATGGGTAGCCGAGAGCCACTCATTGGTTTTGAGCCTTAGAATATTCTTGCTGAGGAGGAGATCAATCCTTCTTATAAAGGCGCGGATTCACTTCAAAAAGATAAATTCTTAAATGCGGCCTATTTTGATATTTTTGGTTCCTTTTCGCTTAAGAGCACGAGATTATGGACACCATAGTAAAATGTTATGGCCTGATTTCTTTAATGAAGAAGAACCAATCCCTCCCGACATGGATTAAGTATTCCTTCATCCAACCTCTAGTGGAATCGGGTTATTCAATCCATCAACCTTCCACTTGATGTCCAACTTGATTTCAAAGCAAAAAACTTAGCAAAAATGCATCATTACAATTAAAGACATTTGGGACAAGAACATTTTTCAAATGCTTGGCTTTTTTTCATGGGAAATTACACGCCATGCGGGGGAATAAGTTTAACTTTCCCATTAAACTTGAAAATGTTTATTCCACAACTTTATCATTGATTCCCGCTGTGAGGTCCTTCTCAAAGTCACAAATAATCCTTCAACTCTTTGGAAAGATTGGAACAGAGGTTCTAACCTTGGGGCTCGCCATGAACAGGTGTCACTTAATCAAGAATTTTTGTATCGCTTTTTGATTCAAGCCCCATGAACATGGGTTTAGTATTGAAGACTCCCTCAACCACAAGTGGTCTATGTCCTTCTCCCCTCATGTGACAACATATGGGGATATGTTAGGAATAATAGTGCTCCATTATTATAGAGGCAAAATGAGAACTTTTGGATGGTGGATTCTCACATATAAGCTTCCCGTTATTTGATAGTTGTGATATTGCTTGGTTGTGCAATATCATTGTATCTTTGTTCATCTTCTTGGAGCAATTCCTAGATATCTTAATGGCATCTCATTATATATTGTATGATCCAATTTGGGATTCTCTCTGAACCTCCATTCCAAACCTATTTCCTTGCAATTTTAATTAAAAAATTATTTTGCATGGAGAATTATTTGGCATTTCTCCTCCCTCCATCCTGTGTAGACATCTAGAACACTTGTCGTCTGGTTATCCTCTTTCACATATGGAAAAACGTTGCCAACAATTGTTCGTTGGGAAATGTATCGCTTTAGTTATTCAACAAACTCATATTTTTTCCTCTCTTTGGATGCAACTATATAACTTCTCTGTTAAGACTCCAAAGGAGCGGGCCACTCTCGAAAAGATAAAGAATGCTTGCGCAGAGTGCTCACTACGAATACTCTCGTGCAACAATGCAAACTTATGAATGACTTTTATTGTTTTGTACTTTTGATTTTATAGCTTGACCATGGTTATAACTTATAATTGTTTATTGATTTAGACTTTATATTTTTGTATTTTTTTTTTTTAAAAAATAAAATGTGATGAATGGAGAGGTATATAAACTAGTTCGTGTTATGCACTGTAATGTTACATGATCTACGCTCCTATTGCTCCTATTTTAGCCAATTCAAACGTACTCTGATTGAATATTGCTTTCTTCAACCTTAACGGCAGGTACGCTGCTGCACCGCAGCCTTTGTTTGGTTGCTCAATCTTTTATCTATTTTTTCACTTAACGCACAAATCGCAGATTGTGCACCTTACTTCGCACCTTCACACATTGGTTTTCCTAGATGCACCTTGGAGATTTGATATTCTTGAGCTGAAAATTCCTCTTTGCCCTAACTGAAGAACATAGAGAAAATCAGATCAGAGGGGTTTCCCGAAAGATGGCTCTGCGTTATTCCCTACGGAGGGCTCTCTCTTGTGCAATGTTTTTCGACATATGCCCTTTCCTACCACCTTCAATGGAGCTATCCCATTTCCTTTCCTCAGATTTTCCACAGTTTCTTCTGGAAATGCATTGATTCCTGGTAAACATTCTATTTTCCTGTATCTTTCTGCAGTTTGTAATGTATCTTTTTTTCTTTTTTCAGCTTTGATTTGAGGGCTAAGATTGTCTAGACTTTTTATCATTAATTTCTCCCAATTCCTGCCACTTCTTATCTCGAAAACTCCTCCAGACATTGTTTAAGATAATTTTAAGTCATGCCCATCACTTGACATTCATAGGATGAAGTATCCAATACTTAAATAATTTATCATATGATATAATACCCATTGCATAGTTCATGAGAGGACATCTTCAAATTGACTTGAAGTACTTCCTGGGTAACGTTAACAGAGGTATTTGCAACAGTGGGACTGGATCATGGATGCTTTGTTTGAAATAGTTTCATAAATTTTATCCAAATCACATGCACACAATATGTATAATGTATATATGTGTCATGCTTATCCACATCAATCACACACACACACACACACACACTGTCAATGTATATATGTGTCATGTTTATCTATATCTATATCTGAGTGAGGTCGGTTGTGGTGGAAAGAAGGATGAGGTGTATTATGTGTTCCTCTTGCATGCTATATCTATCTCTCTCTCTCTCTCTATATATATATATATATATATGTAGAAAGAGAGAGAGAGAGAGAGAGAGAGAGAGAGAGAGTTGTGGTGGGAAGATGGAGGAGGTATATCCATAAGGGTTTGCTACTTTTCCATGGGGGTGGAAAATATTATATTCATGAGATTAGATGCTAGTGAAACTATTGTGGAATTTCTATTAAAACTAGTTGGGGGAATCATGAACTCTTGCGGAGTTGTTTTTGCAGGAGCTTTACTCAGGCCCTTTTCCACAACCTCCATAAGGGCAGATGCTGAAAGAAGCAAGAAATCTGGCTCTGCTGTAAAAAGAGCTTGCCAAGCAGAGGAGAGGCGTATTCGCAACAAGTCCGGCAAGATTCTGATAAAGACCTGCATGAAAAAGGTATATTGACACTTTGTTACAAATATCCTCTTTCCGTTTTTCACTTCAGGAACATTTAGAAGTAGGGCTTTTTGATCTTGGAACACCCAAGTTTCCCATGGTGGTAAAGATGAAGGTTGTGTGATTCCAGGATAATTGGCATCAATGTTAGATGCATCCAGAAGGCTGAAACCTGTATTACCAATTCAAATCTTCCGGTGATTCATTCATTGATGCAAACATGGAATTCTATGCTCTTAGGATTTATGTAATATGTATCATAGTTGCACAACTTTATTAGATTTCACTCTTTCCATATATCATGGTTCCACAGGAGTTCAAGTCAGTGTCAAAGACAATTGTGCATATGTCATGCTGTTGCATTCTGGATAGTGCTGTGTGTGCAACTTTTATGATTACAAATGAATTGAATTTGTAATCAGTTGTAATGGTCAATTTTGGAGATATAGCATATAGAATAGAAAACTAAGCTTCTGTGCCTAAGTGATGACTGGATGTTTTTTTTTGAAGTGCCATAACCAAAACCAGATAACCAAAGATACACAAATGCCATTTAGCATTTATGTTAAAGCAAGTGCTGTCCTAATTGAAAAAAATGAACTTTCAGACTGGTTTGTCTGGGAAAAGTAATACAGAAATAAAGTAGTAGGCCACCTCTTCATTTTTGTCATCTCTTGAAACACAAATTGATATGTCAAACATTGTGTAATCTTAATTATATTTTAGTTAAGATTGCCAAAGTTTATTGTGTATGTAATTTCTGTCAACATGTTATGACCCTCACTTGGAATATGCCATCATAACCGAAAAGTCTATAGCTGAAATTTGAAAATCGGAAAGATTGAAGTCTGAACTGAAAATTCTGGAAACTGAAATTGAAATTATATAGGAGATCTAGTTTGTTAGAAAACCAAAAAACCCTGAAATGATTAGAAAACTTAAACACAGAATCCTTATTATTTATTAATATTAAAATAATGTCTCAGTCGGTACACAGGGAAAACAAAGATTTCTCGAGGTGGACACCAACTCAGGCCAAAGATACTGTAGCAGTATGGGTGTTGCACTTGGTGAAGGATTTAGTAGCTGACAGCCTATCTGCACAAGTTTTCTCAAAATTATATTCTGCTCTAAGGCTTAAAGGCTCGTTTAAACTTTAAAGTTATATTTTGAACAAAATGTGGATGCATAATCAGGGAACCTCGAGCATGCAGACAGCCCCCAATGAAGGTCAAACCTCCATTGATGCCTGTAGCAATACCTAATCCCCTCATGTGGCTAAGGATCAAGCCTTATATCCAACCCCCCTTTCCCATGGTGACTCCATCCCCCAACATGCAGCTCCCCTCACGCCTTGGTCAATTTACAACACCTAAGAAAAACCACAAATATTTTTCCCTGATAAACTTGTCGCACCAGAAATCAATATGCTCTTCTACTATGACCTGATTGACAGATTTTTTAATTTGTGACCATCCACTTTGGAAATCAAAGATTTGATCACCAAGAGCTGGAGCATTTTGATGAGCTCTGGTTCCTAGCTCGAGGGTATATTTTAATTATCTGCGATAACAGGGAAGGTTGAGACATATTTCTGAGACGGGGCCCATGGCTCTTTAAAAAGGCAGGGCTAGCCCTGCAGCCGTGGATTCCTTCTTTTAATGCGCACACTGACAAAATCAAGGCTTCTCTGGCCTGGGTCAGGCTTTACGATTTTCTGCCTGGATATTAACTAGAAGACTGGTTGAAAATTATAGGTGAAATCCTTTGAATTCCATGCCTCTGCTGCAAAATCAACCGATCAAACCTTCTATCAAATTCACCTCCTCCAGGAATACCTTCATCCAGAAAGTGGACTATGAATCATTGACCGTCTGCTGTCACCACTGTCATCAAATGGGTCACTTCAGTTCGGGATTTCTCGATCCTGCCCCAAAACAAGCCTGCATGTAACATGCAGTGGATTCCCAAAAGCTCGTACTGCAGAAAATAAAGCTGCTTGGCTGGGGTGGCATCAACTTTGTTTTACCCGCACAAAAGTTGATATTTTTGTCAAGCCCTTGGATATTATGGAGCAACAGGATGATCCTTGGCCGGTTTTAGATTCCACTCCCCCTTTACCTCCTCCCTCCAAACCTCATCCTGAACCAAATCTACACTCTCCTCATCCTCCTACCCCACCCCTCCCCTTTAAAGGGCTTCCCCTTCCTCTTTGCACCATCCTTCCGTTGCTGGCAAGGAAAATATTCACTTTGACCTTTGCCCCTTTTCCTCTATCCATCTTTATGTGCTCCAGCCCATCTCCACTTCATTGGTTGTTCCATTCATGTCTCAGGCTTTGAGCAATTTTTCACCGAATGAATTGTAATGAATGCCTGCAGCAACTGTCTAACTTTGAGAATAAAAAGAAACTCCCCGATGTGTCTCTTCCTCTCAAAAGCCGTTGTAAAATCACTCATGCAGAGAGATGCATCTGGCAAGCACACACAGGTATTGGCTCTGGCACTCAACTACAGCTCCACAGTCTTACTAACGATGGGCGGGTGAAGGTAACCCCCCCCCACCCCCCCGAAATCGTACAACTATCATGGGACAGTAGGGGCCTTTCTTCCTGTAACAAAAGGCGTTTACTATCATTTACATTCAAGAAACAAAAATATCACTTGATAAAGCTTCCTCCTAGTTTGCCCGAGCCTGGAAAACTTTGGATGTTTATGCGGTTACTGCGCGGTCATTCTGGAGGGCTCTCCACTGAGCTCTATTCTTGGCACTCCCCTTGCCTTAACAGATTCTAGATAGCCATCAAGCTTCAACATTACCACTCTCCCATCTTCTACACTCCCGTCAATGTTTATGGCCCTAACTCCCCAATCCTTGAATGCCAAGTTTGGTCAGAACTTACATTATTGGGTACTTCCTGTATGTCTCTGTACCTATACTGGTACTGGCACTGATCCTGGTACAGTTACCTCTGTAATGTCCCCAATGGACATATTCTTGCCCCAATGGGATTTTAGGCAAATCCCAACTTTAAAATGCAACTTATAGACAAGATACAAAATATGTATTATGCAGATCTGAAAATTCCTTTAGAAAATGCGACTAGGGTGCAGCATTAAACCCAAATCAGATTTATATCATCATGCTCTCATACAAATGGCTACATATTTATAAAGGAAATATGCAAATAAACCCAGATTTCAGATGCACAAATGGCTGGAAATAACTTCTAAAATCTGCAGACTTGCTGCTCCTGAAATTAAATAAATTGGTACCTTTTTGCACACCAAAAATTCTGAAAATGGAGAATCTGATATATAAAAATATGGAATAATTACAGCCACTAAAAACAACTTTGAATCTGCCTTAGAACATGAAGTATCATCTCCATAGGTGGTCGCTCAAGCTGAACAAAGGCATATAAAAATTGATAACAATTTCTCTTCAAACCCTTTAGCCAAAATCTGCAAAAATCCCTTTATTCTAATACTAAAAATAAATCTTTGCAAGCACAATAGAATCTCCTGAGTAGAGATCCCTCACATTCTCTAAGAGGGTTTTCGTCCTCTAGAGCCAAATACTAAGGGTTTTCGTCCTTAGAATTTATTTATGCAAAAGCTACAAGCTTAAGACACAAATAAGAAATTATCAAAATGATCATAGCATAGAATGTCCTCCCCTCAAGTCGACTTCTCCTTATAAAGGAAGAAGAGACCCAAAACAACATTTTTCTCCTCCAATCAGCATTCATGATTCTCCCTATGCAATCATTTAATATTTTCTCATATTAAATGTTTTTCCCAACAACCTTTCCCTCCTAGTGCAAGTCGCATTTCTCTAGGGGAATACATAAATTAATTATGTTTTTATCCTTCCTAAGCTTCATTACTCCCCTTTGGCCCAAGTCGCCATTATCCTTTCTAGGAAGAATAAAATATAATAAATCCCTTTACTGAGATTTGCCCTCTAAAGAAATCGTATTTACCATAGGGATTATAATTTATTTCTATTAAGCCAAATAAATTAATATAAGTGCTTTAATAATTTTATTTTATTTTTATAGCACTTTATAATAATTTATTGTGACTTAAGTCACCCTTATATTTTTCCTTTGGCCATCGGGTTGACAAAATAGGCCAAAGGTCTTCGATTGGGAAGGGGATATTACAGTCCTCCCTTCCCAAAATTGCTTGCCCTCAAGCAATTCTGAATTTGTTTTGTCCAAGTGCCATGCACAATAGACAAAACATGCTTGAAGTGATCTCGCAAGCCTGACACCTGTTCTTGTCAAGTGAGCTAAAACTTGCCCCATATATCATCCACAAAATGCTCATATACATATATTTGGAGCAATGGTTCAACAAACTCCAAAATGAAGACTTCATCTTCTACCATATCATGCATCTCATGATGAAAATAAATTGGAATGGGCAGTAATAAATAAGATGCATTATTATGTTCTTCATACCTTTCAATGCCATCAATGTTCCCCGTGTGCTCAAGATAGACATATGTTGAGTTGCCCCCAACATTGTTGCCTAAGTGCCCGTTGAAGGTATCTGAAAGTTGATCAAAAGTTGCTGGTTTGGAAATTGCAGCAGCTTGCAATTCCACACAAGTGTCCATGTGAGGCTCCTCCTCATGTGCAGCACTGCTCCATAGAGTCTTCTTTCATGGGTGTAGACTTCCTTGCATCATTTGCCCACATCTTTTCCTTGAACTCTTGTAGGTGTTGTCTTGCTTGAGCGGCTATCAATTTAGCAGCTCTAGCTCTGTTATTCCATTCCTCACACCTTTTCAGAGTTTCCATTACATCTTCTTTGCTTGCATATATGAATTTCCTCTCCTCCTTTGGAGCTGAAATAATTTTCTTATCTTGGCATCCAACAAGCAACATTTCTTCCTTATTAATGCAATTAATGGAAACCATACCTTGCTCTCTAGAAACTTCTTCTTCTTCCTTTGGCTGCAGATCTGATTTTTCTCCATGTGTAGATGATGTGACTATCACATTAGAAGATGCCTTATGATCACCCAATGAATCCATGCCATTGCTATCCAAAACACTAACATGCTCTATGCTAGCCTCTAAAGTAGAAGCTTCTAGTGAAACTTCTTGCAAGGATGATGTAAATAAATCATTACCCAAGGCTGTTCCCATGTCTCCCTGAGTCAAATCAGCATGTCTATCAAATTCATCATATAAATTTTTGCATACCTCATTGGAACTTGAAGACACCAAAGCACTCTCATGAAGAGTTGTATCAACCATATGTGAAGATTCACTATTCCTTCCATGTATAAACAATTCAAAAGCTAGTGGCGTGGGACCTTTGCGAATAGAAAATGATGATGATTTGGCCCTCAAACTGTCTCGCCTATCTCTTGGCCTATCCAACGCCAACTTGTCAAGAGTGGAACCCATACGTTCCATGGACTGAATCAACCGCTGCCGGACGTCTACCATTTCCCTAAGAAGATCTCTGTCCAAATCCCATGGAAAGCTTGCTTGTCTATCTCCCATGATTTCAGCTCTATTACCTCATTCAAACCAAGACCCTACAGGTGGGAGGGACATTGCTCTGATACCACTGTAAAGTCCCCAATGGACATATTCTTGCCCCAATGGGATTTTAGGCAAATCTCAACTTTAAAATGCAACTTATAGACAAGATACAAAATATGTATTATGCAGATCTGAAAATTCCTTTAGAAAATGCGACTAGGGTGCAACATTAAACCCAACTAAATCAACATTTATATCATCATGTTCTCATACAAATCTGATTCTACATATTTATAAAGCCAAACTATGCAAATAAACCCAGATTTCAGATGCACAAATGGCTGGAAATAACTTCTAAAATATGCAGACTTGCTGCTCCTGAAATTAATAAATTGGTACCTTTTTGCACAAAAATCTGAAATGGAGAATTTGATATATAAAAATATGAATAATTACAGCCACTAAAAACGGCTCCGAATTTGCCTTAGAACATGAAGTATCATCTCCATAGGTGGTCGCTCAAGCTAGACAAAGGCATATACAAATTGATAACAATTTCTCTTCAAACCCTTTAGCCAAAATCTGCAAAAATCCCTTTATTCTAATACTGAAAATAAATCTTTGCAAGCACAATAGAATCCCCCAGTAGATCACTCACATTCTCTAAGGGGTTTTCGTCCTTAGAATTTATTTATGCAAAGCCTACAAGCTTAAGACACAAATAAGAAATTTTCAAAATGATCATAGCATAGAATGTCCTCCCCTGCAAGTCGACTTCTCCTTATAAAAGAAGAAGAGACCCAAAACAACCTTTTTCTCCTCTAATCAGCATTCATGATTCTCCCTATGCAATCATTTAATATTTTCCCATATTAAATGCTTTTCCCAACAACCTTCCCTCCTAGTGCAAGTTACATTTCTCTAGGGGGAATACATAATTATGTTTTTATCCTTCGTAAGCTTCATTACTCCCCTTTGGCCCAAGTCGCCATTATCCTTTCTAGGAAGAATAAAATATAATAAATCCCTTTACAATGATATTTGCCCCTTAAGGCAAATCGTATTTACCATAGGGATTATAATTTATTTCTATTAAGCCAAATAAATTAATATAAGTGCTTTAATAATTTTATTTTATTTTTTATAGCACTTTATAATAATTTATTGTGACTTAAGTCACCCTTATATTTTCCTTTGGCTGTTGGGTTGACAAAATAGGCCAAAGGTCTTCGATTGGGAAGGGGATATTACAACCTCTTGAGTTCTTCTAATATTCTGTGTACTTGACAGTCATAATAAAAAATAATCAAAATTTGAAATAGTGCCAGTTGGGGTACGGCAGGCATAATAAACACAAAGCATCAAAGATTTAAAAAAACTAAAATTATAACAAAAACCATAAAAAAGCACACAACTAACTTAACTGCTGTTAGCCCTATTGCATCTGGTGGCAGCAGGTCTAGGACATCTGGTTCCAACAATTCAATTGTAGATTTAGATGCTCTTGATGATTTGTTCACATAGTTCTTGAGTTTAACTATGAACATTGACTATTTTCTCATTTTGAATAGATAATATGTGGTATATCATATGGCACGACTCATTTGATATTCCGAATTATCAATTATAAGCAGTGTTTTGTTATTTTAAAAATTATTTTATGCGTATAACATTCATATTACAGCTAGTTTTGTTTATTTGTCTATAATTGTTATAATATTTTATTATGTTTTGTACAGAAGTCGAACCCTTGTATGTATAAAAAAGGGCGAACCCTTGTACCTGAACCTGTACTGGTAACTTAGTTCAGATCTGAAATCCTTCATTACCTGCTTCTCCTTGGAGTATGCCATTGTGGCTGGAGACTTCAACTCCATTGTACACAGATCTGAAAAGCCCGATCATTTCATTTTTGACTCTGTTTTGACTTTTTTCCTTTGTGCACGAAGACTCTGGCTTGTGAAACCCACATCCTGTTTTTTTACTTGGTGCAATTAATGCAAAGGCTTTTTGGCCATTGCTGAAAGGCGAGACCAATTTCTGCTGATGACATTTTGACTTGATCTCAATGTAGGTATTGAATCCGAAATTGTGAAAGTTTTTGGTTCATTCTATGCACCCATCTTACTCTCCATCCTTTAAGAAGGTGCTCCTTTTCCAGCCCCTTCAAATTCAAACTCATGTGTGTTGGGGACGATTCATTTATCCCAGTCAT
Source organism: Taxus wallichiana var. yunnanensis (assembly GCA_018340775.1). NCBI lineage: Eukaryota > Viridiplantae > Streptophyta > Pinopsida > Cupressales > Taxaceae > Taxus > Taxus wallichiana. The sequence goes on from CM031241.1 coordinate 500,605,689, forward strand.
GTGGTAGCGGTGGAAGGAATGGATATAGTTCCTGCATGTTCAGATTGGTTCAAAAACTCAAATACATCAAAGGTTGTGTGAAACACCAGAATCACCCTTCCTGGTAATATCTTCTCTGCCAAGGAGCAGTTACTGTCAGAATTAGAACAGATAGCTAAAATTGGCAGAAGCATGGTCTCTAAAGGACACCCTTTTAGAGGAAGAACCCTGTGTCAAAAGGAAACTATAAGATGCTCTGGCTAAGGAAGAGATTTTCTAATGGCAGAAATCTCGAGTAGCTTGGTTCTGTGAAGGCAATCAAGATTCAAAACACCAATTATTTATATCAGTCCACTCTGGCTCACCAACATGCTAAAAGAACCTCCAATTTGTTTTTCCAAGGAAGGCTTTCAGCAGCTCTAGAGGACATCCAGCAGGAAGTGGTCTCTCATTTTCAGTTACTTCTCTTATCAAGTACCTGCTCTGCTATTGCTCAGGATCCTTCATTGAGCTCCTTCCTTTGCTGGTAACCACGAATCAAAATCATTTTCATTTTAGTCCAATCACACTGGAAAGGCTATAGCGGCTATGTTTTTATGCCAAAAGATAGCCCCATGCCCCGAAGGTTTCCTGATCGGTTTGTTTCATTTTTTGAGATATCCTGTTCAACCTCGTCTCAGCTATTAATGAATCGTGCAAATCTTGTAAGATGCTCTCGGGTTGGAATGCTACTTTTACTGTCTCAATGCAAAATCCAGTGCCTTTCAATCTTTCAGTGATTGCTGCCCAATTTGCCTTGGCAATACCATTCCCACTTCTAAAATACTGCGGAAAGGCTTAAAAGTCTGCTCCCCTCCCTCTTTTCTCCAATAAAAGATGGCTTCCTCAAAGGCAAGAAAATTTTGGAAGTTATAATCATGGTGCATAAAATTCTTCATTCAGCAAAATCCCAGCTGGAAAAGGCAATGATGATTAAATTTGACATCAGTAAAGCGTTTTGACTGTGTTGAGCGGAATTTTTATTTTACATTCTTGACAGATTCACTCCTGTTAGTTATGTCCATTTCTGTAAGAGGACTTTTTATTTTACTTGGTTTTGAAGTTGAACCTGTATCTATGATTCTATTGTACTCTTTTCAGATATAGTACTGAAAGGGAGAAGTGTAGTCTGTCATGTTAGTATTGTCATTGTTATTAATATTAGCGTATAATAAAATAAGTATTTGGTATCGAACTTAGTTATATTGTTAATTCTTGCATTGTTGGCTTTGGTAATGTGTTTACCATTTTTTTAGGTAGGAACAGTTGGGTCTGATGGTTGTGTCTTAACCAACAACTATTTGGTCTCTAATAGCTAATTGAATGTCAAGAGAAGGTCGCTGCTGTGACAGGTCCTCTCTATACCAAGCAATGTAGTTCACAGTCACACAATCCATGCAATACCGATATCGTTCTCTCGTATTCTGCTGTGTTATGTTCATGTTTTGTATTAATAATTCTGCAAATAGTATAATTTGGTAGTGTAACTTTTATAGAAAACAAGTACCCATCAACCCTCATTTAAATAGCAAAAAAAGGCCCATTCAAATTTATAATTTCCCCCATATCCCCTTTTATCTTTCTTATGTTGGATAAATAATTTGACATTGTACAATATATTTTATCTTATCCTCAAGTTCTGTTACCCCAAAGCTGCCATGCAAACCTTTGCTGCCTCCTAAATCCAATGGCAGTAATTGCAGCTCAAAATTGAGATTTACTATTTTTTATTTTTTTATTTTAAGGCATGGATACAGTGTTTAGACATTGTAATAGCATCCCCACCTTGAATTGATTTTCCTCAAAACAATTGGATGAGATCTTTCTTAATATTTTCTCTAGAATGACTTGTAGACATAGCTACATTAGGTGGAATAATGTGAGGGTTTCAAATTTCAATCAGCCATTTCAAATTTCAATCAGCCATTCAGCCATTCAGCCGTACCTAAACAATAATTAATAACTACTTTCGAGGAAACCTCATTGGGTTGGGGATGTTTGTAATGAACCGTTACACCAAAACCTCGAGGCATTAGTGAAATCCGCACATGAGGACATCATCCACCACGCTTCCACAGCCCAAACCCGGGCTAGATTTGTGCCCATATAGCGGGACCACGCCCTGCCCTATATACGAGCCCCGGTGAACATTGCAATATTGGTGTAGCCACCCGTGCTTTGGGACTTGAACACAGGTGGTTGCTTTGATACCAAATGTAATGAACTGTTACACCAAAACCTCGAGGCATTAGTGAAATCCGCACATGAGGATCTCATTATCGCTAATTTTGACTTCGCAAAATTACTAAGTATGACAATTTTAAATTTTTTCAAAAGTGTTCTTTCACGTGATTTCTCATCCCCATCGTGATCATATTGTTCTTGTGATCATTCCGGTCTTCGTTTCATTCATTTCGGTGAGAACTCCTCCCACCAGTCGCAAATCGTTAATTATTAATTAATTAATATTTAATTAATTTATTACTCTTCTATTTAATAAAATTAATTTTATTAATTTTTGGGTTTTTAATTAAATAAATATTAATTTAATATTTATTAAAAATCAATCGACAAGTTGGTTTGCAATGCCATGGGAAATATAGTTTCCGCCTCCAATTGTCGGGGATGCCAAATTGGCTTTCCGCACCCAGATTTCCCCTTTCTTGGCAAATTCTTCTTTTTCCCCGCTTGTGGGATTTCTTCTGCTGATGGCCAACTCAACCGATTGGAAAAATGGAAAAAAAAATCTCCCAATCTCCCACATGGGGAAATAAGATGGGAATTGCCAACTTGCTTTGCCTTTGCCACGGGCGACGATTAAGTTTTTCCCATCTTTCCCTGGCAATTAATGCCCACTACCCGAAGAAAGGGAAGTTGGTTATTTCAACGGGAAGAAAGAAGCAATTACGGGAAGTTTCTTTAATTCCCATAACCATTTCTCCGTAAAACTCGTTGGAAGAAGTCGTGCAAAGCTTTCTGATTTCCTCTTACTTCTTATTTCCCCGAATGTTTGCAGAGAAATATTTTTTCCAAAGATTCATTTTCATCACAGTTTTGAGGCAAAGAATTTAACGTTCTAGCATAAGCAATATCTACCGTGACCAAGGATTTGTAGTTTTCCACTCAGGGAAAGACAAAGCAGTTCAAATTCCAACGCATTGCACAAGGCAAGGAATCCACGTTGAAGTTCAGAATTCTCACGCAGGTTTTAGAGGGGTCCACCACGCATTGTAGGAGGAGAATCTCCATGCTTGGTTTGAAAGCGAGAACCACGTTCCACGCAAGGAAAAGGATAGCAGGAACCCACGCCAAGCAAAGAATAATCTGCAGTTCTCACGCAAGGATTTGTAGGAGTTTTCTCCGCCAAAACCCAATAATCCACCATGCATGCATAAGAAGACAGGTTTTTCATGCATCCACAGGTAGTAAAAGGATATAACAGTCCAATGTTCCATTATTTGCTAGGCAACAAAGGAGTTTTCCAAGCAGTCCAACGGAGGATTAAATTCCAATGCAGGCAGAGATGAATGAAAACAATTTCCCACGCTAAGGCAAAGACAAAACTCCATGTTTCAGCAGGTATTCCATGCTAAACAAGGAAGAGTTTTCAATGCAGAAATTTGAGAGAGAGGCCATGCATTGTAGGGAAAAGATCTGCGCCAAAATAAAAGGAAATAGCCACGCTCAAAATTGTTGCACACATGTTAGACAAGAGTCCACGTAGATGTTGCAGTATCCCACGTTGCAGAACAAAGATCCACGTTGGCCAAGGAGCAACAACAATAACCACGCATTGCAGAGGTAGAAGTTCAACCTAGAAGTATTTAGGCTATTTAATAATATCACGCATTCAAACGTTAGCGAAAAGAAAAATTACAAGTTAAAAGTATTGCCGGAAAATCAAAGTAATTTCCACGCCAAAGCAACTTGAATCAGGCAAGGCGAAGAAATAGTGAATTAAAAATATTAAAATTGATCTTGCATGCAAAGCCATTACAATCGGGAGAATTTAATTAAAAATAAATATTATTATTGTTGCCCGATCTAGAATTCGAGCTTAGTCTCGATATTTTTGTTTATATTGACATTTTAAAAATTTGTAATTTGGGATCAATTATTATTATTATTTTTAAAAATAATAATAATAATTAAAATTAAACGAGCCATATTTCTCTTGTGTTAACGGTGGTTCGGAGACTAAGACCCGACACCGTTTACATTGTTTTGCGTGCCTAAGTCATTTTTCTGTAAAATTCATAATGGCCGAAAAATCCAATAAATTTACAAGAAAATCGAGGAAGCTAGTGGAGAAATCAAATAAGTCCGCACTCAAGTACGAATTCCAAGGAATCATCCCTCCCACTTCCATCCAAGTTTGCATATGACAATATCACGATACAAATCTTGGCCACATCAACGTGCAACAATTTTGTGATCGGGTGAAAGCTGAAGGCAAAACCATATTCTCGAATAGGCTCTACCATAGCGGTCTACCCCAAGCAGCGTTTCTGTCTCGGTGCAATGCCCAAAGTTGGTCATCGCTTGCACAGAGCATTATGATCCCGAGAGGCGAGGGATTTATAAGGATAATCGTGAGCCTTTCCTCTTAATCACACTAGAGCACATTGAGGAATTGCTCAACATACCTGACTTCCCTGAGAATGTTGACATCACTCGAAAGTCAACACAAGATTTTTGGGATGAAGAACCCCTCAGATGGAGCAAGATGGTTAATAACAACTGGTTAGTGACCAAGAGGCCTCGTGTTGACCGACTTCCTAAGAACTGTACCGCGTTGAGTTCATGGAGGAAATCGGTGACATGATCACTCTCCTGAGTCGAGTCTTCGGTCTACCCTCTACCAGGATTTTCCACCCATGGATGTATCGGTTTATCTTTATCATCCTTGCCAAGAGAGAGTTTGTGGATTGGGCCACCATCATCAGTGATACTCTTCACAAACAATTGATCAAAGTGAAGATGACTGGATGTTTCTACATGACATCATACTTGACTTATGCAGTGGCTAGAAGGAAGCTATTTTCGGGCTAGAAATGAAAGGAGTCATGGGTCCATCAAATAATGTCTTCCATTATTATCCGCAATTAAGTTTCAAAAATAGCTCTCATCATTTCAGAGAGTTAACGATGCATTCACCTTCCGCGTGATTCGAAACTTGAATCGAAATACAGAGGAAAGATTCTCCAAAGAGGCCATGGATGTCATTTCCCAGTGGGGAACATGGTTTATTCAATTTCCGTCCTTTTCCTACATTTGCGTGAGCGGCTTTGCGGGTACTCCATGGAAGCTTCCTAAGTATGTCAGTGACAAGTGGGCATTGATGGAGCTTGCATGACAACTATTCCAAGTTCATTGTCTCCTCAGTGATAAGCATCGTTCAGGCATTCATTTCCCAATCCAAATTGGGGAATACCAATGTCCAAATCTCTTCAGTGCACAACTCATGGAGAAAGAGTTTGCCCTCATCACTATTCATCCATATGTGAAGAGATTCCAGTTTGATATCAACGATATATGCAGAAGATTCTTGGAGCAAAGTATCAACACAATCCTACCATGGAAGATTTCTGGGTTGCCTGTTCAGATGAACATGAAGTGAGAAGGCGAGAGTTTTCCCGCCTAACCCTTGCTCAGATCAAGGCCTTTCGCATCAAAAACCCTCTAGATTCATTGGTGGATGATGATGAAGATGTTATTGATCCCTCATATGATGCCGTTGCCTTTACTTTCCATTGCCTGAATTGATTGGACCAAAAGAGATGAATTTTCTCTTGATAACAAGAATCAACCGATCCTCAAAAGAAGCATATCCTGGTATGAAAGAGAACTTGCAAAGTTACCATCAATCCAAGATCATACCTCAAGATTACAAAAATTGCCAACTCGAGGAGGTCTCCACCGACCAAAGCTTCTTCTCAATCAACCTCTGTGCCATCTACCCATACACATCAAGTAAGAAAGGAGTGGTTGCCAAAATCCACTTCACCAAAGAAGGTGTCGCAGGTGAAATATCTAAGGGTCCTAGCCCTAGTGAAGGAAGAGAGCGTGTATCGGGAATTTCCACTTCAAGTAGAGATTCTTCTACTCACATTGTTGATAGTTCGCAAAAGCTCATAACAAACACTCCTCAGCCGTGCCTTGCACAAGAGTCCACTCAAATGCAAGTAGTCCAGATATCGAATGCTTCAAACCTACAGTTCACGAAGAGATTTCTCAAAGTCTCCCTGATGTTCAAGAGGTCGATATCGAGGTTATTTCTCCAGAGATTGAGGTCATGGAAAGGATTCTTGTAGAATCTAATGATGTTGAGAACAATGGGAATGTTGCTTTGGACTCCAAGGCTTTTGTATGCGGAAGTGGTGAAGGATACTCCTTTTTGGGTTGATTGTGAGATCAAGAAAAGGAAGAGGGTTGTCAAGGCAATTGACATTGATTTCGATGCCTCGATGCCCTTTTCAAGCTTTCGAATGATGTCATTCCCAATAAGCCTAAAGTGCTCTCTCCGAATAATGGTGGATGATGACGGAAATAGATTTGCAGGATCTTGCCATCCCACAAGTTGACAAGGAACGTGATGCCATGACATTTGTTGATTATGAAGTTTCCAGACTTGGACTTGGGAAGTCCACATTGAAAGTGACATGGCAATGGCCGAGATTTAATGGATATGCCTGAGATTTAATGGATATTGTGTTAAAGAAGCTTGAGAAATATAAATCTCAGAACTCTCAGCTCAAGGCCGAAAAGAATCAATTGGTGGATTATGTTCAACATCTGATAAATCCCATATCATCCACTTTCCCAGTACCCGATGCAGTGGCTGCCCCTGATGAAGAAACTCTCAATTTGTCAAAAGAAATAAACACATTGGGCCATGTCACTAAATCTTGGCTTTTAGAGATTCTCGTTTTTGGTGGAGAGACGATCAAAGCAGCCGTTAAGCTCCATGAGGATATTAGTGCATATCTGGATCCAATCCTTTCTTTTAAGGAAGCTTTTGTTTCTAACATATCAAATTTGGATGAGGTATTGCCTAGTCTACAGGAGATGACAAGTATGGAATCTTCAACTTTAGCCATTGAAGGAATTCTTGAATTCGAATGTTAAGGGACACACTTTCTTTGGTGTCTACATCTCAAATCAAGAAAGACACTTCTCGAGGATTCTATGATCCATTACGAGAGCATATGTAATGAAGCCTTCACTTCACTCGCCTTGATTCAGGAGTTCATAGCTGAGATCCCTTGTGATCTTGTAAACGAGCAAAATCAGAGGCACTCATCAGAACATGTGGAGGAGCAATTTTCACAATTGTTCAAAGACATGTATACTCCCACCATCAATTTCTCTTCAGCTTCAATGGAACGTTGCATCAAATTAAAGAACTTGTTTGAGAATATTCAATCAAAGATGGTCAATCTGAATGATATGCCAGGTAGGATCTTGGAATTGTAGGTGTTTTGTGAGGTTGTGCTTCGACCGAGTGAACCTCTTGAGGAAGAAAAGATGTTCGAAGCATTGGGAAGGTTCAGATCCTTTCAATTGGCAAAGGCGGCGGATCCTAATTTCACTGATGGACGAAGAGATAGTTTTCTTGGTATTTAACGGAGTGGGAGGAGTCCATTTCTCATACGTTTGAGATAGGTGGACATAAGGATAAGGCATTGACTTTTTCATATGTTAAAATGGTATTTTAAGTGGGTTATTGTTAAACTTACTTTTGGCAAATTTTGGATAACTTAAGTGATTTCTATTTTTAGTTGTTTTTATAAATTGGTTGAAAAAGTCAAAGTCATTTAAGATGCCCTATTTAATGTTCATGTAAACCCTAACTACTTTGTAACCAACTTTTGGGTTATAAAAGGAAGTTGGAGGCTCATTTGTAAAGGTGACTTTGAGAGAGGAGAAGAAAATACTTTTGTATGCAAGCTTTACTTCAAGGAAAGAAACTTTGTGTTCTTTTGAGAAGACGTTTTGGAGTTAATGAAATATGAACTTTGTGTCCCATTCATTGTCTCTTGTAACATTTGGTGTTCTTATGTTCATTAGATGTTAGCGTTTGAATCTTGCATGCAAATATTGTCTTGGATCTTATTGTCAACTATATTAATACGTTGTTCTAGTTCACAATGAACAAGCTTTGATTATCTACTTGCTCATGTGTGTTCCCTTTTACTCATTCTTGTTTAGTTGATGCAAACTCCATTTTATTTGTGTTAGTTATTTATTGTTCTTCTTCATGCAATATTAGACTCTGCTTTTACCTAACTATTGCATGTTCCTTCCATCCATTTTTTTCATTCCTTTCCTTCATTCCATTCCATCTCCCTCATTCACTTTTCTTTCCATTGATGTTCCAAAACACCCCCACATACAATTTTGAATGTATAGGTGTAAATATAGTTTTGGTTTTCAATAAAGGCAGCCTCACCTTCATTGAGGAGGGACTTCGTTCCCACACTGTTGCATGTCATTTGCATGCGTGCAAATCCATACGCTAATAGATCATAACATCGCTACCAATTGATAAGGTCTTTGCATATAATAAATGAATAATTTGCATAATATGTTGAATAACACAACACAAGAGATATTGGTGGGCCAAGATGCCCAAATATTCAATATATGCGAATAATACCCTTAAGGTAGGGCAACACCATACAATGCTCCTTAAGGAGGAGTAACTCCACAATCTCCCAAGATGGGAATCCACTTCGAGGGGGACACCTCTAATATACCTCTACCAAGTAGAAGACTCAACTCATACATCCATGACATACCCATAATGATACTCACATCCTTTATATAGACATACATTACTCTTAATGGATGGGTAACACCTAATCCCAATGTAGCTGACTCATTACCCAATATAACTAATTCCTATATGACCCCATATATTATAATGTCCCTTTTTCCCAAATTTGAAGGCAAATTGGATTTTTGGGCAATTCTTCTCCATGGTCGAATTAAAGAAGATAAAGAAGAGCAAAAATATGTCTATTAATATTTTTTAATATGTTTTAGCGTAATGGACTCAATTATATGGGTCAGCCTTGTATTAAGGCAAAATAAATAAATATAGGGGGTTGGCCAAGACATAATGTGAAATGTTCCTTTTTCCAAATTTCGAAGGCATAATTGGATTCCCGGCTATTTCTTCTCCTTGGTCGAATTGAAGAAGATAAAGAGGAAGCAGATAATATGTCTTTTATTATTTTATGAATACTTTAAAGTGTGTTAGTGAAGATTATATGGGTCGGCCTTGTTTATTAAGGAAAATAAATGATTATGAGGGGTCGGCCAAGGCATAATGAATGGACATAAAGGAAAGGTCATGTCTTTTCAATTTTGGCGCCACCCTTAGAAAAGTATAAATAGGGGTCATGTGTGGGCATTTTAGGATAGAGGAATTTGTAATTAAAAATCAGATTTTGAGAGTTATCTCTCATCTTCTTACCATTTGGGATGAAAACCCCATATGAGGTCCATATGAAGGACGAAAACCCTTCATATTGACTTAAAACAATTATGTATTTGCAGATTATCATTTTATTGAAGATCATTTTGTGCCAATTCTGATTTTATCAGTTATTTCTACCAGTTCGACTTGTATTTGACTGAAATCTGAATTATTAAGCAATAATAACATCAATTCGAATTGCCTAATCAAGTCGCCATGTTCTAAGAAGTTCAAATATGCCTTTGCATGAATTTCGAGGCAATATTTGGGGAAGTTCGAACTCCTCTTTGACTGCTGCAATTTCCAGATTTGCATAATTATTTCCAGCGGTGTATCTTTTGCACAAATCCATTCGATTTGGCCATAATATTTGTCAAAAATAATAAATAGTCATTTGATAATTGTTGGTGAATTTTGGCACGATTTATGAAGATTTCAGTTCACTGTAATTTAATTACAGTCTGCTGTAATAAAAAAATCAGAATTCTGGAAATTTGATATAAACCCTTGAAAAGGGTCATTACATAATGAATGGACATGTCTTTTCTATTTTGGCGCCAACCTTTGAAAAAGTATAAATAGGGGTTAGAGGAGTCATTTGGGATATGGACTTTATATGTAAATCTGATTTTGAGAGTGAACTCTCATTATTTCACCATTTGGGACGAAAACCCCAAGTGAGGTCTTTTGTGAGGGACGAAAACCTCTCATTCAGACTTTAAACTATTTGTTCTTGCTGGTTATGATCAAATTGAAGACATTTTTGAGCCCAATCTGATTTATTCTAAAAATTGCGACTTGTATTGGTGTTATTTTTGAATTGTGGATTGATAATTTCCTAATAATAATTCAATCTTCCAAGTCAACTTGCATTATCAAGCCTAAATCTGCATTAACACACAATTCGAGGCACTATTCTAGTCAAATTGAACCATATTCAGACTGCTGCGATTTCTGGGTGATAACAGTAATTTCTAGCATTAGTAATTTGTACAAACCAATTTGATTTTGCCTTGTTTCATTGCAAAAATCATTAACAATCATTTGATAAGTGTTGGTGAATGTTTGTTGGTGAATTTTGGCTCTTTTTATGAAGAAAATAAACCGTTGTAATTAATTTGTAGTCTGCTACAATAATTTCAAGAATTATGTAAAATTCATATAAACCCCCAAAAAGGGTTATTATAGTGGTATCAGAGCATGGATTCTCTAAGGACTGGGGTTTCAAAATTAAGGAGGTAGAAAATCTCTTTAAGGAGTATCAAGCTCTTCCAGAAGACATCCGGAATGCCCTACCATTTTCAGAATTCATAAAATGGAAATATGATATTCCAGATTTGTGCCACGAGGGAAAAGAACCAGGAAGAATAATTCAGCCCCTACCTCCATTTTAGCTCCAGATAGTCAACATAGTGAAGTAAGTATTGATCATTGCTTGATGAATAATGATGATGTCTGGAAGAATGAAGAGAAGCATGTGCCTGAAGGTGATGTGAATGGCCATAAAAACCTCCCTCAAAAGATAAGTGACACCAGCGATAAAGATGAAAGAAAGGGTGGTGAACAAGAAGCGGTGGTGTTAAGAACGGATGAAACCCATTTCCAAGGTAAAAATGATATAAGGCAGCCCGCTGATCCGATTGTAGCAGCAGACAATCAAGAGCCCAAAAATGAAGAATCAAACTTGGGAAAGAGCCACCAAGATATCCCAGTACTTGTGAACAAGGTATGAAGGAAGAAGAAGTGGACGGAAGTTTTGTTGAAGGTCCGAGGATCGAGTACATTTCAGATTTGTTGCTCCCTAGCTTACCATCACACAGAACTAATCATCATCATCAGTTTGATTCAAATATGGGAAGATTACGGTGCACATTAAGTGGTAAGGGGTACTCCCATCCTTTCCGGAAAACCCCAAGTCATGCATGCACAAGAGTTAAGATGAAAGTAACAAAGGATGACCTTCTCCCCAAGATCCATGGTTGGTATGCTAAGGTAACCATTCCCTCTTTTAATTTGGTTAGCCATCCTCTTGATATTCTTATGTTGGAAAGAATAATTTGGAGTAGTGTTGATAATAGCCCTTTAAGGCTATGGAAATGGGAGGAAAAATCTCATATAGAACAAGATGAAGGAGCTGGACTATACCTAACAACAGCAAAAAGGGGGCCAATTAAAGAAGATATCAGCCTTATGAAAGCACAAGGACATGAGGGAATTGACAAGCAAGCATCAAGCGAAGAGAGGATGAAGGTAAGCACCCGGAAAGTGGAAGATCATGAAGGTAAAATGTTTTGAAATATTGCCTGCATGATGATTCAGAAATTCTGAGTATTGTGGGCAGCCCTTGGCATGGAAGTATTTCAGTTTGGGCTTATGTATCAATTCAGATATTTCACCATGAGTGGATGGCTAGAAGTACTCATGTTTCATATAAGATATGTCCTCTTTGGTCACACCTTTGTGCTCACCACACTTCATGGGATGAAGAGGTAAGGAATGTTATTTTTGTGAAGGACATCATTGCTTGGGTAACAATAAGGTTCGTTGCATTAGAGAATTTTCAGATTATGATAAGGGTAGCAATAAGGATGAAAGTAGGCATGATGGCATTTTAGTAGGTGCACCAAATTACAACTCTTTATTTGAAGGTGATCTACATGGGCACATGGTAAGCTCCGCATTTCCATTTCATCAGTCATTTGACATAAAGGTTGTGTGCATAAAGTTGGGTTGGAATGAGTATTATTCCTTTGATCCGGGCATAATAACTCAGCTGAGTTTGAAAAGAATGATTGAGAGCAATCAAGGGGTCGGTTTATGGTGTCATAAGCTTGCCATTACGGGTTTTTATGCTGCTGTTTTGAGACAGCAGTCACATCACATGCTTCTGGAGGTAAATCCATCATTTACGGTATTCGGATATGATGCAAGTCACTCGGATTTAGTGCAGCAGTCCTATCTTGAAATAAATCCATTCTTTTCATGGATGAAATGTTATGAAAACAAGCCCTTTGATTCCATTTTTAAACAGCAGTCATATCAGGGAAGAATTTCTCTCTTACTGTGGGCGATATGTGCAAGGAAGGGCCCTATACTCGCTGGTTCTGATCAGCAGTATCATCCAAAGAAAATTTCACTTGTTTCTTGGTTGGCACATGCTAACAACTCTCCATTTCCAATTGATTTGGTGCAACAGTCATTGAAGAGCAGATTTCCGCTATGTCACCATGTCAGAAAGGTTGAGAAGGATCCAAGAAATGAGGGTAACAAAGACCTTTAAGTAAAAGCATGGAAGTTGAGATGGGTGGGCTCCTCTTCACCATCATATGCATTCCATTCCAGCTGGAAAAGGTATGTGAGATGACTGATTTATATGGTAGAAGCACTACTCCTTTCCAAATTTGCTTTGTATGCAAATATATGCAAGTTGGGAATGTTTTGGGAAGAATTCATTATAATACTCTTCTTCACAAATCAGCCCTTTGGAAAAATTTATTTTTGGTTGGGGTTGTGCAAATTCCACCACTCCATGAGTTTAGAAGAAAGGCTAAATCAGATTATGAGTTATTCACAAAGAGAATGTACTTCCTAAAGTTACTAAAAAATGAGGTAATGGTCTTGCGGTTGTTGGGATGGAGAAAGAATACCATATTTCTTATCTACAAGAATGCTGCCATAAGCTTTCGTATGGGCATCTTCAATTTTTTACCATCTGAAATCTTGTGGCCAACCTCCTTAGTATGGATGACAAAAGGAACTTTGAAGGTATGTTGTGATTTCATCTATTATATTCTCCTTCCTACTGCTGATCACAAATTTTCCGGCACTTAACAAAGAAGGAGCCTCTAAGCACATGGCAGGAGAGGGTACCAAACACTTCTTGGTTATGGAAGTCATCTTGCAACCCTCATTCAACCACTTTGGTGTTATTTCCCTCAAGGAACCAATGGTCTAAACATGGGAGAAAGATGGGATGGCAAATGCTTTGACCCAAGGGTCAAATTGAAGGTGGTTCCACCAAAGGAGTACATTGATTTATTCATTTTCAGTTTGTTCTTCTCCAAGCCTTGGTTCTTACAAAGATATTTCTATAGCTGGAAAATGTATTTCCTACATAATGACACTCTTGCACTATTTGGAGGTGGAATTCTAGCTTCCTTCATCTTGTATTTTCAAGCAGAGCGAGACAGCAGGAAAGAGATGATGGATCACCATTGTTTGGATGGTAATTTTTCAAAGAAGCAACTGAAATTTGTTTGGGATCCAGGCACTAGTAATTGCTTGAGGACAAACAATCTTGGGGAGGGAGGACTGTAATGTCCCTTTTCCCAAATTCAAAGGCAAATTGGATTTCCGGGCAATTCTTCTCCATGGTCAAATTAAAGAAGATAAAGGAGAGAGCAAAAATATGTCTATTAATATTTTTAATATGTTTTAGTGTAATGGACTCAATTATATGGGTCGGCCTTGTATTAAGGCAAAATAAATAAATATAGGGGTCGGCCAAGGCATAATGAAGGGACATAATGAATGGACATGTCTTTTCTATTTTGGCGCCAACCTTTGAAAAAGTATAAATAGGGGTTAGAGGAGTCATTTGGGATATGGACTTTATATGTAAATCTGATTTTTGAGAGTGAACTCTCATTATTTCACCATTTGGGACAAGAACCCCAAGTGAGGTCTTTTGTGAGGGACGAAAACCTCTCACTCAGACTTTAAACTATTTGTTCTTGCTGGTTATGATCAAATTGAAGACATTTTGAGCCCAATCTGATTTATTCTATTTATTCTAAAAAGTGCGACTTGTATTGGTGTTATTTTTGAATTGTGGATTGATAATTTCCTAATAATAATTCAATCTTCCAAGTCAACTTGCATTATCAAGCCTAAATCTGCATTAACATGCAATTCGAGGCACTATTCTAGTCAAATCGAACCAGATTAAGACTGCTGCGATTTTGGGTGATAAGAGTAATTTCCAGCATTAGTAATTTGTACAAACCAATTCAATTTGGCCTTGTTTCATTGCAAAATCATTAACAATCATTTGATAAGTGTTGGTGAATGTTTGTTGGTGAATTTTGGCTCTTTTTATGAAGAAAATAAACCGCTGTAATTAATTTTCAGTCTGCTACAATAATTTCCAGAATTATGTAAAATTCATATAAACCCCCAAAAAGGGTTATTACATATATTATAAACATATAACTAACTAAGGGGGATGTGTGCCACATGTCGGCATCTCCATCAACCCATATATATTATAATATCATATCCTAAGGTACATAGCGCTGATACCAAATGTAACGAACCGTTACACCAAAACCTCGAGGCATTAGTGAAATCCGCACATGAGGATCATAACAATGTTTCAATCATTTGTCTGATTGTACCTAAACAATGTCTAATAAGAATTAAATTTATAAATGTGGGATGAGAAACAACCTCTGCTAGGGTTTCATCGCAAGGATGGCTCCCTTCATTCTCTTTTGTTGTCTCCATGGTGCCCCTTTCGTGGCTCCTCGACTCTCTTCTTCGTGGTGCCCACAATGCCCTTCTTCTCAATTATCTCTCGACGACGCTCTTGTTATCTTTGGTTTGCTGGAGTATTATTTTCCCTCGATATTTGCACTGGTTTACTCCTCTATGATGGTCAATACCTTTAATCTGTGATGACGTGGTAATTAAGTGTACACAAGGTTAATAACCTGCCACTGTGTTAAAATAGGTAGAAAAGGTCATGGATGTACAAATGATGCCTACCTCTCTAGTTTCGAACAAAAATGTGCAAAAGCAACCCTAGATTAACCAAGAGTAGATTGTAGGAAAAGGACTCCTATCTGAAAATTTTTGTGATGTTGTACATGTGGCTAATCATGTGTTTAATAAGTGTGATGAGAATATATGCTTTCCTGAAATGTTTAAGTCTATTATGGAAACAGAAAGCAAGCTATAAACTACAAAGTGTAGGCCTCGTAATGTTGTCCTCATTTATATTCACTTTCATGTCACAAGCTTGCCCTCTTTCTTTTCATGCTCGCACGGTCTAGTCTCCATCATGTTGCACATCTATCACCTTCTATCTTGGCTTTCATGTATTTGGCACTTGAGTCTATCATTTTACATGGTCATTTCTATGATGCATGTAAAATTGTACTTAGAATCATACCTGGATCCAAAGCTTGCTCTCCTATATGTGACCTGGCTCATGTACTTCCACAAATTGATTGTGGTCCCTATTCTGCCACCTTGAGCCCCATCTCTCTCCATTTTGTTCTTTTGCAGTTTTGTCCCACTCATGTCATTTAGGCCTACGACTGCTTCAGATTTCACTCCATGCGCTTCTCCATACCATCACTTCATAACCATCTCTACCTTTTATGAATATGGTTTACATGGAGGGTAAAAGCATAATGGTTGGTGAGATTTACCACTCAAAATTTTGATAATTTTAGTTTTTAAATAATTAAAATACAAAAAATTATTTATTTTCATATAGTATAAGTATATATAAAAATAGTAAAAACAATTTTTTTTTTTTTTATAAACTATAAATATTGTGTATAATTTGAAGGGAAATAAAAAGTTATTTATTTTTATTTTTTTATAAATTATAAGTATTGTGTATAATTTAAAGGGTAATATTAAAAATTGGCATCATTGAAAATTTGTTTAACAGATTTAGATGACCTTCAACTTTAAACCTTTGCAATCTTAATCTCATGATAGTATGTAAAGACAATTGTTGTGTAGAACGAAAAACAATGCCATCTACTTCAATTCTTAGAGAGGGTGCAAAACTCCTTCAAGGCCTCACATTGAGCTATAAGCAAAGATTTTATGCTGCTTTCTGTGACTCTTGGTCAAGCCTAAACAAAACATTTGACATGAGGCTTATTTCTTGCACCTGAGATAAAAACTCCAAATCTATTAGTTTCAATCGATCAATAGGAGCCTGGCTGGAGGATATCATTTTGGTCTCTTGGTGTAAGGATTTGTCAAAACTGGAGAATTAGGATGTTTGCAGCAATCCCTAGTTGGAGGCAGTTATCAGAGATTTGATCATATTTTTGGGTTCCCTTTGTAAAAAATTGTACAAACTGCATCAAGGCCACACCCATTAAAAAAAAAAGTGAAAAAAGTGTTTTTCTAAAAAGAAAAAGTGTTTAAAAAACTGCTGTGATCCTGGGGATGTCTGGACGCCCCTCGACCATCCTGGGGGCGCCCCAGATGTCCCGACGCCCCTCACGCCCCCTCCAAACGCCCCGGGATGTTTCCAGCCTTTCCCAAATGTCCCCGGGACGTTTCCCTTCATCACTGGCATTTAGGAAACGTCAAGGTGACGTTTCCTCCACGTTTTAGTGTCCCTAGAATGTCCGGGACGCCCCAGACACCTGGGTTTTGGGGGGACGCATCCCCACGTAACACTGCTTCAAATCAACATTTAAATATTTAACTCAATTTAAAAAATGTACTTAATTTGAAATTGAGCTACCAAGGGTGATACCAATTTGTGGTTGTAGCCACTGTGATTGTGTGCTTTGCTTTGCCACTATCTATGGAACATCACAAAACATGTGTACCCCCTATACTGGTAACTCCAAAATGGCATGCAGTCCTATAATGTTAATGTAGTCTCTACGACATCCCCTGCTATTTCCACCTGAAAGTATCTATTTGGTGCTCCCAACACTCTAGAAACATGTCCAAGATGTCCGCATCCAAAGGGATGTGACACATCATAATACTTCCAAAGCTTAGACTGATCAGCCAAGCCCTATCTAGGTCTGAGTGCGTGCCTAATAACTTGGGCAGCTATGATGCGTCAACTGTTTGCCATAGTCACACTCACTTAGCACCTGCTAAATGTCAAGCATGTTCATGGTTAGGCTTCTGCAAAATCTTATTAAAACTTCTAAATTACCAACAAAAACTAAGTACAACAGCAATGAATGTGTATTGTACTGTTTCAACCATGTCTTATAGACTTATAATATTCTAACTGCATCGGTCATGTGAAAATATAACTGCTTTGACCATGCTAAAACCCAATTGCATTTGCTATCCAAAAACAACCGCATCGACCATATAGTTTAATCATTCTGCATCAGCCATATGGACTATCAACTCCATTGACATTGCTAAGAAAACCTCTACAACTTCTGCGGCCATCCTACTTTTGTTAAGGGGTAGCTTGATCATGGTCATGATCACGTGGGTGATTATATGGAGCCATGTTGGTTATGGAACTCAATCTTTAAGAGGAAGAGGAAGTATGTGAATAGGCTTCTTAACCTGAAATTGCATGTTTCTAGTAGGCCTCCTTATTTATGTATTGAACTTGTCTCCCTGCAGTTTTAAACTTTTATGGACTCTACTATAAATGTACAAAGAAAGACAACTTACTAGCTTGCTTCTTCTACTGCATGTTCTGTAGTTTTCATCCGTTCTCCCCTGTAACATATGTTTATGATTTCAATATATTAATGTCTAGTATTTTAAATGAAAATTATATTGTAGAACAAAATATGCATCGCTTTTTTTTACTTTTTTTTTTTGTAGTTAACCCTTTGGTTTCAATATGTAGCACCAAAATTATGTGGAACAAATGATACCTAACAGTAACCCTTATTAATCATTGTAAGAAAAGAGGAAATGCTCGGGAAAACATTTTTGTATCAAAACAAATATTGAATTATGGATTAGTTGTGATTTTAATAATGTGGGAGAAAAAGGGGATTACATTATAAACAGAAATGTTTTTTAGCCTTCCAAAGGGGTATTAAAAATGGAAGCCATTGTTTCTTCCTTTTGTCCTTGAAGTTTAGTTGTGGATATTCTTTCTTTACGAAATGGTATGTGTTTCATATGACTGAGCATACAAAGATTAATATTGACTTGTCCCATGATACCTTGTAAATTTTGCAGACTTTAATATTGGAAGGATACACAAATTTATCTCATCCAATCTCTTGCGAACTACATCTACTTATGCTAAAATGGAAGAGACAAATGAACAACGTTATGAAGGTCATGTGGAATCGGTAATTTCTTTGTTGCTCCTCCATATGGTCTATTGAGAGTTGGGTTCCAATATTTCTCTTTACTATTTCGAGTGGAAATTGCAATTTTATGTTTTCAAGTTTGTATGTATGGTATCATTGATTCTTATCCGTTTCGTTTCAAATTCTAATTCAAATCCATACTTGTCATACACCCAAGTTCCTTCTGAAGTGTCACATCCCACTTTGGGATCCCCAAATATGATGTCTGCATAGTCTGTCAATAGGATGGACTAATTTGCTAAAGGTACTTTCTACTAGTACACCGAATAGAGATTGGTGTAAGCTTTGCGTTAATAAGATTTGATTAACTGTCGGGAGTCTTAACTCACACCGACACTAGAACACCTTAGCTTTCAATAAGGTAGTAAAAGAATGTGTTATAATGTGTAGTCTTTGTTTATATTGTTCGGTTCATCATAAACAATAAATGGTCCAAATGACATTAGCACTATTTACTTGCTATAACACAATGAACATATTGCCTCATGATTTTTAAGCACTTGTGGTCTCGGTGTGAAACGGTAATATCATTAATATGGATATGTTATATGAATTGTGTGTTAATATGACATTGACTATTGCATTACATGTCAGGTATCTTATCTCGGTCGCAATAATAAGTATGTTGTATGTTCATTATCCTTGGCATATAAAAGGTTGTATGACATTGACTATTGCATTACATGTTAGGTATCATATCTCGTCGCAATAATAAGTATGTTGTATGTTCATTATACTTGGCATATAAAAGGTTGTATGACCTTGGTTCGATCTTATTGATATGATTATTTAATAATCTTTTTGATGCCATATTAATTAAAAATAATAATAATATAATATAGGCATGTATTATTGTTTAGTTCATCCTTCTTGGGTTACGAGTGATTAACACATAATTGATTGGATGGAATTGTGAGGCATTATGATTATATTTTAAATCTTGGCAAATAAATAAATAACTAAAAATGATGTGTTAAAGATTATTGGAACATTATTATTGACATTTGATTGTTTAATTTAATTATTGTTTGATTTAAACTACTCCAATGAAATTGAAAGGGTCATGCTCAAGTGGAAATTGGAAAAGAATTTTGGAATGTTTTAAATCCACTTAAAAAGGTTTAATTGGCTTTTAGGAGTGATCACTTCTATTTGGCATGGGTGAGTTCTAGATAAGATAAGATAAGATAAGATAATTATATTAAATGTCCAACAAATGACCACAAAGTAGGTCAATGGGACTATACGGCTATGGAAGGGGCTGTTGAACTGGTCTTGAGGGGTTGTTAAACTGGTTTTTTACTCCATCTTTGCATGGTTGTTTAGCTTGAGAGGCTACTGGTTATTTTGAGTTTCATGCATCTTAAACTGGAAGTTGAAGAATCTTCAAAAAACCATTACGGGCATAGTAATAAGGAATATATTAATGAAGGTCTGTGGCAGTCATGTGGCTCAACCTGGAAGCTGGAGCTGATGGAAAGAAATCTGGACATTTTTGTTCTCTTATTTCAGGCATGGGGTTCTTTCCTTAAAATAAAAACATATAAAAATATGCTTTGTTTGTTGGTGATGTATGTTTATCTTCCAACTTGTACCGATATAGGACTTCTGTAATATTTAAGTAAATTGTTTATTGGTATGGTAAATTCGTTTTATGAATTGAATGCCTATTCATATTCTGACTACTCTCATGCTCAACATACATGGTTGTAGTTTTTCATATACCTGAGCATGTGATTTTTATGGCTGCTTTTTCTGATTTTCCTGTTATTTTTGTTGTTGGTTATGAATCATTTTTCTCTATGTTCCACCAAGTTTCCAGGACGGATTTTTTTTTTTGAGGCCTTTTTTTAGGGGACGGTAGGGGACATGATGCAGGAGCATCATTGTAGATAGGCAATTTTGAATGTGTTTAGCTTTCTAGGTGTATTTGGGTTCCATTTGGAGGCACATGTGTTGTATTTAGTCCATTTGGACTCATCTTGTGTGTAATAAGAGGTTTCCCTCCAAAACCTCATATTTGAATTTTCAAATTGTTTAGTGGTAGTTCTTAAGCCTAGTTGTTAGAATAGGATGAATAAAGAGTTGACTCTTCCAGAAAAGCAGATACTGGATGGTGTTTCAGCATCAAAGGCGGAAACCTTTTCCGCTTGAGCCATGCCTTCGTGGGGTCGTGGGAACGCTTGTCAAGTTCAAGTGTGTTCCTACCGACTTTAAGCCGATAGGAGGTGAATTCACTTCTAAACAGAATGAGACATGGGGTTATGAGACATGTTATCACCAAACTTTACTCATGTGACCCTACTCGGGTTCTAACTCCTCTTGGACAGTTTTGACCATAGTTGGGGTGGTTGAGTTCAAGCCCTAACTACCTCCTTTATCATCTTTAGCATAGGAATTCGAATGATAGGTGAGAGAGAGTAAGGTGAGTATAGAGGAAGAAGGAGAGTGTGATCTCGGTGCTGAGCCTTGAAGGCTTTGGGGAGCTTGTATTCTCATGAAAGATCTATGGAGAAGCTTCTTTTCTGATAAATTGTGTCTAATTGTCTGTGTGTGACATAATACAATGCATCTTTAAGACATATGATTCATTGAAAGGATTAGTGTAAAGTAAACGAGCAATTTTATGAAGATTACAAGAGCATGATAGGCTAGGAAATGCAGGGATGAAGGACAATTACAGTGGAAACTATTCCTTGATGGAAAGTGGAAACATTAGACTGGTAAGACTGCTTTCTGGACATTGAAGGCCTCTCTTTGATTATGTTTAAGCATTTGAAAAGTTTAATAGCTGGAAAGGAATGTAAGATAGGACTTGTGTAATAGGGGGTTATGGTTTTGTTGATGTTCCTGATCTGAGCAGAGCAATGTATGTTTGGAAGATCAAGTCTGTGTGCAAACTAAACCTCTGTGGCACACAGTTTATACATGCATGAATTGAAAATTATTAACTGTGACAAGGAGTATTTCACGTGTACAGTGGAATAATAGGATTGTAAAGACATTTTAGAGGTGTCAGTGCATTGAGAACCAACTCAAGAAAAGCAAATTTCTAATTCTCTCCAATTCTGAGTTGTAATTTTCTGTCTCAGTCTTTCTAGAGGGTTTGATCACGTGGGTTTGTCTAGGAAGAAGCATTTTCCTTATTTTAGAAGGTTCCCAAATGGGTTAAGGTGTAAACTCAGGCATTCAAGAAGAATTAAGACTTTGAAAATTAAGTTTTTGAATCAAAAGTTGCAAAACTTGTGACAGAGATCATGCACATTTTAGAGGATCAAAAGACAAGTTTCTTGAAAACTAGCTTTGTGGAGTTGATGACAGGTTGGGGAAGAAATTTACAAGTGGAAGACCTATCGGATAAGGGATTCCTTTTCAGAGTTTGAGTAAACTGGTAAGGTACAAGTAGTAATTGATCAATCTTTTGTATTCTTAAGTATACTAGAACTCTTGATGGATATGAGAAATGTGTTGAGTAATGATGAAACTATGATGATGCTGAGGAATGAAGTGATTGAGCCTGAATCTAGTCAATAACTTGCCTGGTACACAGAAGGGATGTTGGATATACTGTCAACGCAGTTAAATATGACTGGTAAACTATGGATTTAAGCGAAGTAAGACCATGTACAGGGTGTTTTCATGTTGATGAGAGGTGATCAAGGTAATAGAAACATCTGTTGAATCCATTTAAGGCGTTTAGAGCCTTCATAAAGTCTGAATGAGTTAGAGTCAACGTGTTATAACTAACAATTTTGAATACTTTGTTCTAGTTACCTTAAGGCAAGAAAAGAAAACAGTTATTTGAATGCTTACACCCAGTTTGAAGGTTGAGGAGGCATTATGGTTGGAAAGATAGTTTAAACCTACTTTAGGTGGTCTCAAATGTTGAGAAAATCTACAGATATTGGAAGATGTAGGACTCTGATATATTAGACAGGTGAGAAGTCAGAGAGGAAAGGTGCTGAGACAATTTTCTTAAAGTAAGTATGGTCAATTTAGAAGCAAGAATGGATCTAGAGAATTGTTTCCAAGAATTAAATGGACGAGAACATTTGTAATCATTTGAGAAAGGTTCTAAAAAGGTTGCAGATCCCTGGTCAAGATATGGAACCCAAAGTTGAGCACAAAAACCCTAAGGCACAGTCCTCCATAACTCTGTGACAGTCATATGAAGCTTGTGGAACCGAGATCATGAAGAAAAGAGGAAAGTAATGGTTGATTAAGGGATGAGGGAGACTTGTTTTAAGTATGAGAGAACCCTGAGCAAGTGCCAAGAACTGTGGAAAGACCATTAAACTAAAGGAGTTCACAGTTGGACTGTACAGTCCCATCTAGTAACTCATCAAGAAAATAATAAATTAATAAAGAAAGAGCAAAATGAAGATATGGGAATGAGATAAATGAGTTGAAGATATGGGTGAATGATAGTGGATGGAAAAGTATCAGAAGAACTTAACAAATCAAGAAGAAAAGGGCAGGTACAGAGAATAGGCAACCTTGAGTGCTTAGAGTAAATGAGTAGTGTTGAGGAGTCTTAAGTGGGTAAAGGTCTAGAAGGAGATAGAGTGAAGGTGAAGTACTGAAATCTTTTCAAGCATTTAAACCTTGTTGATAAGTGAAATGTAACATGTGTGAAGCGATTTCAAACTTTGTTTAAGTTGTATATAGCAAATTTGTTGAGAAATGATAGTTTTGGTATTAGACAAAAAGTGAAAATTTGGGTGGATTATGAATGTTGCTTTGAAATGGTTTGTTGGCTAGATTTTTAGCATAGCTAAAAACCCAAGCAGTCATGAGATAAACCCCCCTCATTTAACGACGAGGCTCCCGTGTAAGATGTTTATCAATCTGGTAAGTATGAATCCTAATAACTATTTTCGGGGGTTTTACTTTAATTACAAAACTCATGAACCATAGCTAAGCAATTATGCAACAAGTAAGCAACTGTTTATGAAGTATTTTTAGAAGGGGGAAATAATGGAATTTGGGAAAGAAGAAAGAAAGATATGTAATTCAACCAATAGTTTATAGAGTTGGTCTCATACACATAGATTAAATAAACAAGTAGATCTCACAATATTTAGAAGTAAAGGAAAAGAAAAGCTTCTAATCTAAATTTAGATAACACAAAGTTTATCTAAAGATCCACACAAAAGTAGGAAGCAAATGCATCGTGGACACAAAGTTCTCCGGAAATCGTGTTTATTCAATTCCTCAGCTTTCAAAAAATGACATCAAGGGCTGCAACACAAAGTCTGGAACTCAAGAATGCTGATTAACAAATTGTGATTCCTCTAACCCGTAGGCTCTTTCTTTATTTTTAGTGTATAGAGGGCAATTACAAATAGAGATTTTTAATGAATTGCCATATGTGGAAGCTATGAAAAAGGGAAACAACTGACAATATTCTTCCTAGAATTCCTCTTTGTATGATATGCATGATTTATAACTGAAAATAGAACCTTCTATTTTGCATGTCTGCCACCTATTTCCAAGTAATTGACTTCTTCCAGTAACTTGAAGTAATGGCTTTTATAGCCAATTACCTAAGTTTTACAATTTTAATTGATTGCTCAATTGCTTTGTCGGAGAAAATAAGAGAAAGAAGAAGAAAGAGGAGAAGAAATCAGAAGAAAATTGTAATGCTCTTAGTCTTGTTCTTCTTCCATACTTTGCATGCTGATTCAACTCATCCTCATGCATGGGCTGCCCCCAAACTATGTCATGTCACCCCAAATGCTGTTGTATGTGTGCATATTCTTCCCAAAAATCAGCACTAAAGTGGCTGGTATCCACCCCAAAGTAACCATGCACAAGCCAACAATGATCACCAACAAAAAGCCATCCACCTCATGGCTAAAAACTCAACTGTAGAAGTGATAAGAGAGCTGGAAATAGTGATGACAAACATAGAAATGGTGGGACAACAGTTGTCATACTTCAAAATTTTTACCTCAACATGTAAGAACAACAAACTAGTTGAGGAAAGTGACTCCATCATGACTGAATTTTCTCTCCCAATTCTAGCCAACCTTCCATCTAGGTGAGTGTAAATCATGCAATGAAGGATAACCAACTTGAAATACAATTTGCTCTTTCTCATGTCCAAGGTACCATCAAAGTATTGAAAATCAAAATCCATAAGGGCTGTCCTAACAAGTTCTTTAAACTGAAAATCATCATTATTACTCAAAAATATACCTTTCCCATTGATTCCTGGATCTACCAATGTTAGGACATGCTTGCCAACACTTTTGTTTCCCATTTTCAAACCTGAGACCTCACTTGAACACATGAAATCAACTGTAAAAATCAGAAAATCAGATCTGATTTCTTTTGAAAAAATACTTGGTTCCCATACCTTTGAGTGCCCATGTGAATGATCTTGTCCCAAGGAGTCTTCTTGCTCCATTTTGCATTCCCTAATCCTCATTTTATCTCTGTCCCTTGCATGTCCCTCATTAAAAATACAAATCTGAAATGGAAAAGTATGCAGCCATAATCTATCCTCTTCATACCTTGGATTGGTATCATGTGGGCTAGTGGAGGTATTGGCCCATCGACAACCAGTGTGTCTATCTCTGTTAGTACCTGACTGTCATCGAGGATGAAATTGTTGTAACTTACTGTCAAAGCTTTAGTGTGTACCGATATTATTTTACATCTATTTGGGTGCTACAATATGAGAAAGTGTTGTAACTGGTTGCTCTGATGTTGGGATCTCTGGAAGATACTTGACAACTTGCTCTCTTCCGACTGTTATCTTAAAATTCTTTAGGAAAGAGTTGTTGATAATCTCCTTGCCAGTTGTGCTTTCAATTTCAAACCACTTTCTTCCTAGCCTTTTTCTCGTCAACAACTTCTTTGGTTAGCTGTTTCAGAGGCCACCTTACTTGCTCATACCTCACTTTGAGCTGACTTCCATGTATGAGGATTGTTTGATGATGTCAACTGATAAAGCTTCAATTAGTTTTATCTTTAATTCTTTCAGAAGATTTAAAAGCAGTGGTCTACTATTTGGATGATGTATTGTGGATATGATATAAACACTTGAGATAGCACTCCTAATTGCTATTATAAACTGTACTTTCAAATCCCATTCACTGACTTTGGTCATTTGCGGGCATTAAAATAATATGGTTTCAATTATATGCTATTCTGGTATTTTATTGTAGCTGTTTCCACATAACAAATAGAAATTTGTTTTGAGCAGAAGCGAAGATTTTCATCCGAGACGGGTAAAGCTAATGACAACCGTGCAGAAGGAAACAAGGAAACGCGGGTAACTTCTTAGCCTTCTAAAAGTAGAATTTTTAGTAGACAACTAAAATCAAATCAAGAGTGTATCAAATTTCTGTTCATAATAGAATTGAATTTTAGACGAGATATCAATTACATTGGTGACTAGAATTGAATATCTGTTCCTTTATGATCTCCAATCAAATCTACAATCACCCAAGGAACATGTTGAATTGCAGACTATGAATTGTTTTTATTAGGGATGGCCTTGGGGAATAAAATTTTAGTTTCAACAGAAGAATTCTATTTTCTGAGATCATTAATTTTTATAGAAAATTAAATAGTGTATACAAAGGAATTTATTTAAAACTTAGAACGCACCTTTTATGGCTACTGGTGCAAAACTCTCTCAAAAATCTTAATTTTGTTGTGCTCAAATTCTATTACTGCTAATATTTTCTTGTGCTTTTCAAAGATTACGTTGTCCTTGCTCTTTCTTTTATCAACCCACTTATGGTATTTCTACAAAACTTTAATCCTTCATTCTTTGAAATATTATCACAGAAGTTCCTTGCTTCTCCTTGTTTTCCATCATACTTGCGTGGCTCTTTGGTTTGGAATGAGAGAGATTATACTTCTTCTTGTCGTATATTTTATATTGTCTAAGCTTTCTGTGATTGTCAATTGAATTTTTATTATTTCTTGTCCTTGGCTCTGATTGTTTTTTGTGTTGTGTCCATCTTCTCATTTTTATTATAATCATCTATGTTGAATATTGTCAACATGGAGAGGCGGATTTTTCTATTTGAGTAGTTGAATAATTATCTCTTCAACCAAAGATCAATTTTTTCCTGATTTCTTAGATGTCAAAATATATGAATGTATTTGCTATATCTTCCCCACGAATATAGGCTTTGTGAACTTTGTTGCCCAACTTTTCATGCTTTTTGAGTGGTTTGTCCTAACACCAACAAAATTTGTCATAAGCTGAGATCTGTTGGTAGACAAATGAATTTCCTTGCCATAAGAATGTTGAATATATGCCAAATTCTCATCCAAAGTCTTAGGACGCTTCCTGTTATACCCCCTCCTTGGTGGCACTGATGTCCTATTGACTATCTCAGTTTTCCCATCGATTTGTGGATGAAATTAGTGGGTATCTTCAATCTAGTGTCCATCTTCCCTCACAATGTGGTTCGAAATTTTCCCAAGAACTTGAAATATCTATCTAAAATAGCAGATTTTGGCAAACCAAATTTAACCCAAATATTAGTTAAAAATAATTCAGCTGTATTATTTTGCTTAAGATTTTTCTTGCATGGAATGAAAACACTGCTATGTAAAAGGGGGTGGGATTTTATCTACCTACTCCCATGGTATTGTGATATGTATAGAGGTTATGGAGATGTTGACATGTGACACACATAATTAATGGCTTATTGTAATGGTAAATAATGGTCACTCATATTGGATAATGTGTTTTACCTTACCATAATGCTCTTATTAGATATTATAAATTGGGAGTCATAAATATCATTTTAATGGGAGCAATATGGATCATTTTGGGTATCAGAAGATATTGGAGGTTGCCCCCTTCAAAGTGGCATTCTTATTTTGGGAGATTTTGTGGAGTGATTCTTTCCTTTGAGGAATATTGTATGATGTTCCCAAACCTCAAGGGTATTTGTATTTATATTTTTATTTCTGACTATATTTGAATATTAGGGAAAACTAGCCTACCAAACATATTTTGTGCATGTGATTTTTGTTCTATTCTACATTATTTATGTATTTTAAATATTTGTATTTTGCTTAATTGGTTTTCAGCAACATAGAAATGTTGCGATTTGTGTTATATTCTTCATTTTTTCTCTATTCTGTATATTTGTATTTTGCTAAATCAGTTTACAACAATAAACAAGTAGTCATGCCCTTCAATAAAGGCAGCCCTCCTATGAACTCCATAAAAATGTTTTCCTATGACCTAGAAGGAAATGGCAGTGGCATATATAAACCCAACTTCATATTAATAGCTTTGTTGTACTAGATAACACACATCCCCTTGTGAATTTTGCAACATCAATTTACATGTTTCGCCAATAAATGTACCTTTGCAAATGTGCAATTGTTTTTGTCACATAGAAAGGGCCTACAAATTTTGAAATATGAGCTTCTCTCATTAGCTGAATCATTCCTCGGGCACACAAAGCTTATCCAACTTGTAGAGCAATCCTTCTTGGAGATAGGAGGCCTCCTTGGGCTCCAAGCCTGCAACTTTTGCCTCTTTGCTTGCCCAAAATTTGTATCATGCTTATATTCTTCAACATGAGGAAAATGCCCAAAGCTGAAATCAAGGGATGTCTAGAAAGTCACGGTTCTATCAATATGGTAAAACCTTGATAAATTGCGAAGAATTCGTGATAATTCAAAAAATTGCAATTTCTATCTTTAAATGTAAAAAAATGAGTTTTTTGGGTTTTATTTCATTCATTTTCAGTCAGAATTGGAGCGTTTTTCGGCAGTTTTAAACAATATTTAGGGGGTTTTCAACTGCCCTCAACATTCGCCAACCAAGTACCTTTCGTTTTAATTTTTTTGAACAAAACTTAAATAAACCCTCACTTTAAAGGTTAGGGTATTTCTATTAGAAATACTTTCAAATTTAGTAGATTTACTTATTTTATGTTATATAATTTTTATTACACTTTTTAACCCTAACTTTTCCGGCATTACACCATAAACCCTTAACTTGTTTTGCTTTTTTCTAATTGAAATATTTACAAATTTAGAAGATTTAACTATTTTAGGTTATAAACTTTTTTAATACACCCTAACCTTTACTCTCAATGTTGGTTTTCCAACGTTTAGCGTTAGGGTGCTTTTAATTGCAATATTTACAAATTTAAAAGATTTTACTATTTTAGGTTATAAATAAATTTATTACCCCAACTCTAAATGTCGTTTTTTTAGGTGTTAGGGTTGTGTTTTTTTGAAAATGATCCAAATGTTTATGAATTAAAAGACTTCACTTTATAAAAAAATTGACTTCATCCCATCTACAAACCTAAACATTATTTTTCAGTATTTAGGGTTAAGGTTTTTTTGAAAAACATCAAAACGCTTATAAATTTAATACACTTAGGGTTGGGGGGTATTAAATTTTTAAATAACCCAAAGTTTTCTAATTTTATTAAACACAAATTAATATACCCTAACCCTAACCCTAATTGTTGAGCGTTTAGGGTTAAGTTTTTTTTTTTTAAAAAATTGAAATGTTTGCAAATTAGAAGATGTAAATGTTCTATATTACTAAATGCTCAAATAACAAACATAGAAAGACTGATATTGTTGTAATGACGTTTACAAAAAACACGAATAACAAACACAAAAATGTTCCAACACAATGATATTTTAAAATATTTTTTCTTTTTAAATGTCTGCTGACAACATATATTTGAATGAAAATGTAACAAACTAATACAGCCTATTGGACATTTTGGTATTCAACCTGCACATCATTAAGGATCCTATGGTACTGCACCAGGAGGGTTTTCATCCTTACGATGATTAGTATCCATGCGTGAAGGATTTTGTCTCCAATGCCCAACTGCTGAAACACCACGTCCAACCTAAAAAAGACAATAATTTGTTTTCAACAAAAATGACATCCTTTCTTATTTCCCAACACTACTTTATAATCTTCAAATTTAGGAGATCCCAAATTAATGGTTGTCAATTCCACAATTGGTGGTTTCTAATTTGCACATAGCTCCCCATAATTCGCTTGCAGCTAACTGACAAATCAGTCTCTCAAATTAAGGTAGGCAACTAGCAGGTTAATTGGGTAGTTAACTATATTATGGGTATCTTGCTTGAAATAGTATGAAGTCGTCTCATGCTAATAATTGAGTTTGTTAAAAAACACAATCTTGAAATTTTTCCCACTCTGCCCACTGAACTTTTTGAATTCTTTGCCATGCCTGGTGTTTGCTCAATGTCGTATCCGTTGGGACCGTCCCCGACACCTCTCTCTGACCTTGCCGACGTCTCTCTCTGTGCTGGTGTCTCCTCGGGCTCTTAGAAAGAGATTACAGCTGGCTCTTCAAATCCCCCTTCGGGAAACTTCAACCGAAGCTTGTTGATGGGAATCTGTCCTTATAGATCTTTTCTTCAATCACTGCTGCTACGCAAGCTTCGAGAGAGTTGTCGCTTATCAGTAAGCTCATGGGTCCTAGACCGCCATTAGAAGAAATCCGGAAATGGGTCCAAATCAAATGGGCCCCATGTGGTCCGGTTGACATTGCTGCTCTCCCCAATGGCTTTATGCTCTTTACTTTCACTCACAAAGAAGACTTTGCATGAGCTCTTTTGGGAGGTCCCTGGTTTTTTTAGGAGAGAGGTTTTTATCTCCAAAGGTGGACGCCAAGATTCAATGCTAGAACCGAAACAATGATGTCCAAGCGCCGATCCGAGGTGCGCAACTTCCGGATCTCCTCTGGAGTTTTGGCACTCTGTTATCGAAGGTATTGCTCTTTCCATTGGTTCCCTTATTGCTATTGATCAAGCAACTAAAGCTGGCTCGAGATTCATCCATGCTAGATTCTGTGTCAATGCCGATATCAACATCCCTTTGCCATCTTCCATTGAGCTACACTCTGATCTTGGAACTTGGGTTCACCCATCGATTATAAGTACATTCCTAGGCTTGCACCTCTTGCAAAAGCATTGGTCATCGTGCTACGGCTTGCCCTTCCAAACCAACACCAAAATCCAAAGAGCAGGTCCGCTCACCGAAGAATAAAGGAAAGTTCATTCCCAAAGTCACGAAGGAGGTCAGTACCTCGAACCCCTTTGCTGTTCTTCAAGAAGAGGGTGAAATCCTTGAAACCGTCGTCTCTCTCCCACCTTCCTCCTCTTCTCCCCTATTGGAGCCTACTCCTGTTCAGTTGGCCATCTCCTCTGACCATTCACCGCCTGTTGTCTCCCCTCTTCAACTCTCTCCTTGGGTTACTCCTCTGTTTTCGACCTCTTCTCCCTCCCTGGAGATCCCTATTACTTTTCCTCTTTTCGGTATTTCTCTTGGCGTTTCTTCTCCTCCTTCCTCCCCTTCACTTCGTGAGCTCCCAGATCCTATTGTCAATCTTGTTCCCCCCTTCATTCTGATCCTCTTGAATCCTTTGAAGCTTCGCCTTCAGCCACTTGTTCTCCTCTTCGGGAAAATACTCTCATCTCCTCATCAGCCTCTTTGTCCACGGAAAACAGTCCTGCCAGAAAGACTAGAAACAACTCCAAGTAGAATGTTGATGTGGGTCCTAAAAAAGGAAAGGGAAGACACACTAATCAAGCTAAGCTACAGGAAGAAGCGTTCCAAAATATAGCTCAAGGAACTCAAGGTATCCTTACCATGCCGGTTGGGGGTAAGCACAAATCTAAGAAATGAAAATCTTCTCATGGAATGTAAGGGGATTAAATTCTCCCCTAAAAAAAAAGAATTCTCAAAGATTTTAGACTTAAGCACAACCCAAATATTATGATGTTGCAAGAAACCAAACTGAAAGAGAGAACTTGTTGCATAATTCTATGGCCTAATGCCTCCTTTGTGTCTCGGGCTTCGGTGGGTAACTTGGGTGGTTTATGCACCTTCTGGAACCCGAAAGTCCTTTTTGGTGAATGTATTATTAAAACTCCTCATTTCTTGGGAATGTTTTTTCAAACAATTCACTCTAATATGAGGTGGATCGCAAATCTTTATGCTCCGAATCTTGAAAATCAAAGTGAAAAAATTTGGAAGGAACTTCTTGATTTTCGTAATAATTGCAAGCATCTTCCATGGATCATAGCTGGTGATTTCAATACTCCCCTTTATCTTTCGGAAAAACAGGGTGGTACTGGTATAAGCAACAACAGTATGGATGCTTTGGTTGACTTTATCAAGCAGGGAGAATTCTTCGATATTGACCTTCATGGTGCCTCCTATACTTGGTCTAATCGAAGACTTGGAAGCAATCATATCCAAATCAAACTGGACAAGACTCTTGCCTCTATGGATTGGATTGATCACTATAATGATTTTTACTTGACTACCCTTCCTAAAATTTCCTCTGATCATTGTCCCTTGCTTCTAACGACCTCTCAAATTCGCAACTCGAAACATCCTCCTTTTATCTTTGAGCTTGCCTGGTTACAAAATCATGATTTGGAAAACCTCATTGCTGATTGGTGGAAGATTGATATTCAGGGCTCTGCTATGTTTCGATTTACTAAGAACCTCAATTTTGAAAAAAAAGAACTTAAAGTTTGGAAAATGAAGGTGTTTGGGGATATTCGTAGAAGAAAGGTGCAACTAGCTGGAAAATTAGCCACTCTCTCTGCCATCATTGATCTTAGTGATAAAACCCCCTTCATCAACAAGAGCTTACTCTTCTTAGTGACTACCATAACACCCTTGTTGAAGAAGAAGTTTACTGGCGGCAGAGATCTAGAGCTATCTAGCTACAACAGGTGATCGTAACACAAATTTTTTTCACACGACGACCTCTAAGCACAAAAGCAGAGATAAAATCAAAGAGCTTATTACCATGGAGGGTCATTACTTAAACAAGGAAGATGCTATTGCTGCTGAACTGACTCATTTCTATACTCTTCTCCTCCATGAGGACTCTCCTCCATGTGAGAAGGATTGCCAGGAAATGTTGTAACATATTCCTAAATTGATCTCTGAAGATATAAACTCCAAGCTCACTCAGCCGTTCTCTGTTGAGGAAGTTCGTAAAGTTGTCTTTGACATGAAGGGATACAAATCGCCGGGCCCGGATGGTTTTCCTGCTGCTTTCTTCCAAACGTTTTGGCATATTATTGAGGCCGACTTGCTTGTAGTTTTGGAATTCTATTAAGAGTTCTCGAAATTTGCTGCAGTTAGGTACCAAGTGGAAATTAGGAAATGACAAGTAGATAGACTTCTGGAAAGATTGGTGGATTGGGGAGAAATCTTTAGCCTCAAATCTGTTTTGGGAGCCTATCAGAAACACACTTACAAGATTATGTGGGAGATTTATAAGCGGCTATATTGACAGTTCCCCTCCTCCTCGGTCCATTCCTAGATGGGAGGGTGCAAGCTCAATTCAGTTACATCGACTTGAAAGGCTTCATTTCCTACTATCTCCCTGTCTCTCCAATGGAGGATGCTCGTATTTGGCCCCATTCTGCTTCGGTGCTTTTTCAATCAAGGACGCCTACCTATCCCTCCCCTACCGCTCAGAGGGCACTACCCTTTATCATATTTGGTTTCCTCAGGTGATTCCAAAGATTGGCTTTTATTCTTGGCTTGCCTTTCGGGACTCCTTTCTCTCAGGGGAAAACCTCAAGCGACGAGGGTACTCTCTTCCTAGCAGTGTGTCCTATGCTTCAATGCTCTTGAAACTTCTGACTCACTTGCTACTTCATTGTCCTTTTTCTCATTCTATCTGGAGTTTACTTCTAAAAAAATTTGAAGTTTCGTGGGTGTTTCCTAAGTCTATTTCGGAAGCTATTTTACAATGGGTTCCTATGTTTCGACACCAAGTGGCTAATCTTGCCTAGAAAATCCTTTTGCCCCATACTTTATGGATGATTTGGAAGGAGAGAAACAAGATAGTTTTCAAAGAGCAATCACAAAATCCCCTTCAAATCTATACCTTGGTGATTGCGGGACTTCAGGAAAATCTGAACGGCTGCATCTGGGAGCAACATAAATGCAAAATCTCTCTTCATATGAAAGGAGCCTGGTTGAAGAAACTCCAAATTCCTTTACAACCTCCCATTTCGGCTGCGGTGAGAGCTAATACCACTTGGATCCCTCCTCCAATAGGCTGGCTTAAAGTTAACACAAATGGTGATGTAAAAGGCAATCCGAGGTTCTCTGGTGGAGGGGCCTCAATTTGAGATGAGCTGGGCCAACCGATGGTAGCCACTGCTATCAATTTAGGTAAGGGAACAAACCATAGAGTGAAGCCCTTGCAATCCTTAAAGGTATGGAGCTTGCTTCCAGATTTGGAAGAATTAATCTCATTGTTGAGAGTGATTCCCTTAATTTGATCAACCTTCTAAATAATAATGGTACAACAAGCTAGACCATCAAAGAACATTATCGCTGATATTCTGAGCCTTCAAACTAATCTCTGCAACATTCGATATCAACATACTTATAGGGAGGGTAACAAGGTGGCTGATCTGTTGGCCAACAGGGCATTTCAATTGAAAATCAATAGACTTGGTTCGGGAATTTTCCTGAGTTT
Source organism: Taxus wallichiana var. yunnanensis (assembly GCA_018340775.1). Classification (NCBI taxonomy): domain Eukaryota; kingdom Viridiplantae; phylum Streptophyta; class Pinopsida; order Cupressales; family Taxaceae; genus Taxus; species Taxus wallichiana. The sequence continues at coordinate 500,639,771 of CM031241.1, forward strand.
CTTCTAAAAGCCATTGTTGATGACAATCCTAAGGGAAACTAGTTGGAGGAGCCTATATTTGGCTACCTTGCTTTATGCTTATTTTGATATCGGCATTATCCTTCACTATTCCTTCTCCTCCGCCGGCAAGTATTGCATTAATTATGATTTGATTGCTTTTTCTTGTCATGATGGCCTTTGTACATGGGAAAGAAAGATCTTGGTTAATTTTATGATAGGGATTGCTAATCATAAATGGGTGCAGTTAAAGTATCCTTTGGCATGTGGCGACGAGGACATTCCAACTATTAAAAAGCCCGATTTTATTTATTTCTCCTACACTTTAAGTTTTCTTACCATTTCGGCCTTGTTATGTATGGGGTTCTCTGGTGTGTGTCGAGCTTGCAATTGTGATGAACTCAAGAAGGATCTTGAAGTATGGAATTTGCTTAAGGAAAAAGGCGTTACTCCGTTTATCGAACGCCTATCTGGTCATTTTGTTGTGGTTTCTAACAGCATTTTGGCTTCTTGGAAACGGGGATCTGTGAAAGTTGGGAAGCTTAAGTTTGACATTTCGATGGAAAGCATTATCATTGCGAATGGCCTCCCAGCTGAGGGAGACATCTACTTTAAACGTTCTTTAAAAGCAGAAATGGGGGCTTTTTTGGGAAAAGGAAAGAACGGGTGAATAAGTATCTATCGGGCTATGAACGTGCCTCTCTGAAAACTCCATGGGATCAAGTTGCTTGAACAAGTTATGCGTTATTTCACGCTTGAAGGAAGGTATAAGCTCGTGTTCGGCCCTCAACTCTTTCTCTTGGCTCATTTCCGCAATGATATTAAGGTAAATTTGGCCAATTTTCTTTTCCAGTCTCTGGATTTATCCATTAAACAGGCCCGTGTTGGTGAAGGCCCTCTGCTTCACCAAGGTTTATTATACTTGCTGTTTAAAACTGTTGCTAGCTCCAAAATGCTGTCCTGCTTTCCTATTGTCTCTTGTTCGGTCCACCGTCGTGCCCCTCTTTGCCCCTGCTCGTCCCTCCCCGCCGTCTCCATTGTTGGTTTCTCCCCCGCTGATGCTGACCCGGAGGTGGAAATCACGGTCACCGTGATGCCACCTCTCCCCCCCACCATGTTGCCACCTCACCTCGATCTTCTCCTCCCGCCTGGCGCCTCTCCCCCGCGACGATGCTCCAACCTCTTCCTGTCTCTTCCCCACATTCCGGTGATGACATGGATGTGTCTAGTTCTATTGCTAAAGGTGTTGTTCCCGATGTGTTTCTTGGCCTATCTCAGAATTATCCTGATTCTCCGACTCCTCTTCCGATTCCCCTCCTGTTTCTGTTGCTGTTGAGTAGCTGGGTACTATGGAGGGTGACACGGTGGCTGCAATTGAAAATGTTGTTGAACATCCCTCCGAGGATGTTATGGAAATTGTTGGCGTTGCTATTGCGGATGCTGTGGAGGATCATGCTTACACTGCCACTGCAGAAAATTCTGGGGATAACATTGCTGAACTGCTTCATGGAGCCATCGTGAACATCAATAATACCTTCACTGTTATTAAGAAATGGAAGGAGTATACAGACGATACCTGGGCTCATCTCCAAAAAGGCGGTAAGGAGCTTATCACTTGATGGAAAATATGGCGGAAAAGAACTCTAATACTGCTGCTTTTGAAGCGGTGAATGTCCTTAAAAATATGCTAGATATGTAGCCTTGTTTGGCCCTTTTTGCTCTTTTTGGAATGTTGGTTCTTTTTTACTTTTGTCATGCTGTAATTTTGCTTTATCTTGCTATATCTGGCCTTGTGGGCCCTTTGTAACAAGGATGTGGGTCCTTTCAACACCCTCACCGTTTACCATATTCCAAAAAAATTTGGGTAGTTAACTGACAATTGTGAGTCCAACTCAACACCTTATTCCACTAATCAAGTACCCTAACCGAGAGTTTTGGTTGTTTCTCAATTAGAAGACATAAAGACAACCACCTTATTTAAAAAAACAGAAACATTCATAATTGAAAACTAACTACTGACTAATTCCGTGTTACGGATTAAATAAAAAAGGGGACATTAGAATTCTCCCTTCCCAAAATTGCTTGTCCTCAAGCAATACAGTTCTGGATGTTAAAAATTTATGGGCCCTCCAAAGTGGCATCCTCGTCGGGTAAGTTCTTCCATGGACCAAGTATTCTCTGACAATCCTGTCCCTTAATGTCTTTTCTTATCTGTCCATGATGGCCTCTAAAACCAATGTGAGTTTTTCCTCATCATCCAAGGATGGAAAATCAACTGATTGTGCAATATGCTGGCCAAGTGCCTTTTTGAGGCAAGACACATGGAAAAGATTGTGAATCCAATTACTTGCTGGCTATTCCAACTCACAGGCTACTTCACCAACTCTTCTCATGATCCTATAGGGCCTGTAAAAGCGAGGCTCGAGTCTTTCAGCTCCACTCTGTTTGATGGAAGTTTTCCTATAAGGCTACAAACACATAAAGACCATGTCTGATGCAGGAGCATCAACTTGGGCAAGCAAAACATCTAATTTTTGGTTTAAAGCATCTTAGGACAGTTGTCATAGGGTAATAGAGGTGTTGGTAGGTGTCTAGGTCCTTTAAATTTTGAATTTTGGCTTGTTTATGGTTTTCCCGCCCAAATCAAGTTTGAATTTCTCAAACAAGGAAATGGGCAATTTTGTATAGTTAGGTTGTGTTAGGAGGGTCTAGGTGATTCATCTTGGTGTATTGAACATCTTGACATGTCTTAACAACTTCATGAAGGTGAACTCAAGGGCAAGCTGTAATAATTTTCCAAAAATTATGTTTTTCCTATGTTAGTGCACATGGAGTTCTAAAACATTAAAGTTGGTTCTTGAAGAAAATATGAAAGTGTAGATGAATGACTCAATGGAGAATTAGTTAGTAGGCCTTTTCTGAGAATCAATTGTAAGAAGGTAAGGGTAAACTGTGTGTGTGGATCAAGAAAAGAAAAACTCTGTTTAGAGAGACTATGTATGAGTGCAGACAGGAAAAAGGACCAAATTTGAGAATAAAATTCAAGTTTCTCTATTATATCTTTGAAGTCTCTTCTGTGTATTGAATTTACAGTGTTCTTGAAGAGTACTCTTGCATGTTGTATATCTTGGAGAATAAAAACAATAATAGTAATGATCTTTAGCATGACACAGGCCTGAAAGTCATGAAGGAACTTTGTTTTCACGAGGTAATTTTTGGTTTTTATGAATTTTTCATAAAACTTTCTTCAAAAAGAGCCTAGAAAGGTGTAACAGGTAGAGACAAACCTACAAGATTCTTGACAGGTTTTGGTTTTGAAGAATTTGCTATGAAAGGACTTTTCTTCCTTTTCAGCCTGTCCAGAAACCCTAGTTAGGGTTTGAGAAGAAATCTAAGTTTCAAGGCTTTGTTGATGGAATTTGGGCCTAAAATTTGGTAGAAACCATCTACCCCCTCTCTAGAATCAGATTTTTAAGGTTTCATTAGTTGAAGAGGCTACTATTTAGCCCGGTTTTGACAGTCCTTTGACAGGCCTATAAACCTAATCTTGAGGCCTAATTGTAAAAAGAACTTTAGCGAGTTGGAGGGGCTAAATTGAGTATGGAACCCTGAAATTTTGTGAGAAGCTCAACTAGCCAAATGGGTATTCATAACAAGTTTTAGATTTCGGGAACTCTTGATGGTTTGTTTCCAACTATAAGACTTATCTATTTGAAGGGCTACAAGGAAAGATAATCAGGTTTTAGTAAAATGGTGTTGTTTGCTCCATTTGAAGTGATTCCTCTCTTTAGATCTACATCAATGTCCCCGACCTCAAATGTTCTCTCAATGCGTTACCAGTTTGCATAATTTTTTTGTTGATTCTAGGACCACTTGCAAGTGATCTTTGAGTGCTCCTAGAATGTCTTGGCTATGCTGAACCAAGTTGCTGCTGGTACCCTGCTATCAGTAAACACCAAATTTGTAAAAGATAGTACATCATATCCATGGTGTGTCGAGTAATGGACATCTGGTGGATGGTGTTGTAGCAATACTCTCAAGGCGCAACCATTTGAACCATGTTGCCAATTGGTCTGTAACATAGTTCCTCAAGTACCATTCAACCCACTTATTTACTATTTCTATTTTCCCATTTGTTTGTGGGTGGTAATTGGTGTCGAGGTGAGCTTGGTACATGTCAAATGAAATAGCTCCTTCCTAAATGAACAAAGAAATCGTCTGTCCTTGTCATTAACATTATTCTTAGGCAATCCATGCAACCTAAATACCTCCCTGAAAAATAGATCAGCTGCTTGATGTGCTGTGAATTCTATAAGAATGGCAAAGAAGTGTGCATACTTGGTTAATCTTTCTACAACCACATAAATACAATTCCTTCCATTTACCTTTGGAAGGCCCGTGGTGAAGTCCATGGATATGCTGTCCTGTTTTGATTGGGAATAGGTAATGGTTGTTTGCAAAAAAACATGTTTTGCTTTACTCTATTGATAGGCTGTACACTCCTTGATGTATTTGAGTACACCATCCTTAAGGCCATTCCAAGAGAACCTTTCCTTGATTTGCCTGTATGTCTTAAAGAATCCAAGATATCCTACCATGGGTGCATCATGCAAGGCCTTCAAGATTTTCTCCCTCATCTTAGACTCGGGCACTAGAAATGTTTTTAGCATTTTTTGCCATGATAGAAACCTCCTAATCACTCGAAATGGCAAAAATAGAACAAAGAGTGCATTTTGAAGAGAGCATCAACAACTACATTCTTTTTTACCCTTAATATATTCAAAATCAAAACTGTGGGCTTGGAGCTTACTTAACCATTTTTGTTGTCTGTGATTCAAGTCTCATTGGCCCAAGAAAAACTTCAATTTGTCCTCTGTTTTAATCACAAATCTACCACAAACCAGATACTGCCTAAACTTTGCCAAAGCATGCATAATGACAACTATCTCTTTTTCATAAATGGAAAATCCCCTTTTGAAGCCTTCAACTTCCGGCTTTCAAATGTTATGTGGTTCCCCTTTTGCATTAAGATTGCTCCTACTCCCTCTCTTGAAGTATCACATTCTATAACAAAGGGTTGTGAGAAATCGAGAATGACAAGTACAGGGTTTGAGCTAATTACCTCCTTAAGCTTATCAAAAGCTTTTGGTGCTGCATTAGTCCATGCAAAGACTCCTTTCTTTGTCATGTCTGTTAGGGACGCTGCTAGTTGTGAAAACCTCTCAATGAACCTCCTATAGTAGTTGCATAGGCCAACCGTGTTGGTATGGTAGGGGGTGTCCATCTAGAATGGCTTGGATCTTCTGTTGATCCGCTTGCACACCTTGAGCACTAATGACATGGCCCGGTACTTAAATTTTTGTGACCTCAAACTCACACTTAGATTCTTTTGAACTAGATTCTATTAGTCAAGCCAATTGGCATGACTAGAAACTCAAAGTGTCCATAATGGCATTTGAATGTCATCTTGTGTACATCCTCCTTGCGGACATGGATTTGATGATAGCTTGATCTCAAAACAATCTTCAAGAAGTAAATTGCCCCATTTAACTCATCAACGAGCTCATCAATCTTGGGAGTGGGAACTCTATTTTTGATTGTCTTTTTGTTTAAGGATCTATGGTCTATACACATCCTTGTGGTGCCATCATTCTTTTTCACAAGTATCACTGAAGAAGCAAAATGGCTGGAACTGGGTCTGATGTGGCCCATTTTCAACAATTCCTCAACAGCCTTTTCTATCTCCTCATATGTTTGTGGGTGGCGGTAAGGAGTGATCATGATTGGCTTTGAGCCTAGTTCCAACTTTATAATATGTTGAGAACCTCTATTTGGTGGCAATCTTGGAGGTTATCACTAAACACTATATTATGCTTATCCAAAAGAGTTTGAATAATTATATGATAGCCATAGTTACCTAAGGCTCCGGGACTTCGGAAACGTCGTGATGGGGTTTCCGGAAGGCAATTTTTTTCAAATTTTGGGGATGGCGGGGGACGACTGGAAAAAAAAATATAATTTATTAATTTTACAAATATAACTTGAATAATTTAATAAACTAAGTCATAAATTGGAAGTTTGAAGATTGAAAGCATTAATGATTAATCCAATTATTCATCACACAAGCCAAGGCCCAAAATGCTATATATTCAATGGTCAAAACTTCAATATGATAATGAAAGTTGAAAATTAAAACCAAGTCTTCAATAATTAACATGAGAAGAGTACACCTACATATGTCATGAACTATTATGTCATAGACTCATAGTCATATAACTCAAAAGTACATATATCATTATATGATATTACATAACCAAAATGACAACTCAATAATCACTATCAGAGCCCTCTGAAGGAACACTCACTAACCTCTCCTCAGCACTAGAAGTATCTCTTTCTTTTTACTCTTGCTCTTTGCTTTGTGTGATTACAATGAGTGTGAGATGTGCTTTTATAAGTTTTTTAGAGGCTTTTAGGGTTAGGTAAAGTAATAACATATTAGAATTGGTTAGAAGAATAAAATAAAGCATTAAATTTTGGTTTTTTAAGTTTTTTTTTTTTGATGTTTTAATGTGTAAGTTATAGAGGACGCTGTGATCTCCCCCGAGACATCCCTCATACATCCCGAGGACGTCATGGCGTCCCCTATGCTGTCCTCTAAACACTGCTGCACCTGGGATGTCCTAGGTGTCCATCCCCTAACCTTAGGGAGTGTCCCCGGGACGTCACCTCTTTTTTTAAAATCCGGGATGTCGGGAAACGTCCATTCCCTATCCTTAACTCCCTGGGATGTCCGGGACGATTGAAAAGGGGGTGCACGCCCTGTAGCAATGATGATAGCTATGTTGCTTACCGTAAGATGAAGCAGTGTGCATGCCCTTCATCATCGAGCAACTTGCTGTCCAAGCAACTTGTCCCTTTTGGAATGTTCTTTCCATACTTATTGTTTTCATCACTTTTAGTGACCTTTCAGTTATACCCCTAAGAGTAATGTCTTTTCTTTGTGATTTAAACTTAAACTCCATGGATTGATAGTTCTGGGAGAACTTACCAAGAGAATGCAACCATTGTACTCCTAAAACCATATTTGTTTCTCCTAACCCCACAACATAAAAATCATCTCATACCTCATAGTTACCCAAGAGTTTTAGTTGTTGCATGATCTTTGTGCATGGAATAGTGTGTTGGAAGACGTGCACAAGGAAGAAATAAAGTGAAGGTAGATTGCACACATTTGAAATTGTGTCTGTCTATTTATTATGAATGATTTAGTTACAAAGCAGTTGATATAGTTACAACCGTTTATAACCATCTCATTAGTTAAATAACTAATGAAGTCCTTATTTAATAAGCCTTACATTCTAATATAGTGAATCCGTTTGCAACAATAACATTGAAACCCGCAAAATAGATTAATGCACTACCCCTTGGTCACCAAGCTCTTATCAGTGAAATTGCGAGTGGCCTCACTATCTGTCAACACATTAATCCACTACCCAAATAACACTTTGCAGACTCTAAATGGGTGATACTATGGCGCTTTGGATGAAGGAGCCAAAGTTCCGCTGTTGTCCTCGGAACTGTTCTATCTTTTATGGGTTTCTCCTCTTCGGCTGGCTGTGGCTTCTGTTCTTCAGTCTCATTCTCCTTATCAAATACTACTTATATGTAATGGACTTGGCCCTTGCCAAGGCATCTGTGACTGGGTTCCCATGGATCTTGCGAGTGAAACAGAACTTCTTTCTCCTGAGTTCATTTCTGGTGTTTTCATCCATCCTCCTCATTTTGAAGGGCTGTTGTGTAGTCTTTTGTGGCTGCGAGCTTGATCCACCGTTTCGAAAGTTTCCCTTCTGAAATCTAGTAGTGAGCGGTCTTAATTGTGGTGTAAATTTGTTCCTCAACACAGATGGCTTAAATGTTAAGGCCCTTTTGATAGCTTCCTGTAATGATGGCGGTGCAAAGGCCTTAACTAGCCTAGTGAGCAGCTCAGATAAGCCCTCAACAAAGAGGAAAATGATCCTCTTTTCTGAAATATCCAGTACCATGACTGCCACTCTTTGGAACTCTGCTACATATGCTATTCTAGTTAGCTCTCTGAAAAACTCTTACTCATCCTTTTGTTCAAATCTGTCCAACAACCTTTGGCTGAAATCTTCAAATGTTTGCACGAGGTCATGTCCTTGTGTAATGAGGTCATGATGCCACCAGTCACATGCTAAGCCTTCCAAGTGCGAGGTAGCAAACTGAATTGCATCCTCTTCCATCATGGGACTAAGTGTAAAATATGTTTGCAGTTTTTGCGTTCAAGTCCTAGCAGAGATCTTGCTTGTACCATCGAATGTGGGTGCAGCTAGTTTATTTACTTTATGCTGCAATTCCTTTCTATTATCACCTTGATTATTTTTCTGATTCCTCCTTTGCACACCCTTTCCCACTGGCTCTAAATACCTGTCAAATGGTACTCTCCAGATAACTTGTCCAATTCCTTTGTAGAAGAAGATTATGGTTCTCCTCTTTCTTCTTTCTGTAAAAACATGGGTTTTGAGGGTTTTGAAATGGAACTTATTGGATGGTGATTTGCATATGAGCTCTCCCTTCTCTTCAATGCTCTAATATTATCTTAGTTTTGCAATGGAATGGCAGTGGGTGTATTTGTCTGAATCTGCAACATTCTTGTCAATAGTTCAACTTCATTCATCCTCTCCTGACATGCTGCTACTCTTTCTTGGCCTGCTATGAACAACTCAACCATGTAATATTGTTGAGGGTTTTGAAATCGAACTTATTGGTTGGTGATTTGCATACGAGATCTCCCATCTCTGCGATGTTCTAATATTATCTTGGTTTTGCAATGGAATGGCAGTGCGTGTATTCATCTGAATCTGCAACATTCTTGTCAATAGTTCAACTTCATTCATCCTCTCCTGACTTGCTGCTACTCTTTCTTGGCCTGCTACGAACAACTTAACCATGTGATATTGTATCATCCGGATGTTGATTATATTATCTTTATGAACCATGATCTTTCTTCATTGGGTATGGGTCTTCCAATGCTTTCCATTTCTACGTGCTGGCAAGATGTTTGCTTTGATACCACTGAAATGTCCCTTACAAAATGCTCAAATAACAAACACAAAAATACTGATATTGCTGTAATAACCCTTACGAAAAGCATGAATAACACACACATATATGCTCCAACATAGTGATATTGATTAAATATTTTTTTCCTTTTAGATTTCTACTGACAACATTCAAATGGAAATCTAGCAAACTAATACAACTTATTGAACGTTCCAGTATTCAAACTGCACACCAAGGATTCTATGGTATGGCACGCTGAGGGTTCATCCTCAATATCATTAATATCCACGATTGAAGGATTTCGTCTCCAATGCACAAGTACTGAAACACCATGTCCAGCCTATAAAAATGATTTGTTTCAATATGCAAACATAATATCCTTTCTTATTTTTCAGCACTACTTTATAATATTCAAATTCAGATCCCAAATTAATGGCAGGCAGTTCCACATTTGGTGGTTTTTAACTGACAATCAACTCCCCATAATTCACTAGCAGCTAACTGAAAATTCAGTCCCTCAGATTAAGGCAGTCAACTGCCAGGGTACATGGGCAGTAAATTGACAAGTGTGAGACCAACTCAGTACCTTATTCCACTATTCAAGTATCCTAACTGAGAGTCCTGGCTGATGCTCAACTGGAAGACAAAAAGACAAAACCACCTTATTTAAAACATGACAAACTCAATGTTGTGGAAAAAAAAAAGGGGATATTACATGGTAAATGTTTGAATCTTCTTTAGCATTTTCCTCAAAGCTTGCTATTGAGGATTTGGCATCATTAGAGTAGTTTACTTTCAATGAGTGCTTGAGTGCACATTGCTTTTCCAATTTTCTTAGTTAGTTGTCTTTTCAAGAAGTGCTTGCATGCACATGTTTTCCTTTTGTTGGAGAGGGTATTTCAGTTGTTTTGTTTTAGAGGATACAAGTTATTGACAGAGGTATGTGACTCCATTAGCCAATGGATGCAGAAGGCTACTAATCTTTTGTTTATTTAGGTAGACAATCCTATGATGTCGCCAAAATGTTACCATATTTTTCATGCAAAGGATTGGTTATTTTTAGAAGATTGACTATTTTTAGGTTTAGCATGACTAAAAATAGCATGGCTTAAAATAGTGTGTCTAAAAATAGCGTTTGGCTTAAAATAGAAGTTTGCTAAAAATAGCAATTGAAGTGGAAGCGTTGCTGAAATAGCATTCGCTAAAAATAGCACTTGCTAAAAGTAGTTGGCGCTAAAAATAGCACTTGGCTAAATATATCAGCTCCATGCGCCAAAGGTGAAGGGATAAAATAGCATGCTTTTGTTAAATTTAGCAAATTGCTGTTCCTAAAATAGTGTTGGTGCCAAGGGTTAAAGATGGAATTAACTAATAAAGAGTTGTTGCTCTTGTTATTTACAAAAGGGAAGAGAGTGAGTAAATAAAATGGCATGCTGCAATCCCAAATAGCTTATGGCACCAAGCAAAGGGATAAGAAGACTTTTATTTAATAGGCGAACTGCTGTTCCAACAGATTGGTGGCGCCAAAGACAAAGTAGCATGGAAATAAATATAAAAGGTTTATAAACTGCAGTCTAAAAACAGTCCACGCGCCAAGCAAAAGGAGATAAATAAATATAAAGAGCATGTTGTTCCAGTAGACTGTGGCGCCCAGCAGGGGAAAGAAATAAATTAAATAAACTAAGGAACAACAGTCAAACAACAGTTCAGACACAGAGTCTATTATTGGAGGGGCAGAGCTGATTCATCCTCATATAGGCTGAGTTGATTGTGGAAATATTATAGACACACTATGGGCTGTTATGCTTTGGCAATCCTAGCCTTGTACTTGCACCTCTGAATAAAAGCTCCATTTTGGCCTCTCACACTGCTGTTTTCTGATTATTCATTGTGTTTGATGGGAATATTGTGTTGCTTTAGAGTGGAATTTACTCCCTCTACCGCTGTCCTTTCTCCTAAACCCTTGAATTTATTATGCAAAATAGCTTAGAGTTGTGCAAGTGTGTGGATCTTTGAATTCTTGTGTGCAGAAGTACATGCATGTGTTAAATTATTGGTGTATCACCCTTATTTCCCATTTCCCGCATTCCTTCTCCCTTTTCTTATTAACATTTTTCGTTTTTTATGTGATTCACAAAGGAACCAACCCTCTTTGAAGGTTCACCTCAGACATAGGTTACCCACAACCTTGAGGTGTTCCAATTTTGTCAACAGGGAGAGAGTACACACACCATTCTCTATCAGGGTGCAACTTCTGGGCGACAATAGTAACTAGCAATCACACCCGAGTGGTGCAATGGGGATGCCGAAAGGATGTGTTGAAGAAGTTAAACATGTAGAAGTGAAACATTGTAGGAGGATGGTCAATGTTGAAGGGAATTGAGGGAGGAGAATTTGAGGGCAGCGGAAAATGTTGGAGGAATGTATTAAAAATTATGCTTTATTCTAATAGTACACATATTATCCTTCTCCATCTCTGATATGCTCATCCTTGTTTGCTGATTAAAGAAATGTAACAAATTAGCATCAATATGTCTGGATTTGAAAAAAATGGATAAATATAAAATGGGAATACCGTGCATACAACCCATCAAATCAAAATTGAAGAGAGGGAAGAAATTCAATGGTTCATACCAATACTAATCCATGTGAATCTCCATTGCGCGATGCCTTCCATTTGTATCTTATCAATAATATAATCACCACACAATTGCAAAATTGAAACAAGCCCCTAAATACTTATCCAAATAACATGTGTCACTCTTGTGTGTGTTGCACTAAATTATACTTAAATATAATATTATCCACGTAAATTGGCCCAACTTGCGAATAGCCTCAACAAACCATACACAAAAAGAGGAGGCCAAGATCTATGCAATTAGCATATTTTTACTTATCTATTCATTAAATCTAGTCCCACAACCATTCCTCTCCATCCCATGCAATTCAAACCTCGATTTAACCTACAACTATATTTAGAAACCCTGGGGTAGCAACATGTACATTACATGTCTAATCCTATAGATATCTGATAAACTATATATTGTTTTAATTAACTGTTTTTCTCTAAATGTATAGATGGCCATTCCACATGTATATCCCATGCAAATATAAACACGCTCAAAGCAACTCAACTTTTATAAGCTGTATAGAAGGAAAGAGTTCAAGTTCATGAGTAGTAAGTACAATCAAACACTATTGCTTCTACAATAGAAATTGTCCCTGCTCCATTCCTTATGTAACTACACCTAAGTTGCATGGATATTAGTACAGGCGTTTTGGCCATTACATATACAATATGCTTGGATAGAGGATTTTAAAATCATACTAGACAAAAAAAGGCTGCAAAATTAAAAAAGTCCATTGTATCCTGGCTTATGCGGAGAGTGTCTACTGAAACAACAAATATTTATTGCTCCATGGTCAGAAAGTCAGTTTGGTGTAACTACCTGTAATATTCTGAAACCAGAGAAGTACAATTTAAACAATGTGAGGAAACTGTTTAGAATTAAGACCTGCAAGTTTGATATAATAACATATTTGGAGAAACAGACATTGGAAGAGTAAAGAAACCACTACTACTATTCCCTTCGTTTATCAGTTTCAAAAATAAGTTTGGCAAATTAAAAAAACTTTCATACACACGTTGGAATGTATTTCTCACAAGCATCTTGATGAGATTTTTTTAATGGTCATTTCAAGAAATACTGGAAAAGTTTTGAATCTCCAAATAACAGGAAAATACCCATATGGAAATTCTTCAGCCACCAAAAACACAATGCAAAAAAATTGCAGAGCACCAAAAAGAAAAGGAAACATTTTTTTAACCTACCCTATGTGGGAGGTCAGCCATGGGAAAGAACTGATGTGGTTGTTAACCAGAAAAGTAACTAGATCTAACCCCTGGACAAAGTTACCCAGATCTAGCCCTGTGCATTTACTTAAAGCTCAATATAAGGTCATATTAACATAAATTCCATACTATGAGAAAGTCTAGGGAAAAGTGAAGTGAAGGGTTTGGGTTTGTTTCCCGAGCTAGAAGGGTTGCGCAGAACCTAGATGAATTTAAGAAAGATCCGTGGCGAGACAAGCATGAAAGGGCAGAACATTTATCTGTGTCAAACAAGAGTCAAAAGAGATCTATCAATCACATCCACAGTGTGATGTAATGTGTTAGGCATCATTTCAAACTTAAAATGCTCCTAAAGATTTTAAGATTTCCAAAATCACGCTCCAAGTAGTCTACTAAATCCATTCTAAGTTTGACAGTAAATAGAGTCCATAGAGGGATACTTCTTTACTTCTATCAGCCAATCTATCAGAATTTCCCTCACCTTATCATTTATTTTGACCTACTTTGTCATTAATATGAGGGTACACAACGAGATCTGGAAAGACAGTGCTAATAATCACTAATAATTAAATCAATGAATTTTATCATTGAAATCATAGAAAACTATAACCGTTAACAAAATGCATACTTCATTCTTCCTGCAGACCTTGTACAGATCTTCGACATACTAAAAAACTAGCAATTGGTTTTGGAGGTCTCTGTCAATGTCAGGAGGAAGCTCTTCCAATTCCTTGCAAGCATTCTGAAAAACCCATTTAAAAATTAGTGAACATTTTCAATCCAGTTGCACTATAAAAGAAACAAATAATGAAATCCACCATGTAATGGGTATTTAATGTGGTTTTCTAGTTCGCATCACCATTAAATAAGAGAAACTATTTCTGTCAATTATACCTTAGATCTCCTTATTTTTAGCTGGATAGTTGTTTCTAATACCTCGTTTTTCACCCTCCTCTAGATCTATGACATATTGTCCCCTCCTCCTTTGAGTGCACTTTAGTTTATTTCCTCAAACTGCTCCTGCCTCTTCTTTTACATTCTACTTTACAGTAACAACATGCCTGGGACATTAGTAAAGGGGAGAAAGAGTCGGGCCTCTTCCTAGGATTGTAGGGAAAATAAGATATAATGAGAAAATTTAAAAACAGGTAGCAGACCACAATGTCGCAGACATCAAATTGTTCAAGACTGTAAGCAAGATTCAGCCTACCTGAGTGCTAGAACTTGCTTGTTTGTCTGCATTGGCAAGCAGTTTGCTGAAACCTCCTGAAATAGAACCCCAAACACCAAGGCAACCGACAAGATTTAAATTTTTTGAGCAGAAATCAAAACAATGGGTAAAGTAAAACCCTAATAACTAAATAAACATTCGAAAGACAAAACTTACCAGCAATTTTTTTGTATTTGTAAAGCAATGAAACAGAGATAAAAATGTAATAGGCGGCTCCATCTTTGCTAATGCTGCATCTAGTATTCAAATCTCCCACAAGATTGCCAATGTCTCACAATGCCCTCCTTTTATTGTTGTTATTGGCTACTAGTGTCCTCTGGTTGGATGCTGCCATTGCAGGAACTGCATCTTGTGGTTAGGGTTTTTAATTTGATCAAAGAATCACCCCCATAGGCAGAGCATTTTCCCAATGGAAATAGAAGAAATGTGGATAATATTAGCAGCTGCAGCAATCTCTTTATCGGCTCTCCTCCTGCTCAATTCACTCCACAAATCCCCACTCAACAAGACATCACCATTTCCACGGCTCCATCTCCATTGTTGACTCACATTTACTACAAGTAGTTGGATTGTTGACGAAGAGCTATAGGACTAGGTCGGTCGCATCCACTATGAACGAACGCCTTCGGCGTAATTATCAAGTCATTGACATATAAGACTATGATAATTATGTCGTAAGGAGTATTTTTTACTTGTGGCTACGACTAAAACCTTGATCTACAAAAATTGATAGATTTTGGAGTAGCATTCTCTAGGTGTTTGCTTCAAACCATAAATAGCTTTCTTTAATTTGCAAACAAAATGCTTATTTTCTTTCTTAATAAAACTAGGGGGTTGAGACATACAAAATTCTTCATGTAAATCACCATTCAAAAAGTGGGCACTCTTAACATTCATTTGATAAACAAGCCAATGTTTATGAGCAATTAAAGCTAAAACCATATTTCGCATACTTGTATTTGACAAATATTCAACAAACCTTAAAAAATTTGACTCGACAAGACTTAGCGAATATTCGGGAATATTTGGCAACTTTAAAAATACGCAAATTTCTTTAAAAACTTGAATTTTATGCAAAATATAGCTACAAAATGTATCAAATGAGTCTGTAAAATGTTGGAGAAGTGTTTTCTATTAGATTTAAATACAAATACAATGCAAAAACGCATCGTCATGCAAATACAATAGCCGACTGATAAGTGCTATGAATTTATGATGATTGTCATTGAAAATTATCATCATAAATTTCATATCTATGCAAATTACAATTTACAATAATTTACATTTTCCTCTTCCTTGTTGTAGAGAAATATTGGGGAGAGGTGTATATTGCCTCTACTAGTCCCCACACTCGGTTGTGTCTCCTTGCTCTTTCAAGAAGGTTGCGATTGCAGCTCCAACCTTGTAGTAGATGACGGTGGCTCCTTTGCTGCATGCTCGACATCACCTCTAAAGATGTCTTCTAATCCTATATCTCCCTCCATAGCTTCCCTCTTGAAAGAAGTAATCCATCCTCTCGTGAGTATCTAAATCAATAAGTACTTCTCCCTCCTTTATAGCTTCCCTCTTCCGAGGGCTAGCTTTTGAAGATGTGGGGTATTTCCTCCCAGATCCTCCCAAAGAAAACAAGTAATCTTTATAAGTAATTAATAAAATTAAATTTATAACATCCTCATTCTAATTTTTATTGTGAATGCGCCGAAGAAAAGGCTCGTAACTAAAATAATGAGGCCCTTTGTCTCAAGCTCCTATTATTAATATAAGCAACACAATACATAGCTTCAACCCAAAACTTGTAATGCATATTTTTAGCATGTAACATACACCTAGCCATTTTAATAATGGTCATATCTTTCCACGTTCATAAATGTACCCATTTTTTGCTCAAGTGTGTAAACGGTTCATTCATGCTTAAAACCGTGTTTACAATATGCAAGAATATCATAATTGAATCGATAAATATAAATTAGTACCATTATCAATATGTATAATACGCAAAGAACAACGAGATTGTTTTTCAACAAAACTATGGAATTCAATGTAAATATCCAAAACTTGATCTTTAGATTTCTAAAAATAAACCCAACTCTCATCGTGCAATCATCTACAAAAGGCGGAGCATATTTTGCACCATTAATAGGAGTTTGCAGTCGAGGCATTTGAACAAACTAGGCACCTAAAATATCACTACGAACAAAATAGAGTTTTTCAAAGGCAAATTTGCAAACACAACATCTGGATATCCAGATTTGTTTTTACAAAAAGGATTATCTATGAATTTTACTAGCCAAGCATTCAATACACTTTTGGACAAAATCAGTAGGAGGAATTTTAGGCTAGCCATGCACCATATCTAATTTATTCATAAGTGCAATACTTTCGGTTTGTATCAGATTGCAATCATGACATTGTCGTGTCGACTAATGGCTAATCATTTCATGCCATAAGCTTTGCTTTGAATATTTTCGTTTTTGCCTCTTTTATAACATTGGGACATACATCTAAAAAACATGACTAGATTTAGGAGGAGAATTCAATAAATTTAAACAAATAATCTTTATCTAAATAGATTGTAGCACCAACATTAAAAATTTGCTTTGTTGAATTAACATAACAATTAATTTTGAAAAATTCTACTTTGTAAATGTGTTTGCATAGTTGAGAAACAAAAAGTAGTTTCAACTTTAAATCAAGCACAAATAAACATCATGTAATTCACCATTAGGAACACTAACAATACCAATTGCTTTGACATTGCATAAAAACATGATTTAAAATTACAAATGTCAAGATTTAGTTGATTATTAGAATGATCCAATTCTAAACAAGTAAATAAATCAACATTAGATGTCATATGTTGAGTATAATTGATTATTAGAATAATCTAGTTCTAAATAAGTAAATAAATCTACATTAGATGTCATATGTTGGATAACATCAAAATCAAAAAGAGAAATCAATCAGCGTTTTCTCTATTTTGATGTCTTTAGTGTTTTTTTTTGCGTTAGGTAGAAAAAGGACACTATAATATTCACCGATATACTAAAATATTCAGCCCTAGTAAATATACTTTTGAGGTTTTGGAGTCTTGTTACTAGCATTAGCATTAGCTTTTTCTTTTAGCTTACCATTTAGCCTAACATCTTGTTTTCTAGCTTTATATTTGTTTACTTGATTATTAAAAGTAAACATGGTCTTCATAATCATTTTGATTTAGGGAGAGGGATCCCTATCATTGATAGTTCATAAGTTTTATTCTAACTTTTTTTCCTTAGGGTGACCTTGAGCTTGGCTCAAGCGTTAGACTTGTTCTTTTTTTCAACACATGGTTAGGGCTATTTGTATTTTGAGATTCATTAACATCTATATGGACTCTGCTGATCTCTTTTCTTGTTTGTTAGTTCGAGGATCATATACATGCTTTTGTATGACGGTTCCTTAGCTTAGAGAGGCTAGAAGAAAGAAGAAGGGCATCTCTATCGCATGTTGGAATGGAAATGGGTCCTTTTCAACAACTCTTCTCTTTTAATCTTGGCTCTTAGTTTGCATATACACTGAAGCTTTAGGATTCTCTTGATTTAGACCTCCTCTCTTTTTTAATTAGTCACGGGACACATTCAGCCAAAGTTCATAAATGCCCTCTCCCGGAAAGTATCTTCAAGTGTTTAAGTTACTATTGGCTTTTGTTTACGAGCTAGGAGACTTGTAATGAGTTTTTTAGCATGTAACATACACCTAGAGGTGTTAAGGGTCATATCTTTACATTCGGCAACCCCATTTTGGGGTCAAGTTGTTTGGTCGGGGATTCATGCTACTGTTTCAATATGAAGAATATCATAATTGACATACTTAGTACCATTATCAATTTCTATTGTTGCAAAGAACAACGAGGATGAGTTTACCCGTTTTTGATCTATGGGTTTCTAAAAATAATCAAATCGTAATTCCTCCCACCTCGAGAACATCTTCATTGCGATCTGTTGATTTCCTCCAAATTTCCTCATTTTTTTTCTAGCCAGCATGCCCACAGAGTAGGAGGAATTTAGAGACCATATCTAATTTATTCCCTTCTTTGACCTTTATGCTGGTATCTCCTAAAACAGACTAGAGTTTAGGAGAGGTCATCATTTTGGGGACTTTCTACTTTGTAATGCACGTACTTAGAAATCTTCAAGTTTCAAGGCACAAATAAACATCATGGACGGACCGACGATGCATTTTGCACTTTGAGAAAACATGATTTGCAAGATTTAGTTGTGGATCCAGATTTTGGTTGGCTTAGATGTCATATGTTGAGATTCGGAGGACACGACATAATCTAGGGCCCCTAAATATCATACTACATTAGGTGTCATACATCTTCTCTAGTCAACAATGGGAGAATCTCATGACATCAAAAACAGCCTAGTAATATACTTTTGATGGTTTTGATTTCTTGTACTAGCATTTTTTTCTTTTCCTCCATTCCTAACATCTTGTTTTCTTTCATACTCCAAAGTAATGGTCATCATTTTGTCTTCACAATGTTCATACTAACTTTACCTTAGGCATAGACTTGTTCTTTTTTTTCATTGTGGTGGGGCCAGGTTCAGTGTGGTTGATTACGCTCCATCATGGCTACTCCCGATGATGCATTTAGGATTCCCTACATCCACCACTTTGTGTCTCCCCCATCCCTCTTTTGTTGATCATGTGGCCCTCTCCTTTTCCCTTTAGTTACCCCCCCTGACCCTCACCCCCTCCCTCGGTCCCTCACGTCTATCTATTTCTGGGAAATTTGACAAAGGGGATCCCCGACACTTTCTCCTTTCACCTTTGTCTCGCTTCTCCCCCATTCCCATTTTACCTCTCTTACCTCGGACCAGATGTTTAATACCCTCTCCTGTGCTATCCACCACTGAGGCGGCCATCCCTCTTGAGCTCCTTTCCCCATGTCACCCTTTCCACCTCACGCATCGTGGTACCTTTGTCCTCCCCCATTCCCCATGAACAATGGTATGACGAGGAATGCAAAGCCTTTCATCGGAAGCTCCATTTTATCCTTCCCATTTTGCCTTCCTACACGCCCTTCCCTCCTTCCCTTCCCTGAAGTCAACCTATCATCATGTCTCCTTCATCATAAGAAACGCACCTTTATCTCTCATAGATGCTTTGGGAGCTTTGTCATGTCACTTATCCACTCCCCCAAACATTTCTAGTGCACCATTCTTCCCCGTCATTCACCTTTACCCCTGGACTTAGATCCCAACTCCATGTTTACTCACACCTCCACTCTTTATGACATCTTTGGCCAACCTCGGATCCAGGTTGTTTCCCCTCCCTCATATTGCCATATTTTCACCCACACCAACGTGAGGAATGCCATTCTAGCTATGAGTTGCAACAAAGCAAGGGATGAGGAAGGGTTCCAAGCGGAACTTTTCAAATAGGGGCGGAAGACGCTCCTTAGTTACCTTGTGGACCTCTTCAATCAGGTGGTTTGTATAGGTTTCCCAAAATCTTGGTCCCGCCACATTATCCACCCCATCCACAAGTCGGGGCCTACTTCCGACCCCAACAATTACAGGACTATCATGGTGGGCCACACGTTCTCCAAGCTCTATGCCACAATTCTTCATTTGCAGCTTTTTGAGTTCCTCGATCAGTACCATTGCAGAGCTAGGGGACAAGCGGGTTTCCAACCGACCTACCAGACCATTGATCACATCCTCACTCTTCGGCTATTATCGAGGAGGCTCCATCACCACTCCTCAGAGTTTTTCTGTTGTTTTGTGGATTTTCGGAAAGCTTTTGATTCGGTACCACGGGAAGCACTTTTCCGCAGGCTCAGAGATATAGGTATTTATGAGATTCTTCTTACAGCCATTATGCGCTTATATGAGGAGGTCTGGGCCGTCTTCGCACCTCTGCAGCTTGTCCGACTTCATCAGGAGTACTATTGGAGTCAAACAGGGTTGCCCCCTCTCTCCTACCCTATTTGGTATCTACATCGATGAGCTTGAGGATTTTCTCAGGGATCACATCCAGGAGGGGGATGGTTGTCTTCTGCACCATGTTTTGATCTACATCCTCCTCTTTGCAGATGACGTAGTTCTCCTTGCTTCTTCTGCGGAGGGACTCTAGAGGCAGTTGGATGCCTTAGCCCTCTTTTGTGATCACAGGCAGCTGACAATGAACCTTGGGAAAACCAAAGTTATGGTTTTCAATTGTCTGAAGACTTCGGACTTCCACTTCTTCTTTCGGGGGGAGGAGATTGAGATCACCTGTTCTTACACATACATGGGGATTTTGTTCTCTGGACCACGTTTTAGCCTCTCGTCCTGCTCTCCAACCCCAGGTTAATAAGGGGTATGGTTCTTTGGCGATTCTTGAGAGACAGTGCTTCCGCCATCACTTTCAGGACATCCTTTCCAAGATGTCTCTCTCTGACTCCCTGGTTAGGCCCACGGTTCTGTACGGTTCGAAATTTGGGGTCCCTCCCTTTTGGACTCGGATTGGGCTACTATTGAGCGTGTCCAGATCCTCATGCTCAGGCGTATCATCAGGTGCAAAGAGACCGTTCCTCATAACATTATTCTTGTTGAGTTTGGGGCTCGCCCTTTTAGATTGGAGACTATCTTCAGCCTTGTGTTGATGTTGCACCGCATCCGAGGTTTATCTGGTTCTTCCGTAGACAGGAACAGGTACATCTACCTTGCCTACTGCTCCTCTAAAGCTATTGCCTTCTCAAATCATAGTGGTCGATCTTGTTGCTTTGGTATGCCTGCGTGTTTCACGCCTTCTTGGATCCATTGGCATCCAGATGGACCGCCTCCCACCTTTCAGCTACTCCCTGGATGCCCCTGCCCATCTCCTCCCGAACCAATAGGACCTTCACAAAATTATCAAGAGATGATATCTACAGACAGTTCATTCAGCACACTTGGACCAACCCTCCGGGGTTACGTCTGAAGATGTCCTTCTACAATGCACACTTTTTTGAGATCCACGACAGGCTCATAATCAAACCGATGTACATCTCCCGACACTGTCAGTTCAGGGTGGGCTCACATCGACTCCGTGTGGAGACTAACCATCGCTTAGACAGACTTGGAGTGGACTTGCCTTTTTATTCTCTCTCGGGAGTTTGAATCCGAAGAACACTTCATTTTTGGTGTCTTGTTTACTACGAGAGTAGGGGGAGATTCCATTGTCTGTTCTGTGAGCGTCCTTCCTTCGCAGCTTTCTTCAGATACTATGATCGAGATCTTTTGCTCTTTTTATTTCTTTGAGGCCCTCAGGCTTTGGGACAAGCTCCTTCACCCTCCTCCCAGAGGATGGATACTAGACAAATCACCTCATTCTTCTCGGTGCTCTCCCGGAGAGGGGCACCAAGCGGCATCTTGACACGAGTATGGACCCCCAGTTCAGATCTGTCAGGACTCGGAACTCCATTTCCTTCACCAGAGGCTCCTTGCCTCAGGCACGTCTCAGGGCCCCCCCCCCCCACATAGACAGAGATCCACCAGGCTTATGCAGAGGCACCGTCTCTCTCCCGAACATCGGCTTTCCAGACATTCCACAGTTTTAGTTACTAGACATCGGCGCATCGCGAGTTACTTCCAGCCGGCCTTGAATGTTAGGTGATGTTGTTGGGGGTGTTGCTCCTTCTTCCGCTCCCCCCCACACCGTCATCCTCTTCTTCTTCTTTTCTAGTTTCTCGGCACTTGTTGCTTCCTTCTCTTCTTCTCCTTTCTCTCTTTGTGTTTCGGGCGACCCGTTTGGGTCCTCTTGCTGGGTCCATTGGCTTTGTACTCTGCAGTCCCATTGACCTACTTTTGTGGTCATTTGTTGGACATTAATAAAATTATCTTATCTTATCTTATCTCCACTATTGGCCAAATCCTGCAAAATAGAGTTAGTTTGCAAAAAATAACTAGAAAAAAAAACAATGGGTTTAGAGAAATGGCAAAAAACATTTTGCAAGGGTGTAAGCCCTTTAAGCCCTTGCAAAACAAATGTCAAAAAAATAGGAGTTTCTTCCTTGCTTCTCCACCCAAATACCTACAAACACTTCCATGCGAACGTTAATAATGACTCGCTCTATGTTAGGAATTATCATATGTTTGTTTAGTGTGTACATATAATATTGTTATATCCGTTGTAACAATCTACATAATCTTGGTTTGACTCATTTTAGGATGATTGAGTTTGTTTCCAACCTCCTTGGTGTAATAGGATCTTCTCATTCTATATATTTGCAACTCTACATAATGAATAATCACTCTGTGCAAATATTTTGATCCAACTTCATTTGGCATCAGACCGATCATTTGTAATTGATAGATGGATGTCTAAAAAAATTGGCAAGGGGCAGACATCTTTATTGTTGCTCCTATAGATGTGAGTCTATTGTTTTTGAAAAAATGTATATCAAAATTTCTATCTGCAAATATTGTTTTTTTTTCATATTTTGTTCGTGATTGGCAGATATTGTATTGGCATTAGCGCACCTGCACTTTCATTCGTCTCTATCATATAATTTGGAGTCGCTTCATTTGTTTGAGGAGATTTGATAGACTGATTGCTTGATAAGTACGAAAAGTGAAGCCACATAAGGCTTGCATATGAAGTAAGAGTTTAGATTTGCTCAGATTGGACGGGTTGATCCACCCGTCTTCCCTCGTCACAACACTTTTGACCCTGTATCCTGAAATGATCTATGTTGAGCTGTGTGCCTCAAGGAGCAAACAAAATCAGTTTTCAAACTGCCAATAGATCCTTGCTGTCTACTCGGGCAACTGGGATTACAAAGTGGTATAGTGGACCTACCTAGGTGGAGACTACACACCTCGAACTCACCCCACCAAGTAAACATCCACAATATTCATTGCGTCATCATATGCATTGTGAGCCATGCATGTGTAACTACAGCAAGTTCTCTTAAATCCGCCTACATACATTGTTTCTTTGCTAGAGAATAAATTCAAAACCACGGTCTTGAGAATTTGTGGTATTGCAGGTTCAGATTTATTTGTCTTGAGAATACGTGTATACAATAGATAGGAATTTTATTAGTTATTAGTTTTGTGGTCAAATAGTATTCATTTTTGTTAAAACTATTGTCATGTAATTAAATAAAAGGTTATTATATGTTAAGTCAAGTGCCTTTTTAAAAGATAGTCCATAAAAATTTATGTCAATAGTTTCTTAATATAAGTGTCATTTAATCTAAAGTTAGATTAAATAATGGTATTGTTTGTCAAGGCTAAAACAACAAAGTTGTTTGAGTCAATCAAATATGTCGATTCAACAATTGATGTGTCTTCAAGTTCTTTATAAGTGTTGTCAAGTTAATCAAATAGGCGATTTTAGGATATTTGTTTATTGTCTAGTCAAAATAGTTAAACTGTCAAAATTGTAAAAATAAATTTTTTTGTTCACTTTTCAATAATTGGATGCATTTTCGCTTGTACGCGACGTCCATCTTGTGGGGGTGAATTGATCAAGGATCCTCAAAGTCATATCAAGCTGAGTTAGCAACATCACAATGGAGGTATGAGGAAACGGAGGAAGGAGGTCATTAAGCAACCTCTCGTCAGTCACCTATGACGGGGCCGCATGAAGTTGTGGTGGCACATTTTTGTGGTGTGAGTTTTCTTTCGGTATTTGATTTCCAGTGTGTTTCTTTTCAGAGTTCCTATTTTGTGTGGTTTTGGATGTTGGAAAAAGAGTTGTGTTAGAGCGTAGATGATTGTCAGTGATCCTCTGATTGATGTGATCCTTTGATTGCCGTACTTCATTGGAAGATGGTCCGCTTGTGAATACGTTCACTTGCAATGGTGACCATGTGCAACAAGATCTAACTAGCAAGATCCGTTCAATTGTATGTCTTCGATACAGTTTGCTTCTTAGTGTTCGTGTGTGGAAATTTCACATTGTGGGGGGAACATGACACCAATGTTCCATTTCCATTCTAAGCCTAAAACGACTAAAGTCAAGGGCAACTTCCAGTGGCAGTGGCAGTTTCCTTTGTTGTTCGAGATTGAGTGGCAGAATCGATAGCAGTGGCTACAACTAAGAACATTGTGATTCTTAGAGGTGGTAATGTGAAATCTTTCCAATATATGTTCTATTGTTCTAGTGTTGTGATAAGTGAGTTGTTTCCTATGTAATCTCCTAAAGGAAGAATGTGATGAGAGCCGATGATACTACTGCAACATCATGATATTGTGGTTGTTAGTAATCCATTGGAAAAACTATCTAGAGGTTGTTGGTATTGTCCTAAAAACCATCCGTTGTGTGGTTGGTTAACCACTTGGAAAACCATCCAGAGGTTGTTGGTATTGTCCTAGAAACCATCCAGATCATGAGCAAGCTACGAAGCGACACATTGCAGTACAAGGCAGGTTTTCCCCATGTTCGCGCTAAGGGGGAATGTTAGAATTATCATATGTTTGTTTAGTGCGTACATATAATATTGTTGTATTAGTTGTAACAATCTACATAATCTTGGTTTGAGTCATTTTAGGATGGTTGAGTTTGTTACCAACCTCCTTCGTGTAATAGGATCTTGACATCCTATATATTTAACTCTACATAATGAATAATCACTTTGTGTAAATATTATGATCCAACTTCACTCTAGTACCATGAAGGAAAAAACAACAAGATCTATGCAAATAACGTTGAAGCATAAATAAATGAATGGATGAAAAAGATAAAATATTACCTCAAAGCAAGTTAAACCATGAAATGCAAGACACAAATTCTTAAGTGGAGAAACTGACTCAACAGAAGAAAACCTCAAGGAAGGCTCACAACCAATATTCTTCAGATTATAATCTTATGAAGGGAGTAGAAGAAAATAAGATAATAGGGAGGAAAAATAAGTTTCAAGTGTAGAGAGGAGAGGAAAGAGCTCTATAAATAGATTGAGGAAGCCAAAAAGAGTTACAAAGAAACTCCATCACCTTGGCCAACTTTCGTAGTGTGTGTCTAGTGTCATTAAGGCCCATGAGGTGAGGGGACGTGTGTGCCAAGTGTTGTAGGAGTTACATGTGACATGGAACTCCAAGATTTCCGTCAAAAGGGACAAAAGAGGCGAGACCCCTCACATATTTCTTAAATATATGAAATAAAAAAATTATATCGGAATAAACCCACACACACCTAAATTATCCTAGCCTAGGATAATAAATTATCCCAAATAAAGGCTAATCCTAACAAACACAAAGGTTCCACCACGGTGGAGAAATATTTGATAAATATCATTAAGTACTAAATTGCACCCACAAAGCTCCTTGTCTTAGTCACATTAGAAGGCTTGCGGCTTTTCAAAACAACTTCAACTTTTTTTGGATCAATTCTCAACTCAATATGTCCAACGACATGACTTATATAGATAAGTGATTGTCATGCAAAATTGCATTTCTTCTCATTTAGCAACAAAATCGCTCTTCTTCAAAACTTGCAAAATTTGTTTCAATGCTTTAGATGCTTATCATAGTTTTTTTATAAATCAATGTACCATCCATGTAAACAATGATTTGAGTCTTTGAATGGATCAATCTCATAAAAGTAATAGGAGCATTACACAATCCAAATGGAATTACAAACCACTAGTAGATGTAAGTGTAGGTTTTTTTATTCCATTGTATGGTTTTTCTTACACATGTATTTTAGGTGGCGGTTACATCTCTCCACTTCCTATTTATGTACCTCTTATAAAGTTATTTTTATATTCTGAATACAAGTAATTTTTTGGCTTATGTTTCGTTTCTTTCCCTCGCAATTGCACTTGCATTTCGGTTTGCTTAAAGTTTAGTGTGTTCGTATTTTAACAATGCTCGATCTTGGCCCACACTTTCACATGGTATCAGAGCAAGGTTTTGGTAATCGAACGCCTTTGCTTTGTTGTGTTTTATTTGGAATCTCGAGTATTTTGAGCTTGCATGTTTCAAATCCTTTATTATATGAGTTTGTTTTTCTTTTGTGTTGTTGGATGATTTGGAGAATCAGAAAAGATTGAGGAAACACACCTTTTGTATAAATGTTTTTGTAGAATAGGCTTCATTTTTCATGTTCTAGAGAAATAAACCCTAGGTATGGGACTGCTGGGATTTTCTGCACCTGCCAAATAAATCCCCTCATTTAGTGAGGCTCCCGTGGATCGGTGAGGAAATCCTTAGGTATGGGATCCAATGATTTAAGAAAGGACTTTTCTAAGCCCAGCCCTTGGGAAGATCATGCATCCCAAAAGGGCTTAACTCGAGAGGTAAATTATTTAGAAATCAGCATTTGCGAAGGTGAAATATTACTTCCTCTCAAGCTTCTAAGTGAACAAGTGTTAAATAGAGTAATTCTTCCTCTACTAAATGAATTACAAGTTGGAAGCTTTAGTAAGAGATATAACTTTCTATTCCTCCCGGCTTCTTTTGAGATGGCATTTTTAAAAGTGTATTTTTTCGAGCTCTTAATTTGCTTCTTAATGAAACCAATCACTTATGAGATACTTTTAGGCCTTGGAAAATTGTATACACACTAAATTATAAAGTCCCAATGTATCTTGGGGTATTGTTCTCGAATCACGAACTGAGATGAAGTTCCATTTTCTTTTATCCTTGAAGGGGTTTCATCGTGAGTTTTGGATAACTCATCATTTCATTATTCTATTGTCCAATGAAAATTCAAATAAATATTTGTCCTAGAAACAAGGGATATAGGATCACGCACCGCATTTTAACATGATATAATGCGCTATTTCCTTGGACTTGTTCCTTAGCCACACCGCATAGGATTGAGTGGTTAAAAGCAACAACGACATGGTGAAGTGGACTAATATGTCTTTCTTTCCTGGATCTCCGAGCGTCTATCAATTTAGCTGCAAGATGAGGATATTCAACATCAACTTGAGTACATTGAGTACCCTTTCATTGCTTGGATCTTCATCTAACAATTGTATGGATACCTTGATTCTCCATTTGAGAGTGATGCTTCCTCATAAAACCTTTCATATGTGGATGAATCCTTTCACAACACTTGAGACCATGCGCCAAATGTGGACTTTTAGCCTTGATCCTCTTTCTAACACCCTATTTACAATTAAGGACATTCCTCACAATTTATATAATTAATAATTGCCCTAACTTGCAATTAATTAATTAAAAATCATGCTTTCTTTTTAGAGTTCAAAGTCACTTCTTTGAGGGCTTCTAGTGATTCTTTGTAGTAGGATTATATATATTTTCTAGATCCATTTCATTGGGCCGCATACCTACTAGACATCTCGTCTTTGTTTGTAGAGTCCCACATTTCAGATCTAGATGACACCATTGAGGACATAACTTTCCTCTTTTAAGACTTTCCTTCATAACTTGTTGCTTCATCAGAGTTCAGAGTCGCTTCTCCAAAGGCTTCCAATGATTCTTTACAAAAAGGTTCTTTATGCTTCTATTTTTAAGAATTTCGACAATGGGATTTTTACCTGCAAGGCAGCCCCGAAAATCCCATGATCCACTTAAGTGATTTGACTTTGACAATGGGATTATTTACCTGCATGATCCACTTCATTTCTTTTTTATTTCACCATGGGATGTCTACTTACCAAATATTTCACATTTGTTTGTGGATGCTCGCCCTTTAGATCTTGATGACTTATTGAGGATATTTGTTCTCTCTTTAATGAATTTTCTATCACGGGAAAAAGTACTCTGCTTTGATAAGAGTTGGGAAAAGTACCTGCCCACAGCAGTATAAAATACTTTTTCCCTCAGGATGCACTTTCTTTTCCATTACATGTTTACATGGTGACACAACCCGCACTTTACCTGAATCATATGATTCACCTTTGTCATCACTCAAAATTGAAAAGTTACAAATAAAGCCCAAAACTTACGTAGGAGCACCCAATTCATGGTTTAGTTATCAGATCAATTTTGGGAACCATTATGAGTCCTATTTGGTACCTGATTTGATTCATTAGCACTTGTGAAAAAGGCTAATTTAGCATTGGCTTTGTTGAGCAACATCTGGGATATTCTTCTTCTCTCCCTTGCATAAAGCTTTAAATAAAACAATTTTGGGCATGGGTAAAAAAGCTAATATGGCTCTTTAGGATTATTTATAGGCTTGACCCATTATTTTAAAAGAGATTTCTTGATTTCGAGGGTGAAATCTTTGATCACTTTTCTAAGCCCTAGCTTGGTCGTGATCCAACCCAAAAGGGCTCAACTCTTTTTGAAATCAACATTTGCGAGGCATCTAACACTCCCGAGTGTTAAATAGAGATTCAAGAACTGTTAGGAATATTATATTGTTTTTTTACATTGAGTGAATGTTTTAATGTAATATATATTATCAAAAATTGAGATAATATATATATGGGTGAAATAAATAAAGATGTAATATTATTAAATATGAGAAAATATATCTCATATTAATAATATAGGTTTTATATATTAGTTGTGAGTTTGTTGATATAAACAACTCATGTCCTCGGTATTTTTAGGATAGTTGAGTGTGTTGAGAAACAACTAAGGGATCTGAGAGAGATTATGTCTTATCATTTAAGGTATTCAGAGATACATGTGGCTTGGATAAAGGATGACTCTATTTGATAGAGATCATATGTGTATTTATACCTCTCAATGTAAATGAAGAAATATCCTCCCGATGAATTGAAAAATATTCTATTATTATTTTGTTTGGTGTTTTTATTTTCTAGTCCATTTCAGCAAGATTATTTCCAATAATCTAGATGACACCATATACCTTCATAACTTCAAGATCTTCGTATCAAAGCGGGGATTCCAGGATGAGAGTCTTTGAATAAAACTTTCTCATCATGCAATGTCCACTTCATCCTTACCAAATATTTCACATTTGTAAGGTGGATATGACTTATTGAGGATATTTGCATCATCCTGAAAACTTTGATAGTGTTGCTTCTATTGGGAGCATTCTTTTCCATTACATGTTTACATGGTTAATTCAATTTCGAATCATATGATTCACCTTGTCATCACTCACATTGCATTGCATAGTTGTTATCGTGGGAACCATTATGAGTCCTATTTGGTATCGATTTGATTCTTAGCACTTGTTAGAAAGGGTCCGAGCAAGATAAAATAAAATTTGCCTCATTTTTGGAAAGGGTCCACTCCCGAAAGATTCAATGTCGGAATATTAGAACTTGGTGAAGTGTTAATGTATATATTTCACCTCGTAATATATGGGAATAAATAAAATGTAATATTATTAAATATGAGGTGATTTGTTTTTTCACGAAAATGTATGTTTTTTCAAGATCTTTGCATTTGATCATATGCTTTATGTGTATTTATATCTCTCAATTGAAAATAAAATTTTATTTTATTGTAAGGGTGCATTATCGGTTGAATCCGACATCTAGGACAATTGTGTAATGAGCTTAAAAGCTACATTTGCTAAGTAAGGTGGATATCATCACATGGAGGATGGAGGCAATCGGAGGAAGGAGGTCAATCAACGCATCGTCCTTCTTCGAAAGGGTCCGAAAGATAAAAATAAAATTTGCCATTTTTGGAAAGGGTCCGTAAAGATGTCGACGGGAACTTGCCGCATCTTTCACCTCGTAATGGTGTTGTGGCAATTTATTTCAAAATGTTGTTTTTTTGATTCCATTATTGTGTGTTTTATAATAAGAACAGAAGGAAATTCTTGTTCAATTGTAATTTCCTTTTATAAACCTCCTTGATGTAATGTTGTAATAGAAAGAAGAAAACACAAGTACAAAGTCAGCATCATGATTCTTAAGGGTTTTATAATAAGAACATAAGAAATTCTTGTTCAATTGTAGGTTCATAAGATGTAATAATGGAAAAAAACACAAGTACAAAGTACCTCATGATACTGACCGAGGTCCATATGTGTACCAAGATCATGAGCAAACAGGGGTGTGCAAGCTGCAGAGAAAGTGTAACTATTCTTTTCTACATTGTTCACATTAGGGGAGTGTAGGGGAAGTAATAATGTAAACAATAGGGGAGTGAATGTTAGGAATATTATATTGTTTACATTGGTGAATGTTTTAATGTAATATATATTATCATGGAGATAATATATATGGGTGAATAAATAAAATGTAATATTATTAAATATGAGAAAATATATCTCATATTAATAATATAGGTTTTATATATTAGTTGTGAGTTTGTTGTATAAACAACTCACGTTGGTATTTTTAGGATTAGTTGAGTGTGTTGAGATAACTAAGGGATTGAGAGAGATTAGTGGAAGGTTGAGAGATATGTGGGATAAAGGATGACTCCTATTTAATAGGAGATCATATGTGTATTTATACCTCTCAATGTAAATGAAGAAATATCTTGGATGAATTGAAAAATATTCTATTATTATTTTATTCGGTGTTTTTATTGTGCAAGGTTATTTCCAATAATCTGTACCAACTTCAAGATTCAACAATGCATCGAAACTCCTAATTCTCTCTACTTTTGGGCGGGTTCTTTTCTTTCTATTATGGGGGAGTTTTTCCTACTTGTTTTCTCCTTTTCGCTACTTTATGAGAGATGTTTTTGTACTTGGGTACCTATACGGATGAAAATTGACATGCAACCTTCAACCACACTCGACCCCCCAAGGTCGTGCCGGAGCAACCGATGTTGAATGTGTACAACTTGCTATAGGAGGATCAGTGACTAAGATTTGGTAGTGTGATCTCCTGGTAGCTGAGTTGGCAAAGGGGAGATTTAGAGGCTATGAATGGGTAGCGTAAATTCCCTATGGTTTGTTTACCTAATCTTGGATCTAAGTGTTGATCTAGTTTGAAGTGTCCATGTAAACTGAATGAAATTAACAATCTAAGCTAATACTTGAAGAAAACTAATCTAAACAAATCACAAAACTGAAATATCACAATCACAAACAACAATTTGCTTCTATTCTAAATAATCAAATCTACTTCTACACTAAAACTAAACAAGCGAGATAACCCGGTGTGGTTATTCACTTGTGGTAAGTGTATTGAATCTAAACTAACTTACAACAAGAACTTTTCCAATTAATCTATGATATGTAGACATCCTCCTACAGATATTCTCTCCTTCAAATCCACAGGGATAGGAAGAAGATCCGTCATCGGGGTTGCTATGAAATATTTAAACCCTCTTGGAAATTAACTAATTACTTGTAAATGAAAGGAAATTGATTTCTACTCTATTTGATATGGTATAACAATGATAAATTGCATGAATGAAGGAAATCAAATAACAAATCCAACTTGGAATTCACAGAACAGAGGTAAATCCAGCTGTGTAGTAATTTGTCCCCTCAGTTTGTTCCTTTCTTTGAGTGTTCATATGAGTCCAAGGGATTGGGAATGCAAAGAACAACAACAAGAGGATGGCGCTTGAGCAATGGTGGCTTGGAAGCAATCTGGATGCATGCAAGTAGAAGAGAGATAGCGCAAGAGATTTGAGCTTGGCTATGCAATTTCTAGCAAGACTATGGCAGCAAAACAAAACAAGATACACCAATTTCTCTGCAGTGCCTTTTGCTTGAATACAAGCATGGAATATATAGGAATGGAGGATAGAAGGTTACTTCATGCACAAGGCAATGAAGAGGCAGTTCTACTCATTAAATCTATTTAAAAATAGAAGAAGCAAGGAGAACCAAGCAAACAAAGCTATTTTTAGCAAATTTGGCTCACGGATGCATTCTAAAAGCAAACTTAAGTGAATCGTCGCATGCAATTTTATGCATGAAGATTCTGGAAAAATCGATCAGGACCGCCGCCTTGCGCAGGGCGGCGGTTTCGGCACTTAACGCCAAAGCAAGCACAAAAAGAAGCAGGGAGATGAAAGAAAGCATGGAAAAGCTATGTAAGGCTATCTAGGCTACAAATATATACTGCAAGTGGGTTTTGGAGCTCGAACACCTTCTTGAAAGGACTTTGAATCATCATTGGGGATTCTCGTAACCGTTTTTCCGACAGTACAACACGTGCAATTTTGGGTGCGTACAATACCTCATCAGACTTTGTTGTTAGGAACCAATTCTTCTACCCACCTAAACTATGCTTAAGGGGGTGTAAGTGTAGGTTTTTATTCCATTGTATGGTTTTTCTTACACATGTATTTAACTTGCTTAGGTGTTATTGGGATAGATGAGAGTTACACTATCCACCTTTTAAAGTGACAATTGCACCTCTCCACTTCCTATTTATGTACCTCTTCTAGAGCTATTTTCATATTTTGAATACAAACTATTTTTTGGCTCATGTTTGGTTCCTCTCTCTCGCAACAACCTTTTTGCACTTGCATTTCACTTTGCTTAAATTTTAGTGTGTTCGTATTTTATCAATGTTTGATTTTGGCCCCACACTCTCACAATTAAAAATCATCAAATCCATGGAAGAGGATGCCTATTCTTAATGTTTAGTTTGTCCATAACTGTATAATCAATACATATTCTCCATGAACCATCTTTCTTAGGCACTACCACCATAGGAGAACACATGGACAAGCACTATGATAGATTACAACATGATCCAACAAAGATTGTAATTACTTTCTTACCTCATTTGCTTCTATCACCGATGGCTTATAAAGACTAATGTTTGGAAGAGACAATCTAGTGACAATTTTATCCCATGCTCAATTGCCCTTTCCAGTGGCATACTCATGGACTCTTGGAAAACTTCAATTGCTGCAACAACTATTATATTTGTGTATGCTTTTTGTTAATAGACATGCTATGAAAAATCTTGTATTCTTCTGCTTCATTTTCTTGTTTAGCTTTCAAAAGAAGCAAAACAAACTTCCCACTAGTATCAGTCAATCTTTTAGTGTGAGCAACTCTTACCAGGAGTTTTTTGATTCTCTTTACATGCTTTGATAATGTAGTTTTCCTTGTCCCGAACTAAACGGTACTTGTTAGCTCTTCTCATAAAGATAACATCTCTAACATACATATATAGGCTATAAAAAACTACACCAAAAACCTCAAAAGGCCCAACACCACTACAACTTCATCAATGAAATATTCATTTATCATAAATGTGACTTTACATTGCTTGGCTACCTTTATTTCTACTCCTTTCCACACCCGGCTTAGAGAGTAAGGATTATGATGAATATATGTTTCCAGCCCATGTTTATCTACCAACTTCATGCCAACTAAATTTGTTTAGCTACCTCTATTTGTACTCCTTGCTGCGCCCAACCTAGAGAATAAGGATTAGGATGATTATAAGTGCATCAACTTGTGTCTTCCGAATTTGAATTTTGATATGGAAAGGTTTAGTAAGCTCACATTTATCTTGAGCCTCATTGCTACTCGAACATCCTCTTTGAATGGATGTACAAGGAATCCTTTCATCCTCATTGGAGCTACAACCCACCTCTTTTCCTTAAACCAAAGTCATTGCCTCCTTTATCTTATTCTTGAAAGGATGTCATTTTGGATGCAATTTCCATTAAGTCTCATATATCTACATCACTATTCCCACACTGCCTTTTAGAATTCTTATGAGCAAAAGTAGCGGTCTAAGTAGCCGATACGTTTTGGATATGGGAGCGGGTACAGAGTATCCGATACGCGGAAACGGCAAAAATTTTTGGGCTTGGATATGGCGTAGGATACGGCAGTACAAAAAATATATAAAAATTAAAAAATATATAAATTTCAGCCTTCTAAATAAGAATTAACCACATATTATGCATATGAAAAACAAAACAAGCTAAATAGCCACAACAAACTACTCATACATTCATAATTTCAATTGTCCCTACCATATCTAGTTGAGGTGTTTATTACATTTATGATTTATCTCATACATGCTATTTTTATCCATGTTTATGATGGCTTGTACTTGGTACCTTCTGTAGAATAATGGTGCTGCAAAAACTGTAATTTCTGCTGTAATGATATATTAAATTTAAAATATACCTTCTGTAGAATAATGGTGCTGTGAAAACTGTAATTTCTGCTGTAATGATATATTAAATTTAAAATATACCTTCTGTAGAATAATGTTGCTGTGAAAACTGTAATTTCTGCTGTAATGATATATTAAATTTAAAATATACCTTCTGTAGAATAATGGTGCTGTGAAAACTGTAATTTCTGCTGTAATGATATATTAAATTTAAACTATACCTTCTGTAGAATAATGGTGCTGTGAAAACTGTAATTTCTGCTGTAATGATATATTAAATTTAAACCAGAATTAAAAAAAAAAAAAACACAGTTTTGGGCCAGGATATGGCTGGGTACGTCTGCAGAAGTACCCAGCCATACCCGGACCTGCCTGGCCACTCCCAAGCCACTCCCGAAATGTGCCGTACCCGCTCCAGGGGGTCTAGAGGTGCCGTATCGGCTACTTAGGTAGCAGTAGCATTATCTTTTCCCTTCTGGCTTGAAACCACACTGCTGCTTGGGAGCATTTGAAGAGGATCACAAAACCTTCTTGTCCCTTTCAAGGTAATGGACTTTAGCACAAGTCTCGTCAACGTCCTTAGGCTTAGCCAAAAAAACCAACCTCCTTAGATGACTCAAGCCCACCAACATGCTTCATCAGGATGTCACAATCCAAATCTTTATGTATTTAGACTTTTCTTGCAGAATTTGTTCGTATAATCCTGCATACTTTGGTCTTGTTGTTTTCCTGAAATATTGCCAATTAATATGTTTTTCCTCTTCATAACAAACAGAATAAAATTGTCTTTCAATCAATTTTATAGATTCCATTTAGAAATTGGTAGTAGCTTTCTCACAACCAAAGAATGAACATAACTCTCAAATCAAGTAAAAGCATGGCTAGCTAGCTTCAATCTTGCAAAGGAAATTTGCTGCTCTTCACCAATTTGATGAAAA
Organism: Taxus wallichiana var. yunnanensis; assembly: GCA_018340775.1. NCBI lineage: Eukaryota > Viridiplantae > Streptophyta > Pinopsida > Cupressales > Taxaceae > Taxus > Taxus wallichiana. The sequence goes on from CM031241.1 coordinate 500,674,792, forward strand.
CTGAGATCTATCTATAATTGGGCTAATCAATTACGAGTTTCTCAAACTTTCATTCACCTCAGAGCTTGAATTTCTATCATGGCATTCACTTTGAATGGAGGTCGAACATGGTTGGTATGGTGCTGCTCCTTCCCATGGCTTAGTCTTTAACTCTTCATTTGCTTTTGGGATCTCCACAGGATCTCTTAACTTCTTTGTGAGAGCCTTCTCCTCCAACTATCAAGCTTCCCAATAGATAGAGAGATGTTTGCAATCCTTTTCCAATTTGTTGAATCTCTCTGCATCATAATTACCAAATCCAGCCGGACCTAAACAAAATCCATCCGGATCCTTTTTCTCCTCCAACTATCAAGCTTCCGTTGCTAGGATACGGATAGATTGAGAGATGTTTGCGTCTTGGAATCCTTTTATATATATATATATATATATATATATATATATATATGAATCTCTCATTTTGCTCATCATAATTAGTAATACAAAACTTGAATTCAATGTTCAAAACATTCACTTAAGACTTTGCATTTTTAATCAAAATCCATCCATGATCCAGATTTTTTAAAAATATAAGTAACAGATCCATGTTCAAATTTTCAAAACAAACAATATACTTAAGATAATTTCATTTTCATGGTCCATACATATGATATAGAACTTAAAAAAACTAAATAGAACCTGGTTTTTTTTTGATGGATACGCAATAAGAATCAGACCCAACACCCCGTTTTTATTATTTAATATCACATATATTAACATTTTATATTACATTATTAATTTTTTCTCTTGTATTTGTCAATTTTGCATATTTATAAAATATGCTCATAAATAATATGTATATATTCCACGTCGATTTTTTCCTAACTTTTTTAAGAGATCCAGATTTTCCGATTTTTTGTCCTCCCGAACAGATCTGGATTTAGGACTTGGTAACTATGCTCTGCATTAAGTATTCTCTCATCTTCATGAGCCATGCTTCTCACTTCTCTATTCTACTTCTGTGGATAGCTTTTGCTGCAAAAAAATGAATACCTTCTGCACAAGCACTAGTTCAAGTAAATGGGCATAAATCTGAAAAATAGGCACACCACACAAACTACTCAATAAGAAACAAAACCATATCTGATTTCAATATGCGATCATAATTACTATGGACATTCCTTTACTTAATTCATCAATGCAAATTTTAATTGTAACCAACAATACTTGATTGATTAACTTGTTTTCTTATATATTTCATACAACAGTCAGCAATGTGCATAGAATGGAATTGTTAATTACTGTAAACTGAAAGGAAAGAACCGTTTACGAAAGCAGAGAAAAAAGTTAATGCAAAACAAGAGCAACAGAAATGCAAAAACAATGTTTACCTTGGAGACTCTTTACAATAATAACATGTCTAAACACTCGTACAAACTTTGCAACTTCCTCAATTCCACTTCCTTGTCACACCATAACTGGTAGGACACACAACCGAGAAGATAACACTGCTTGGAAATGGTTTTGTTGCCTTACAATGACCCCCCTAACTTCTAAGGATACATTTATACATGTTCACATCATAAGAGCTATAATGGGGAGCTTTAAAGACACCTTTTGGTGTTTCAAGTTACATCTTGAGTCCCCTTGAGAATATTGGCTTGCTTAGCTTATTTTGCTAAGATTTCACGATCCAATGTGAATCAGCAACCCTTGGCATTTTTCAAAAAAGAAAAGAAAAGAAAAGAAAAGATTTGGCTTTGAATTTCTTTTCATCCTATAATTTATTATATCAAGTCTTTGAATCTATTTTTGCGCAGTTTGGGTTGTGTGAGTGCTGAATATCTTAATAATAACCCAAGATGGTGATTCTGCTGATAGATGTGGCTTGATAAAGATGATTATAATTATTTACTTTCTGTAATATTATTGATTTCAAGTGTTAACTATTTGTTTGTGTCTTTCAGAATCTCTGTGACATTTGTCAATAAAGATGGTGAGGAAAAGACCATCCAGGTGCCAGTCGGGATGTCAATGCTTGAAGCCGCTCATCAGAATGACATAGAGCTTGAAGGTGCCCATTCAACATTATGACTGGCCAGTATTGCCTTACTGTCTTTACTTGATGTATAGATTGCTTAGGAGCTCTAAACGTGGTGTTTTGCATGTTCAGGGGCATGTGAAGGATCGCTTGCATGTTCTACTTGTCATGTTATTGTCATGGTAAATTGTTTACATTGTCTTGATAAAAACAGGGCAAATTTTGAGGTGGTGTTCTGTTGTTTTATTTGCCCATGTTCAACGGTTGTTTCCTATGTCACAGGATGAGAATATTTATAGTAAATTAGAGGAACCGACAGATGAGGAGAACGACATGTTAGATCTGGCTTTCGGTCTTACTGAAACGTGAGTCTTGCAATTATGTAAATAGAACTGTCAGTTGTGTCTGCTACAAGATTTGTAAATTTTGGTTTGTTGTTTGTAGGTCTCGGCTGGGTTGCCAGGTAATTGCTAAGCCAGAACTTGATGGGATGAAACTTGCTTTGCCTTCTGCCACTAGAAATTTCGCTGTCGATGGATATGTTCCCAAACCCCATTAGTAATCACAAATAAAAAAGAATGCTGATTGAGCACTTCTTGGAGGGGTAATCAGTCATTTTTGGAGTCGGCATAGTTTGGATTCATACATATAATTGTACGTCTATGAACTATTATAGACGGTGTACCAACTAGAATGTATTGTTTCTGAACACCGCATTTGCAGGTATTTGTTTTTCTAATGCAATAGCTAATAGATATTAAATTATTTTTATGTGAGGGTAAATTAATATCATTTCAGATTTGCTAAGAATAGTGATGTTTGGGGAGCCTATAAATTGCGATGTATCCGTGTATGGGAAATATAATTAGTCGGCACCATGCATGTTATGACATTTGGCGATGCTCTAACAAGATTATTGGTTTTTTTATTAAATGTTCATTACTTCATGCCCTATAACTGGATGTACTTCCTATATACCTGCTTTGGTTACTTGTGAACTTCAATAATTTTTTTTTCTATTATTTCTCTCAAGGATTTCGCTCTACTTTCTCATTAAGAAATTAAATGCACTTAATAGACACATGGGAAAGTGGGAAAACAATTGTGTTTCTGAAAACAGGCAAGGGAGAAAAATGAAAATCATGAAGGTAGAATTTTGTTTGTGAACATTGCTCATGTTCTCTGTATACGAATGAATTCACAACTATTTGTTTTTTATGCTGCAGCCAATAAATATTAGATTATTTGCATTATTTTTTAAACATTTTAAAAGTTATTTGTTTAGTACGCTCTGCTGTTGTTTCTGGTCACATGTGGACGTTAATCTAATTTGTCATTCTGAGAGGGATTTGGCTCACTTTCTTATTTAAAAAAAAAACAGAAGATTCGAGTTGTAATATGTATAAAACACACATTATTTGGGATACATATGTATACACTTGAATAAATGCAATTTCTCAGAATAAACCAATATTAGTTCCAAAAAAGTTGGAGCAGCAATACACTATTTTCACTTCTGTGTAGGTGGGTGGCGATTGCAATATTTTCACTTTTTCTGAAGAACTTTCATGATGATCACAAATCAAACATTGAAAACAAATAAAAATATTAACCATGTAATGCTGTAGTAGCGTCTGGAAATGACACTCAAGCAGACTTAAATTTTTAATATGCAATGCTTTCCAAGACAAATTTCAGCAACTAGAAGCTTTAAGACTAATACTATAGACAATGTCACAGTTGCCTGGCAGCATACTCACGCCTAGTTGGAAGACCCACGCACCTAATAGCTTCAAAACAATTTTGCAACAACTTTTTAAAGAACGACACCTGATGTGCGGATTCTCATGTTTTTGAAAATTTTGAAACTCTTGTTGTGTTGATTTCCGTATAGCACCATGTGAATCACACTACATGTTTTGGTACGCTGCCCATTAGGTTTTGGTACACTCTTCATGGAAAAACAACTGATTTGAAGGCCATACCTCTCAAGCAAAATGCCCTTTTAATACATGCCTTGGACTTCTCTATTGTGTTCATATGATAATGAAATATATGGATTATTATATAGCCAATATAATAGCTGAAACAACTTATTAAATAGGAAGTCAATAACAAACAACAAATAATAACCACCTACTAACCACCTACTAAATATCTATTCATTATTTATGTGAGTAAATCTCATGTAATTACAAACGTATTTAACTCACACAAGTAATAATGTGAGCACTAAAGGATTGTTCCTAACATTTCCTCTCTTAGTGTGAACATGGTAGAAAAACATTTCTGATTTATGGATTCTAAATCATTTTGTACTAAAAGGTAAGATGAACATGATAAAGGTGTATAAATCCTTCAAATGTGATATGCTAGCCTAAACTTTAACTATGGTTCATGAATTTATGAACCCCGTTGTATAAACATGTAATTTTGGCATATGTTCTCCACTTAATATTAAGGGGGTGTTAGAACATTTAATATTAAGTGTTCATGTTATTAAATTATAGTTTATTATTAAATAAATTAGAATATAATATTTTTAATTTATTTAATATAAACTACGTGTTTATTATGTTAATTGATTATTTAAAAATTAATTAATGGTTATGGCGTACTTTGTGAGAAGTCACACCCGTTTGATTTATGGATGATCAATAGCTTCATCTAAAGGAAAGTTTAGATTTGATTTGCAATCCATCCATATTAAAAACCTTCACTTTATTAATTTCATTCAAAAAAACCATGTGAGATTGAAGATGAGTCTCTATTGTGTTCTTTCATAGCCCAACAAGTCAATAAACATTCTTCTTTTCAAAAATTTAGGCCAAACAATTAAGATGATGTAATGCCAAAACCAATTATGCCATTAATTTTATAGCATTGGTTTGTTGACACATACATTAGCTTATTATCAGTATAATTCTTTTTATTTGATGTGTTTGTGACTGTAGACATTGAAATTTGAAAATTTGCATTTTGACAACACTTGATTCGACAATACACTCTTGTGATAATAAATACCATTTTTTATTCCCGCTTATCATTTTTCGAGATCTGTTGTTTTAGCTTGTTTATCCTTACACATTGACATGTCGATAAAATATGAGAATACAATACACAAAATCCATAGAACAACATCATTTATAAGTTTGAAACTTTACTTTGCATGTTTCCTATCCTTAGTTAGGGCCATATCGTTGGGTTTGGAATTTGTATCCATTCTTGGTTGACTTGTACTGTTTTTTTTCAAGTTCACATTCTTTTCTAGGTCTTATACTTCATTTGGGTTGGCCTTTCTTGAATAAATCGTCTACAAACCCCTATATAAGCAAGTAAACACTATCTCATTTGTTAACATTGAAATCTAATGGAAATACAATGATACACTCACTTTCTACTTAGCTCCCTTTATATAGGCATGCATTACTCTTAATGAATGTGTAACACCTAATTTCAATGTAGGCCAACTCATTACCCAATATTACTAATCCCTATTTGACCCCATTTATTATAAACATATAACTAAAGGGGATGTGTGCCACATGTCGACATCTCCATCCATCCATATACATTATATTATCATATTGTAAGGTACATGGAGAAAGAGAGAGAGAGAGAGAGAGGGGTAAGGGTTCAAATAGTTTATTTCCTAAGAAGGAAACTTTAATATTTCAATTTCATGGATACATTTAAAAATAAAGATATTATATCTATAAAGCCATGCAATAGGCTTCATCAACATTACCTTAGCCAAATAACTATAGGTTCAAGCAAAAATGGAAACTCAAACAGAAGGTAAGCAATTTCAAATTTTGAAGATTTGAAGTTTATTATTGACAAATTTATATGGTGTTCAAATATTTATGCTTTAAGATATGGAGATTTTGCATATTTTTATGGGATATTCTTGGTTAAAAATTGTCAATAATCAATATTAATGTGCAAAAAAAGTTCATGAAGCTTTGGTATAAGAGAAAAACTCAACGTTCCTCCTTTGTGAATATAGAATCCCTAAACTTCAAGTATACTAAACAAAAGCAAACCAACAAAGATAAAATAAAACCAAAACAAACATATGAAAACCTAGTAGCCCTATAAGAAAGCAATTGGCGTGTGAAAGGAATTCACAAATCTCTAACCATAAACAACACAAAATCTACAGAGACAATTATAAATTTGCATATACCATTTGGTACACAATTTAATCCCAATGTGCATACATGATATAGCCACAAAAAATAGAACTAGTACAAATATCTTAAATAAATCTATTTGAAAAAATGTTGAGAGAGATCAATCGTTGTCCACTTTGAATTTATCATATACCACATTGATTAATAAACCCATTAGCTTATCCAAAAATTTCCCATTGACTAATGAAAAATGGCCTCAATCTAGCTAAATCATTGCGCTAGGCTCAAAAAAAGATTTCCAACGCCACCATATACCCAAAGATATTACAATTTTACGATCAACTTCTCTGAGCAAGACCAAAAAAACTTCCATGACAGTCAAATGGTAATCACATTTAAGGTAAAAATCACCATATGATGGTCAAATGAATGTCAAATTTAAGGTTTGCTTTTAAGTGTTAACATCTCACAGACATGATAGTCCTTCACCAGCCCCAGCTGCCATTGTAGGTCACGCCTCTTAGCATAATTGAACCAGATCAAAAGACTCAGTGGTATCTAAGGCAATGGTCCCATAGAGGGGGCTGCAGCTCATGTTCTTCTGCCTCAAGTGGTTCCATGCAATGGTTGCATTTCAAGCCTGCAAATAACTCTCCTAAAATTTCAGAACAGTGGCTGCTTAGGAAGATTAGTTTCAGCCCCAGCTAGCAGTGGGGGTTGAGAGCTTGCAGCACCGACACAGACATCACAAGATTTGTTTTCGCCGAATGGTAGCTGCGGATTAACTAAGTTAATTGATTAATTCTGTTTGAAAATTTTGAATGGTAGTTAATTATAAAAGAAATCCTAAAATATAGTAGAAGAGCAAAAAAATTATATACAATGGAACTATCTGCCTGCAAAAGCTTGCAAACAAGCCCCCTGCATGGGACCACTACGTAAGCAATGGATTGATTGTAAGCCTTTCTCACATTTTATGTTGGCTCAGCAACTTTACATTTCCTTCCAACATTCCTCTCCTTTCAGATTTCCCAGTCTTCCACCTCCTTCTCCAGATACTCATTCAAGAGCTGTACATGGTTCCCGAAAAATAGCCTAATATCATGACTCCACCATGATATATCATGTTAAAAACAAGGCTTTAACAAATACCACTTCATGATTATATCTAGGCAGTGATGCATACGAAAATTTGACTTCATGAATTCAACTAGCTCTCCAAACACATAAAATAAACTATTTAAAATCTGAAAATAAAACTTGATTCCTTCTTACCAATGCAAGTCTGGGATGATGCATCTTGTTATAGTGCAAGCAAGCCTTTGTTTAGAACTTGCTTCGATTACCATTACCAATAATCTTCGCAGGAACATTGTCCATGTTTGAAATGATGGAACCGGTTTGCATCTCTCATAACTATCTCTCTTGCAACAATCTTGGATATAAACTTGGTTGCAGTGTGGCAGTCAACACATACTCGAAGGTTCTTGACAACTCTAATCATTGTTTCAGGGGATGTCTTTAGCAACCCAAATGTGATTGCCAACTTCTCACTGTAGTGGCAGAGGAATAATTGTTTATCCTCTTCCTCCACATCATTCAATACATTTTTTTGAATTTGGAATATACCCTGCTGCCTTCATCTCCAAACACAATTCCTCCAACTCTGCATAGATCTCCTGCGTTTGTGGGTGTGATCTATCTCTTGCGCTAAAAGCATGGACCATTTTATTGACTTCAATCCAACTACATCTGGTGTTTTTTGTATTCCTCTGTCATTCATCAATCTCCTTACCTTTTGAACATCACCCCACCTACCCACTTCTGCATAAGCATTTGACAGAAGATCATAAGGTGCAGTATTTGTAGGATCCAACTAAAAAGGAGAGATCCTGTCAATTTTACTAGCCCTATGTTCTGATGCGATCTACAGGAGCCAAGCAAACACATCCACACAGCCACATCAGGTTTCATTGGCATTTTGATGATAAGGTTTAGGGCCTCCTCAAGATAGCCAACACGCCCAAGAAGGTCAACCATGCATACATAATGATCCATTAAGGTATAATGCTATAAGCAACATTCATGTCATTGAAGTATTTACAGCCCTCATCGACTAGACCTACATGGCTGCATGCAAATAAAACACAAACAAAGCTTACATGGTTAGGGTGAGTTCTAGAGTGCTTCATTAGTTCAAAAAGTTTAATGGAAGCTTTGCCATAGCCGTGCATGCCATATCCTGCAATCATCGCAGTCCATGAGACCACATCTCGTTGAGACATTGTGTCAAACAATTCACGTGCCTTCCGTATGTTTCCACATTTGGCATACATGTCAATTAGAGAACTCCCAACTATAACATTTGAGAGGAGAACACTATTCTTTATGCTTTGATGGATGTCCATACCCTATTCCAAAGCTCCCATTTTTGTACAAGCTGACAGGATGCTGGAAAAGGTTGCTGAGTTTGGTTTTACACCTGCCAGTTGCATTTGCTTAAAAATTTCCAATGCCTTTTCAATGAGTCCATCTCGTGCATATGCCACAATTATTGCATTCCATGAAACCACATCCTGGTGAGGTATTTCTTTCAAACCCCTTAAAGCTTTGTCAAGAACATTGTTTTTGCATATCATGCAATCATCGTAGTCCATGAGACCATATCTTGTTGAGGCATTGTGTCAAACAATTCTTGTGCCTTACATATGCTTCCACATTTTGCATACATATCTATCAGGGCATTCCCGACTACAACATCTGACAATAACCCACTTTTTGTTATGCTTTGATGGATTTTGATTCCCTGCTCCAAAGCTCCCATTTTGGCACAAGCATGAAGGATGTTGGCGAAGGTGAATTGATCTGGTTGGACCCCTTTTGTTGCATTTGATTGAAAATCTCCATAGCTTTTTCAACATGCTCATTTTGTACATATCCTGCAATCATCCCATTACATGAGACAACATCTCGTTGAGGCATTGAGGCAAACAATTTGTATAGCCTTTTGTATGCTTCCACATTTAGTGTACATGTCTATTAGGGCATTCCCAACTACAAACCATCAAGATGAAGAAATGAACAAGGCCTACATTAGCATCATAACTTTGAAATAATGAAATCAAGCATAATGCAAATCAAGAACTCTATTCTTCTAATTGCCTAATTAAATCAAGTGGACCTATGTAGTCCAATGGCAATCAACAATATTGCTTGCTTTGATCCTTCAAGGATGCTTGGGTGTGAGGCCTAGCTCTTCAAGATGGATGATGGAAGGGCTTGAGAATGGCAAAAGGCTTTTAGTGCAAGACTATGTGCTTTCCTTTGCTTTCTCAAGGGAATTAGGTGTAGGTATAAAGGTAGAAGGAGGGCTCCTTATATAGCCCAATGGATAAAGGAAGCACTTCATCCCTTTGCATGTGGGATAAAGGTAAAACATGATTAGGAATGGATAAGGTTGCTTTATTAAAGGTAACCTTACTTTAGAAGGGTTTAATTTATGCTTAGCAAGTCATGGGAGTTGGGGGTGTTTTAATTAATCAAAGGTGATTAACTAATAGGTAGGTGTAAGCTTATAGAAGCCAATTAGAGGAATATTAGTATGATTTAGGCTATTATGAGGGGATTAAATCAATTAAATATTGATTTACTAGTTAAATGAAGGGGAAGACTAATTAATTAATAATAATTAATTAATCTAGAGAGAAGAGGTAAATAATTAATGGAAGGTCATTAATTAGGTTGTTAGTTGGATAGTGACTTAATCAATTAGCGTATTGTAATTAATTAATGACAATAAGAGGGAATATGAGCACTTTTGATGATATGTCATCGATTTGCGAGAAAGGGGATAATTAGCGCAATTTAAGTATTTAAATTGCTTGGGCGTAATTATAGGTGTCTACATTTGCCCCTCTTTGGGGTGGCGTAAGTGACGCCACTTCAAAGATAGTAGATGGAAGAAAATTTTGAAGGGATAGAAGAAAAATTAGTAGGAGGAGAGATGCCCCCTCGAGTGTCGATGGGGTGATGAAAGAAGCCGATCGACGATCGAAAAAAGATGAGAGATAGGCAAAAGAATGGGGAAGAGGCAGGATGCCCCGGTGAGAGAGAAAATTAGGGGTGAAAGGAAGTGATGTAGAAGAAATATGGAGGAGGGGAAGAGCTTAGCCTCTAGCCATTGTTTATTGGAACAATTTTGATGTCATCATATTGCCACAAGAGCTACGTCATCGGTCCTTATGAAAAATATAAGCATACGACAAAGGTAGAATGACATGAAAAGCCATACTACGAACAATTGTCCATTGCTGAAAATACCAACTCCATGCAACATACAACAATGCAATGCAATACGAGAAGGAAACAAGCTCATTTAACAGGGAAAACAAGTACGAACACACATATCCAACCCAACAATGGTCAAGACAGTTGTACAAATGTTTTGTTATCAGTGTTGAAGAGATCCACAAGTTTGTGATTGATGACAAGGGTTAAAAATGATGCCCCGAGCAAGGATACATGCAAGGGGAAATGAAAATGGACATGGGGTCCATGAAAAGTGTTTGTGCAATGAAACAACACCAGGCAAACAAAAGTGCCCCAGAGTACAGATGAAGCAAACAACTAGCTTTGTGAATGGTTGTGAATCCGGTGATCCACGAGTCATATTAATCGGGAAGATGTGAGACAAACCAATAGGATATGGAGAAAATACCATGCGCAAGACACAAGTTTCAGCCGTAATAAGCAAGTTACCATTTTTGTAGGGTTTTTTTTTTTTTAGGATTTTTTTTTGAAAATTTTGCCTTGTTTTTGGATTTTTGACATATATATTGTTTTTATTGTTTTTGCTTTCCAAATTGTGGTGAACAAGTAGAAGAAAATAGAAGAAGAAAGCGAAGGGCCTAGGGGCAACAGAAAGTGCCCTAGGTGGAAGAAAGAAGAAACAAGTGACAAATAATGTCCTTGTTTAGTGGAAAAATTAAGAAAAAATAATTATTTGAAAAATAATTATTTACGAGAGTGTGGAGAAGAATAAAAATCACCAGGGAGCAATAAAATTGTCCGAGGGAGAAGAAAGGGGTATCGAAACAAAAAAAATGCCCCAATATGGTGAAAAATAAGAGAAAAATAATTATTTAATAAAAATAATTATTCCACAGTGAATAGAGGAGAAAACGGCGATCAAAACGGGCCTCCCGGCCCTCCTGATGGTGAAAAATGGGTTAATATACCCCCCAGGGGGTAAAAACATCGCGACCAATTCATTTTAACCGAGCTATTTAGAAAATTTACCGTGAGGCTCTGATACTGAGGAGAACCATGGTGATCACACGAGACCGATTGAGGCACGCAGATGCAGTCGAGGGTACCAACGACACGCAGACGATGGCCCCTTTGTGAGTATCGAACCCTAGCTTAGTGATTTTGGTCATTAATGCATTAAATTAGGCCTTTAGCCCTAGGAAATCATGTTGTGTTGGCACACACTGCAGCATAGTAAGCATCGGATAGGGGGCATAGGTGTCCTTTTGGGGGCACAGGTGTCCTTTTGGGGGCATGTGCCAAAACACATACACGCACATGCGCATGCAGGCACAAAAGCACACACACACATGCACACACACACACACAAACACATGTGCACACACACACACACATGAAAATGGGGTGCACACACAAAAAGCATGGCATGTAGACATGAAAAGGGGCGCACACACACGGGCATACGCACGCAAGTGCAAGCACAAGCACCAAATGTGTGGCGCACATGCCAAAAAGGGCACAGTGCACCCAAAAGAGGGCGCAAGCACCAAAAGACACACACGCATGCGCGCACAAAAATGAGGCACACATGCCCAAAAGGGCATGCAGGCACCTAGACAGGTGAGAAAAGATAGGAAAGTGTCAAAAACATGACACTTAGAAGAATTTTTAGGATTTTTGGGTTAACCCTAAAAGGGGAGATAGATTTTTAGAAGAAATGTTAGGAACTGACTAGCATCATGTTATTTTGTAGAGACGATTACCAATTTACAGATGCGGGAGTGACATACCCGAGATAGCAGAGCTAGAGGGTAGTATGCGCCGGCGCACTACCAGCGAGCCATGGCGATACTTCTCGAGGTGGTGGGGCTAGGCCCCATGTCTCGATGCCATCCATCATCACTGATCACGGCCTACTGATTGCTACTAGCTTAGCCGAGCGATGGCATAGCAGAGTCGAGCTTTTTGACTACCGATAGGAGAGATGACTGTGACCATCGAGGATGTATGGTGGATTCTTCACATGCCGATGATGGGCACCTTGATCGAGTACAGTATGACAAAGATGCAGGGGTTGATTAGAGCAGCTTGCAGTGCCCTTTTTGGTGTTGATGATATTCCACATGATGGGATGACCATAGCATTGCACGAGTGCATCTCTGACCCCACATTGCATCGGGGCCTCTCTACATCATGTCTCTTATCAGTGGGTTCTTACTCACTGATAAGACAGGACCTCATTCCCGAGAGGACTATTGCCCTTGGTTCATGGCATCTTTAGTGGCGAGAGATATTGCTTGGGGGCAAGTGCATATTGGCCCACCTATACTAGGATTTACATTTGATCACATACCACGGTCAGAAGACCGTGGGTCCAGCCTCTTTATTACAGATATGGTCATGGGATCATATTGCGATCGGACACCCCATGGGCACTTTGCGTGTCCGAGATCCTGAGGAGCCATCATACATGGCATGGGTAGTAGATGGTGGGGATGTACGCGGCCATCTTGGCAGCCTATTCAGATATAGGTGAGAGTTTGATGAGCTAGTAGAGATAGATGTCATCTAGCGGCCATACAGGCATTTCCAGTGGCCAGAGGATGCCACAGAGCTCAGCGTGTGCTTGGTGGAGCATTTTATCATTGGTAGCCACGTAGTTATATTATGGAGTCAGTATCGAGTAGACAGGTGCCAGCGGTAGCTTGGCAGGGTACAGGGGGTCCCCAAGCCAGATATCTAGCATGCATGCAGGGATTTAGAGAGGCAGACCATGGGGCCTCGCATACTAGTGGCCCGAGCTAGGGTGAGTTTCACGTAGGTGGTCCCATAGGTATGGGACCCAGTACGATAGGTGCGAGATCCAGGGACCACAACCGACTATGCAGCTTGGTATGCTACAGTGTTACCCCGACGTCTCACCATTCTAGAGGAGGCTTGGGTAGCAGGCACTCACCCACCTATAGAGATATGGCATGGTTCAGAGCAGGGGTGAGGGCAGTGGCACAGGGGCCAGACCCAGAGGATCCTTTCGATGGTATTTCACATGATGGGCAGGGTGCCTCACAGGCACAGGGACCGAGGCCACAGTAGGGCCCAATACAGGCAGTAGCAGTGCAACCATCCAGAGGCAGGGTCCTAGAGCAGGGACAGTCATCTAGAGAGCACCTCGGGACCGTCCCTCGAGGCACACATAAACCTCCCAACTAGTGTGGCATAGATAGCCATAACAAATACATTCTGAACAGGTCATAGCCGAGAGAGACGCGGCCAGAGAGAGAGAGATGAGGCTCGAGGCTGGTGTGTGACTACCATAGCAGAGTGTGATGAGGCCCGAGCTCACATTGTTACTTTACTTTTAGAGTGGGATCAGGCTCGGGCCCAGGCTGGCCCAGGAGATGATAGAGTGGCATGGCGGGCCAGCTTTCGAGGAAGTGGCACAAGGGGCTCAGATATTGAGCCTTCTTCATCAGTCCCAGTCACAGGTGTGGATGGTTGTTGCGCAGAGAGATCATGTATATGCATGATCACAGGCACTCCTTGCACAGAGGGACCAGGCCCATGCCGAGCTGCAAACTACTACTATAGAGAGAGACCGAGAGGCTACTCCTCTAGATAGGCCGAGGCTAGACTTGGGCCGAGTGATAGGTGAGCGAGATGTTGCCCTTCAGGCAGCGCTCACCTCTAGAGATGCCGACTTGATACGTGATGTGACGCCACCAGGCTTGGTGGTGAGGCCTTATTTTATAGGACTACCTATTACAGGGTAGTTCCTCCAGAGCAGCGAGTAGCACTACCACGATAGTCAGGGTCGAGTGCATCAGGCTCTCGATCATGGAGATCAGCCAGTCCACTAGATCAGTGAGACAACCCATACTAGAGCAGCTGGTTGGACCAGGCCATCTCAGCCTCCAGTGTTCCATCGACCAGATGACAGATCCGGGAGCCCCAGCGAGGCGAGAGCTGCGGTTGAGATCCACATTTTTGTTGTATAGATTATTTGTATGTATGCCTCTTATGAAGGCTGATTTTGATGTATAACCTTGTATACTTGTATTTTGATGATGCCTCATGATGAAGGCTTGATTCTTTTTGATACATGCCCCTTTTTGATGGCATTGTGTATCGATGATGTATTATGTTGAGTACGATCTGGATAGTTGTATACTTGTATAGATATGTGGACATTTTTGATGTAGCATCTTTGTACGCCTCAGCTGAAGGCATTTTTGATATAGAGCACTGATGTGTATCCATTTTTGTTGATATAGATGTATATGACACACATGTATATATATGAGGATTACTTTTTGGGCTCAGATACACATGTTTATGAGATGATGTACTTTATTGTTTTGTGTCCTGATGCATGTGACACGAGTGGGCATAATTTTATGATGTAAAATACCCTTTTCAGAAATTACTCTATGTTGATTCTCATTACACGTTGTGTGTTTTGATTCAGCACTTATGGATGCGTTATGATGTTATCTGATTTTGTACTTTGTATGTATCTATTTTGATGTTTGATGTATACATGTGTTGTGGATGTTAGATGATAGATCCTTAGATGATATCAAATGCATTTCTCATGTGTTATTGTAGATGTATATGGATGGGATGATATGATGATATTGGTGTGGGGGGGATAGATTTTTGATCATGCACAACCCCTCTTGCCCCCATTGATGATACGATATGTGATGATTAGCTTAGCATACATGCATGATGTAAAACTTAGCATTTTGTTTATATATGATGTATAGATGATGTTAGATGTGATGATAATGATGGTAATGTGATGTTAATGATAACAAAACAATGCACATGCAATAAACACAACCAAATGCTAACAAAGAACACCAGGAAATAATACAATACACCATGATTCACCATGCTTTATTAACATGTAATAAACACAATCAAATGCTAAGAAAGAACATAATGAATTAACACATTACATCATGATTTCCTAAGATTCACTAGCATGCAAAAACATACCGCAATATGCACAAGCAAGAATAAATCTAATCTAAGCAAGAAAAGATGAATCCTAACAAAGTATGCCCAAGCAACAAAACAACCCAAAAAGTAAAACACAAAAATAACTACAAGACAAAAACAAGCAAAAACAAGAAACAAGACAATGCAAGTAAATGTTTTTTTTTGTAAGATTTGTTTTTATGCACCAAACAATTTTCTATTGTTTAGTTTTTGTGAAACAATTTTCTATTGTTTTTGGTTTTTTGTGAAACAATTTTCTATTGTTTTTAGGTTTTTTTGAAACAATTTTCTATTGTTTTTGGTTTTTGTGAAACAATTTTCTATTGTTTTTGGTGTTTTCTAATGGTTTTCCAGAGCTATGTGCAGGTAACCAAGAAAGCGTGGATGCCCCAACATTAGATGGGGAATATACAAGGGCAGAAGCCACACACTTATGAACAAGAAGGTGAAGTCATTGAATTGCCCCAACGTAAGATGGGAAATAGCGAAAGACCATACCCCTCACAGATGAATAAAAGAAGGCAAAAGCCGGATCAAGGCTTGACAGGATGGGGCGCAGGGAATCTCGAAGGTAGAACTAGGGCTAGGCCAAAGAAAACTACCCTCCAGATGTAGGATGCTTGTGAACAACGAATCCTCCCGAGGCGCCGAAACCGGTTTTCACCCAAGGACTTGTCCAAAGTGCCACAATTGTGTGGTTTTCACTAGTGGATGACCTGTTTTCTCTTTTTCTTTTTTTTTTTTTTTTTTTTTTTGTATTTTTGATTTTTTTTTTTGAACCTCCTTGCGCCATGTTTAAGCATAGAACCACTTAAGATGCATGGCATTCATGGGCTCCTGGAGCTCATCACCATTGGGGTGAGCCAGTTTGTATGCCCCTGTGCCGTACTTGGCGACTATAACATAGGGTCCCAACCAATGTGGTTCGAACTTCCCTTTCTTTTCTCGCTCTGCTCTGGTGTTGAACTGGTTCTCCTTCATGACTAAATCACCAACCTCAAACTGACGAGGGATGATTCTCTTGTTGTAGTTTCTGAGACTCTATGTTGATACACTTTCAGGTGATTAAGAGCGTGAATGCGCCTCTCATCTAGGAGCTCTAACTCAGCCAGTCTTGCCACTCGATAATCCTCATCCTTATCCAGATAGTCCCGAAGAGAAATTCTCAGGGATGGAAGTTTGATCTCTAAAGGGATGATAGATTCTGTCCCAAACACTAGGGAATATGGTGTCACACCCGTAGGAGTGTGAATGGATGTTCGGTAAGCCCAAAGGGCTGGATGGATTTGTAGGTGCCAGTTTGACCTGTTTTGCTGACCATCTTCTCCATTATCCTTACCAAAGTCTTGTTTGTTGCCTCAACTTGTCCATTACCCTAAGGGTAATATGGCGTGGACCATTTTAACCTGATTTGGAACCATTGACAAAGACCTTTCACAGTTTTGTTCTTAAATGACTTCCCATTATCTATAACGATGGTCTGGGAATACCATATCGACAAATGATGTGATTCATGATAAATTTAGAAATTTGGGCTCCTGTGACATAGGTTAAAGGGACAACCTCCACCCATTTTGTAAAGTATTTTGTAGTGTGATGATATGTGTATGACCATCAGATGAGGTAGGAGTAAGTTTTCCTATTAAATCAAGTCCCCACTTGGAGAATGGCCATGGGGTAGTGATAGGTTGCAATGGTTGTGATGGAGCATGAATGAAATTTCCATACTTTTGGCAAAGTACACATTTTCTGACATAATTGCAACAATCAGTTTCCATGGTAGGCCAATAGTAACCTACTCTCAACAATTTCTTAGCCAAGACCATTCCATTTGTATGTGCTCCACACACCCCTTCATGCACTTCTTTGATTTCTTGGATTGACTCCATCACATCCAGACAACGTAATAGATTCCCATCAGCCACGATGATAAAGTGTACCTCCCAAAAGGGTGTAATGGGCTATTTGGTGAATCAGGCTTTGCTTTTCAGAATGGGAGATATCGGGAGGGAATGTGTTGTCCTTAAGATAGGTAAAGATGGGTTCATACCATGGGGAATTGGGACCAACAACATCACAAGCCAGAAAGATTCTGGCATGTCATACGTGGCTGGCGTAGATTTTCTACAAAGAATGGCATGTCATTATTCCCTGGTGGAATACGAAGCATAGAACCCACTGTTTGCCATGGCATCTTGCCGATCTGTTCTGCGCTCTTGGATTTGTTCAAAGGTAATGCACACAAAGTACTCCTTTAGAGTTTCTACTAACTTTTTGTAAGGTATGAGCTTGTCATCCTTAACCTTGTATTCATCATTAACTTGTTTGATAATTAACTATGAATCACCCACAACCTTGACATGATGAACATTCCACTTGATGGCTAGCTTCATTCCTGCAATAAGTGCCTCATATTCTATAATGTTGTTTGTGCAAGGGAAGCCCAGTGAAAATCCTGTGGTATAGGATCGCCAGAAGGAGTAATAAGGACCACTCCTGCACCTGAACCATGAAACGTAAAGGATCCATCAAAATGTATCTACCACATGACATATTCTTCAATGTAGAGCAAGGAGGCATCTGGAAGATCCAGATTCAAAGGTTTTGTGCTTTGCAAAGGTGCTTCCGCTAGCTGGTCCGCAAGTACTTGTCCTTTAACCGATTTTTGATGTACAAATTCTATGTCAAACTCACTGAGTAGAATGATCCAATTAGCCATTCTACCTGAGGGGTGGGTTTGACAATAAATACTTGAGTGGGTCAACCTTGGATATTAGCTTGGTTTTAGTATTCAATAGGTAATGGTGAAGTTTTTGAAAAGTAAAAACAACAGCCAAGCAAGCCTTTTCAATTTGAGGATAATTGAGCTCATAGGCGATGAGGGTGTGACTCAGATAATACACCACTTTCTCCTTATGACCAAGGTCATATTGGGTGAGCAACACACCAATAGAAAATTATGTAGTGGAAATATAGAGCAAGAGTGGCTCTCCAGGAGTGGGAGGCATGAGGACAGGTGGATTAGCCAAGTATTGTTTAAGCAAAGCAAAGGCTTGTTGTTGCTCAGGTCCCTAGATGAAAGTGACATCCTTTTTAAGCAAGTGGGTGAATGAGTGACATTTATCTACGCAAGTTGGGAGATGAAGTGACGAATGGCTTGAATTTTCCCTTGTAAGTTGCGTAGTTGCTTGATATTCTCAGGTGGAGGCATTTCAGTGATAACAGACACTTTAGCAGGGTCTACCTCAATACCTCATCTTGATACAATGAAGCCTAATAGTTTCCCTGATAGCACACCAAAGACACACTTCTTTGGATTCATCCTAACTTTGTATTCACACAAGCATTCAAAGATACGCCATAAAATGACAGGGTGATCCTCTCTTGTTTTAGACTTTCCCAGGATGTCATCCACGTAGTCCTCCATGATATCATGAATCATATCATGAAAAATTACTGTCATTTCCCACTGATAAGTAGCTCCTACATTTTTGAGGCCAAATGGCATTACTTGATAGCAGAAGGTGCCCCAAGGAGTCGTAAAAGCTGTTTTGTGTTGGTCTTCTTTAGCTATCTTGATTTGATTATATCCCAAAAATCCATCCATGAGTGATAGCATCTCGTACCCTGTTGTTGAGTCAACAATCATGTCAATATTTGGTAGTGGAAAATCATCTTTAGGGAAAGCTTTATTGATGTCCCTAAAATCCATGTACATTCGGATACCGATAGGTTTTTTCTAGACAGAACAATGTTCGATATCCATTCAAAATAATCAATTGGCTTGATGAATCCTCGCTACAAGCAATCTTTCCAACTCTTCTTTAACCAATAGGGCCACTCTTGGGTGCATCTTTCGAGCTTTTGTTTGATAGGCTTAGCATCTGCATGCACGACTAGGTTGTGCATGACCAAAGTCGATCTAAGCTAGGCATGTCTTTGTAAGACCATGCAAACACATCTATAAACTCTCATAGCAGCATAGTGAATGTCTTTTGTTCTCTAGCCAAGAGTGATGCTCCCAATTTTACTATCTTGGGATCCTCTTCTATACCAATATTGACATCAATGGTTTCTTCGACTAGTAATTTTGATAAGTCCTCCATACGCGTAGGATCAGGAGGTAGGTTGAGATCTTCATCCAAGGATGTCTCCACGAGATTTTCATCCTTGGCGTGGTCACTTTGTTTGTCCTTTGATTTTTTTATTTGTTTGTCAGCCAGTGCCTCAAAGAGGTTTTCACTGTGTGACTTGGACTTTGATTTTTGCCGAGGCTTTTCTTTAGAACTTTTTCCCTCACTTTTCTTTAAGTTTTGTTGACCACGAAGTTCAGCCTCCTCACCAAGTAGGCACAAGTATCTAAGTCTAAGTCGATAAAGAAACCTTTCTTGTGATCTCCAATGGGAATTGTATCCCTTATGCCCATGAACTCTATGATAGCTTTGTCATTCTCAAATAAATCTAGTGACATGTGACGTTGTTGGTCCCATTCAACAAGGGAAGGGTATACAAGGTCAAGGGTTGGTTCCATGGGGGTTATGGTTAGGACAATGTTGTTCATGAAAAGGTTTGTGGAGGCCAGATCCTCATATTGGCTACAATGGGAATCCATATCACTGTCTAGATAGTCAGAGCTATCCTCACGCTCAGAACAAGTAGCATCTTGATCATTGGGGTGTGCTCCATAAGGGTGAATCCCAATGCCGTATATTTCTATTTTGAAATGTGGAAGAGGGACTGGTTCTCTTTGTCCTTGTTCATTTCTCCCACATCCTAGGCCTTTGTAGCCCATGGAGTACATCATTTTACTAGATTTTTCATATTCCGGGGTTCGATAACAGGATGGCTGAGTATCCTCAGGGACCCAAGTTGTAGGTGGATCAAGTAATTTTTCCTCAGCTAACAAGCCTCTAGGTAAGAATGACCCAATAGTGTGTTCCTTTCTAGGTCTTCTGAAGTGGTAGTTGGGTCGACCTCTAGTCTTGGGTGACAATGAGAGGTCTGAAACCAAGAGTGCTTGTTGTACATTATACTCCCCATAGCCATATTCAAGGATTTTCATCTCCCATGAATCAAATGGAGATGTTGAAGTAGATGCACCATGAGCGCAAGAACTAAGAGAATCCAAATCCACCCGGGATTCCATGGCCTCAGACTGGAGAGGGACAACTATATCTGTGGAGGGACATGCATATGTACCCTTTCATGCAAAGCTATTGAGAGCTCTACAATGAGCAAAGGGCTCTAAATCTCCTTGTATTGTAATGGTATGTCCCTCATGCTTCAACTTAATGCATTGATGAAATGTTGATGGCACACCTGCATGGCATGAATCCATGGTCGGCCTAGAAGCATGTTATATGGAAGTTCCAAGTCTAGGACATGAAACTTTGTCTGATGGCAAGTGGGACCCACCTCCATGGGCAGCGTGATGGTGCCTGCTGACTCCCTTTCCACATTGTCGTATGCGGTGATAGTGATAATATGGGACTCAAGATCTTCCTCCATATGTCCTAACTGTTTAACCAACTTGAGTGTGTAAATGTTCAACCCAGATCCATTATCCACAAGCACCCATTTGATCTTCCTACGGGTGACAACTACCTCAATGTATAAGGGAAGATTATGTGTTGGATTCTTAGTAGGGATCTCCCTATGGTTGAAAGCAATATGTTCACTTGGTACGATGTTTTCCACCGTGGCTTGAAGGTGTGTAGGATCGACTTCTAAAGGCACTCCCGACCCCTGAAGAGTTTGGTACAGAATGTCTTTATGCACATTGGATATCTTGAGAAGATCTAAGATCAAAATCTTAGCAAACGTCTTTTCAAGTTGTTCTAAAAGGTTATATTTACCGGTTTGTGGGGTCGATGGAGAAGGTTCCAAAATCACGAGGTGGGCACACCTTGTTACCACATGCAGTCCTTTCCCTTGATCCATGGTATTGACATGGTCAGCAGGAGAGAATACATCCAATAAGTGAATCATAATGATTGTTGTCTCTTTTGGTGTACAAGTAATTCATGGCTTTATAAGTTTGGGATGACTCTCCCCGATCCGATTTGACTTTTTGACTTATCATGATTGGGGAATGGTTCTTTATATATCCCCATTTTCTCGTTAGGTGTTTGTGTTTTTCCTGGGTTATCCACCTCTATCTCCCCATTGTCAATGAGGTCCTGAATATAATGATGAAGCCACAGACATTTTTCTATCTTATGTCCTTTGACGCGATGCATTTCACAATATTCATGCTCCTTGTACCATGAAGGTTTTGGAGCGTTGTCATCAAATGGTTGCGTTGTAGGATAGGTCATCATGTGGGCCGCATCCAATTGTTTTAGTATAACTAACAAAGGTTCATTAAGAGAGGTGAATGTTCTTCACTTTGGTGGTGGTTGAATTGGGCCCTTGGTCAGTTTAAAAGGTTGACCAGTTTGGACCATTTGAACACGTTTGGAATCAGTGATTCCGTCTCCCACCACATTTTTGTTTTTGTTAAAGATCTTCGGCTTTTCCATGGGTTTGACATTTTGGTTGTCTCTAGATTGGGTTTTGAGGGTGCCTTTGGCAATGAGAGATTTTTCTATCTGAATCCCTTTCTCGATAACCTCCTCAAAAGTGTGAACACAATGCATTTGGAGGTGGAAAGCTATATCCGGGTTGAGATTGGGAACAAAAATACTAACCAGCTATTTTTTCAGGGAAAGCAAGGGAAGCGACTAGCTATCCCTCTCCACCATTGGAGGAAGCTGGCGAAAGTCTCATTAGGGCGTTGCTTGGCACCACATAAGTCTGCCATGGTGACATCACTCTCTATGTTATACGAGAAGTGACGCATGAACCTTTCTACCAATTCTGGCCAGGTGAAAATTGATCCTCGTGGTAAGCGTGTAAACCACTCCAAGGCTTGACCTGAGACTCTTGGGAAAAGTCTGATGAGATAATTATCACTATAAGACACCTCTTGACATGCCATGTAGAAATATTTAACATGATCCCATGGATCTCCTTTCCCTTTATATTTTCAAACTTTGGCATATCAAATTTCTTTGGAAAGGGTTGAAGGGTCATTGTCTTGTCAAAAGGATAGGGGCATAATTCTTCGTATTGATATTTCCTAATGCTCCCTATATTTCTCTCTTGTAGGCTCACGAGTGTCACTTTCATAGACTGCACCTCTTGTGTGAGCAATTGTTCTCTAGTGGGAGAAGCGGGGATGTATACACGATGATACCATGTGTCTTCTTCTCCTTGGTTTTCTCGATGGAGTTCATTGATCTTAACCTTAGGCCTCAACTTTTGAACATTCTTGTTTGTATCTTTCTATACATGGGAGGTAAGCAAAGCTAGTTGTTGGCTTAGGTTACTAATTTGTTGTTGGATTGTGGCTTCTTCTTCTAAAGGTTCCTCCTCCTCGTATTGTGGAGGTTCTTCACCCATCTCATGTTCTATCTTGTTTCTTCATGGCACTTTGATAAAGGGTATTCTATGCCCCACCACTTTATCATTCCCTGCGTAAGAGGTAGAAGCATGTCCATGTGTTAAAATATCTTCCATATTGATAAGGGGACGTTCTTCCTCGTAGCGTCATTTCAGTGTGGTATTGTTTCATTCTCGGTGGGAAATTTGGCCCCTAATTCTATGACCCGTGCCAACACTCTATCTTTGTTTCTGAGAAGAAACTCATCTAGTAAAGTGGGGTCAAAATCAAATTCTACGCATGTGGGATTCTAATTCATTTCCACTATGATCGACCATCTCTTCTGTTTCTTTTTCCATAGAAAACAATGGTCCTAGATCATGTCCAATGAAGGGGTTTGACCCTTGTCTATTAGAGGTTTCCCAAGCTTGCACTTGTTGTTCCTCGTATGTCTGTTTCTTTAATCCTAGTCATGTTTTAGGAGCCATGTTTTATGATAGTTTCACTAGGGTAAGTTGTAAATGTGTTCAAAGCTTAGTGACCACCCCTAAGTGAGATGCAAGATGTATTTGTTAAGAGTATGAATAAGTCAACAATGTGAGAATACCAATGTGATAGAGTGAGAAATCACCAGTGACACAAGCGTTTGGTATCTAAACCTATTTAAATGAAGTACCTCCTAGACTATGTTTCAAAAAGTAGTTTCACGTCACAAGATGATTAACAAGATGTTTTCACTTATGCCAAGTTCAAGGGAATGAACAAAATGTAAGTAAATACAAGAAGTCAATGCAACCTCCTAATCAAGATATACTATGAGCGAGCTCAAACTCGATTAAGACCTATATCTCAAAAAGTGCCAATTACAATTCATGAATGACACAACAATATCACCAAGATATGTTAACCCACTTTAAGAGAAAGTAAGGTATTGATATCAAGGTGTTATTGATATAACACACACAAATGGTAACACCTAACACTCTTCAAAATTGAGGTAATAATAGAACCAAACTAAAAATCTCAAAGTATAGCTAGGAATAGTTAAAATGTGTGCAAGCGTAACCTTACAATATAGATATTTATGTCGAGTTTACAAGAAACAAGACGTAAATATCAAAATTGTAGTGATACGATACAAACAAGCTAACTCTTCTAAGGAAGTCCATGGTGATGAACCACGCCTAACTACAATGATGATCTTGACATGGGTATCAAGATCACAATGGCTACCAATGACGTGAATATGCCTCCACACACTTTAGACGTTTAACTTACCCAGCCACAAACATGGATGGGCGTAAACAGACATAAAAGTGATAAAAACAATCGATTGGTAACACAAAGGTAGTCACCCTTCTTCTGATCAACAAAGTGTCAAAAGAATGTGAAGGAAGCAAAAAAAAAAAAGGATGAAAAATGTTGGCTTCACTTTGGCAGAGTTTCACCTTGCCCTAAGGCAAGTAAAAACTAGGTGAAAGTAACGCGTCACACATTTTCACAATGAAAATATGGTTCACAACTCAACACTATTTTAGAATGGTCAAAGTGGGCTCCTAGCCAAAGTATATCTTCCTAGGTGGTTCTCTCGTCCTAGGTGCTACAAAGATTATCCACGAGTGGGATGATTTACCCAAAAGTCACACTGACTAGTTTGGGAGTATCTCAACTTTGCCCCCTTCAAGCACAGTGGGCATCAGATGCATCCAATTGTGTACTTAAAAGGGTCACATAGGGACAACTTGTAACTCTATCTCACAAAGGAATTACTAGTCAGATAGGTAGTGCGGAGCACTTCCCATTTCATCCACAAGGTTCCCTCTTGCGTGGACTACTTTGGGGTTCCTGGAACCACCCCCATTGTTGTAGCTTAAGGCGTTATGCCAAAGGGGTTATGTTCTAGTTGAGCGGAGAGGGACGTACCCTTTTCCAAAACCTGCAATATAATGTTTTGAATATGTTGTTCATTTTATCTTTTTAATTAGATGTGGTTTTCTCGAACACCGTTTGGCAACCTGTATAACAACTGTATTAGTAGTTTTTGACTTTTGTTTTGATTCCTCCGTTCTTTGACAAGTAATGGCATTTTGGTCCTGTATGATGATTTTTAGTAGTTTTCCATCAAAAGAGAAGGCATCATTTCTGATTCTCCAGATCGTCCAAGGACGCAAGAGAAGAGCATACGTGATTGTCTTCAAAATCCAAAAAGATATCAAATGGAAAAACACTTTAATTCAACTATGCCAAATTAACCAATTCCAACTCAAATATTCCTAACAACCTCAAAGCATCAAAAGGACTTAAGAATCATTTTTGATTCCCAAGATCACCCCAAGGGACGTGAGGGAAGAGCATACGTGATCTTATTCCTATAAGTAAACAACTGCAAAATATTACCTAATCAAATACAAACATGTAAAAACAGCCTGCAAAGACAAATATATGATTAGATAAACCTGCAAGAATGTTAGCACATCAACACCTTAATTTCAAAAATACAAAAGGACACATGCGCCCTTTTTTAGCACCTGCGCGTGGGTTAGGGCGTATGCGCCACTTGACGTTGTTTCGGCTCACAATGCACCTACGCCACCCGAGAGGTGTGTGCACCATGAAAAATAACATATGTGCCATGAAAATAGTGCATGCACCACTCTGTGGATTTTTTGACTTACCAAGCACCTGCGCCACCAGAGAGGCGTGTGCACCACAAAAACAACGTATGCACCACTCTCAAGAAAAATAGACAGAAAAATAGATAGAACAATTGTGTTACCAAAAAAATGTGTCTGCGCCACTAAAAAACATGTGCTCTGGTTAGGGTGTGTGTGCCAATCTGACAGGTTTCATAAATGTAGTGAAGGTATATGAAATGACGAAATGACATGCATGCGTTAGGTTAGTGCACCTACGCGTTGGTTAGGGTGTGTGCGCTGGGGTTAGTGTGCATGCATGTGCCGGGGTCGGAAAACAGAGTAACAAGTTTTACCAGTGTGCCTGCACCACCAGAGAGATGTGTGCACCATGAAAACCAAAATGTATGCCCACGAAAACCACCCCCCCTAAAAATGTACTGCGCACTAGACTGCAACCAAAATACGGCAAAAAACACAAGAAAACTCACAATATCTCAATTTTTGACAAGTTAGCTTAAGAATGGCAATAACCCATTAAAATTATGGCTATGAACATGAGGTTACACATATCAAATGAGAAAAATTCCAAGAAAATGGACATTAATTACTACATGTGTATATCAAAAGTTAGCCAAAACAATGAAACTTAAACTAAAATGCCATGGGACTAAGTGTCCCACCGGGCGTGCCAAATGTGTACAATATTCTTTTTCCTAAGTTAGATTGAAAGCAAGAACTACCACCTAAAATAGTTCCCTAACCTAGCTAGAAACAAGAAAGAGTACCATCAAGATGAAGAAATGAACAAGGCCTACATTAGCATCATAACTTTGAAATAATGAAATCAAACATAATGCAAATCAAGAACTCTATTCTTCTAATTGCCTAATTAAATCAAGTGGACCTATGTAGTCCAATGGCAATCAACAATATTGCTTGCTTTGATCCTTCAAGGATGCTTGGGTGTGAGGCCTAGCTCTTCAAGATGGATGATGGAAGGGCTTGAGAATGGCAAAAGGCTTTTAGTGCAAGACTATGTGCTTTCCTTTGCTTTCTCAAGGGAATTAGGTGTAGGTATAAAGGTAGAAGGAGGGCTCCTTATATAGCCCAATGGATAAAGGAAGCACTTCATCCCTTTGCATGTGGGATAAAGGTAAAACATGATTAGGAATGGATAAGGTTGCTTTATTAAAGGTAACCTTACTTTAGAAGGGTTTAATTTATGTTTAGCAAGTCATGGGAGTTGGGGGTGTTTTAATTAATCAAAGGTGATTAACTAATAGGTAGGTGTAAGCTTATAGAAGCCAATTAGAGGAATATTAGTACGATTTAGGCTATTATGAGGGATTAAATCAATTAAATATTGATTTACTAGTTAAATGAAGGGGAAGACTAATTAATTAATAATAATTAATTAATCTAGAGAGAAGGGGTAAATAATTAACGGAAGGTCGTTAATTAGGTTGTTAGTAGGTGTGACTTAATCAATTAGCGTAGGACACTGAGAGAATATGAACTTTTGAATATGTCATCGATTTGTGAGTATGCTTCCACATTTTACATACATGTCTAGCAAGGCATTCACAACTATAATATCCGATAAAAATCCATTTCTGGTTATGCTTTGATGTATTTCCATACCCTTCTCCAAAGCTCCCATTTTGCTACAAACTGGAAAAATACTGGCAAATGTGACTTGATCGGGTTGTACACCTGTTCTGGGCATTTGGTGAAACAATGTCAATGTATCTTGAGAAAGCCCGTAATTTCGGTAAGCTGCAATGATCATATTCCATGAGAAGATGTCTTGTTCTGTCATGTAGTCGAAAACTTTTCGAGCGTCCGCTAAGCTTCCACACTTGGCATACATATTGATAAGTTTATTTTGAAAAAATTCCTGTGGAAAATGTAAATCCCCTGGCAGTGATGAAAGAGTGGATTAATTTACCCTCTGAAAGCGCACCTTTGGCAATGCAGGTCTGTAACATTGGAGTATATGTAAAATGGTTTTCGGGAGGATTGCATGTAACGAGCAGAAAGTGTAGTGTCTCCTTCAAGCAGCCCTCTTTACAGAGAGATCAGAATAGGGCAACAAATGACATTGAATCATTAAAGCGCGGGGAAAGTGTGTAATTATTCATTCTACCACGATAAAAACTGTCGTAATCCTCGTCCCACACTGATTATTTTCCTTGAGGGAATTGTGGATGCTCGGTGGTAAAAGATTTGGTTTTTCTTCGTGCACGCCCTCAGAAGGACTTCTGTCCATTTGGGTTTCTCCCAAATGATCAACTTCCTCACTAAGATTTGTGTTTGGAACAAAAGATCGGAATTAATGTAAATTGAAAGAAATAGAAGAGGTGGTTGGCCCATCCGTGAAGTTGTCTGTTCACAAAGAAATAGTTGCAAAGATGGTTGGCAACTTGTCCAACAAGTTACAATCTTATGGCATTTCTTTGAATGAACTTATATCAGATTAGGGAATATGTCGTGAACAATCAGAAGAAGCATGAATAATTGTGACCCCTCTTAGAATAAAAATAATGCTAAATTTGTGAAACTTCGGATTTTTTTGATGAGATTCATGTTCTACATGACAATAGAGAACCCATGCAGGAAAGTGTTGTTGCCAAGACAATTACACAAATTGAAACCATGCAAGAAATAATGTAATTGGTTGGATTGTTTGCAACATCGTAAAATTACAAAAATGTTTTTTTGTTACTGGGAATTGACAAGTCAAAAAGAGTGTTCTATTTTGAAAATAGTTATAAAAAGTGTCATCTCAATCAACAATATATTAGTATCACTATTAAGAAGCAACTCTAAAAGATTAGCTATGAATGGCGTGTAATGAAAAGGTGATTGGCAGTTTTTGACAAACATAAGTGTTGATTTTTATTCACCCCTTGGATGCTTTGTTTTAAGGTAGATGGTTCTAGCAAATACCAATTGAGAGCCAATTTGTCTCAAAATTAACAAATCCTTAAAATGCAGAAATTGTTGAAGTTTTGGAAACCTCATGTTATTACAACATTTTTCAATTCAAGTTGTGTATTTATTCAAATATTTCAAGTGCAATAGACCTGAAGGTCATTTGTAACTTGTCAAAATTTTTATACCCACGTCACCTTCAGACTAGTCAATAAAGAAAATAGCTAATTTGTGAAATAAACTGAAGAATTACTTGTGGAGGAATTTTTGACATATGGATACAATGAATTGGATTACATTGAAATAATAAAGAAATGAAAGTGATGTCTAAGCCATCCTGGAATTCATAGTGAAGAAATAGAACAATGCATGCATAGCAAAAACTACTATAAAATCAAGACTATTCCTCTTAATTCAATACCCAAATGGAAATTAAACTTCACATTCAACAAAATTAGAATTGTAGACGTTTGTTCAGACAATGACATGATTGAAAATAAACCAAGCAAGGAAAAATTAATGATTTCACGTTAAGTGTTTGAAAATTTTCTACACGAAACGTAGTCTCTTGGACTACAATGGTTTCAGGGTATGTTTGAAATAGGAGAATAGAGGATGGTCACCAACAGTTTGACAAAATGCCTAAGTGAAATGTGATATTATGGAATTGCTTATGTTATATGGGTATCTTTACGCGTAGAAGATTGAGGAAGTGAAACACTTATTTGATAAAATGTCTCAAAAAAATGTCATGTCGTGGAAGATGGTGATATCTGAGTTTTTGCACAAAGGAATAATTCAATGTGCTTGCCAACTATTTGACAAAATACCTAAAGGAAATGTGGTATCATGTAATGCAATGATTGTGGAGTGTGCCTAAAAAGTATGCATATTGTTTACATTCTATTTGATAGAATGCCTGAACAAGATGCAATTTCACATACTTCCATTGTCATGGAGTTTTGCTGGAGCGATATAATTGATGATGCACATAAGTTGTTTGATAACATACCTGAAAGAAATGTGGTATTCAATACCATTCACCACTATTCTGAGTCCATGTGGTAGCTTTAGCTACTCTAGAGTTGGGGAAGTGGTTGCACAATTATATGATAAAGCTACTATAGAGTTGGGGATACATTCAGATAAATTTATTGGAAGTGCTCTTATCGATATGTGTGTGCAAAATGTGGTTATGTAGATAATGTTTGTTAGACGTTTCACATTATTTATGAAATATATTTAGCTCCTTAGAATGCCATGATTGCAAGATATGCCTAGCATGGGCTAAAAACTAGGCATATGCAACTTTTTGAGCAAATGCAACAAGAGGCGGTATTGAAATCCAATGATGTCACATTCATTGATGTTCTTATTGCATACAATCGTGAAAGACTTGTGGTTGAAGGTTTAAAATATTTTGATTCTATGGAGAGAGATCATGGCATTTCAAGAAGGGCATAGCACTTATGCTTGTCAAGGCCATTGAATGGATAATCCTGTTGAAGGATTAGCATTGGCCGTGGTGGAGGCAAATGAGGGTGAACTATTGTTTAAGCATGGACTGAGAGAAAAACAAGGAGGAGGTGTCCATATTCGATTTATGTAGTTGCAGTGAAACAAAAATATATAAAATTATAAACTCATATATAGGTTGGGCTTGTCCAAGGCATGGTGAAATGTAAAAGTGTTTGCTAGTCTTTTCTTTTCAAGATAGTGGGTAGAAAACAAAAATAACAGGTCTGATGACGTAGATTATATATTATCCTATGAAATTCTAACTATCATTGGTATTCAATGATATTGTAACTCTTATCAACTACGATTCTTACAACCCGCAAGATAGGACAGGTTGGGAAAAGCTTGGGCGAGTAGGTGCGTTGAATCAGATTTGGGAACATATTTCACATATTGCTGCTGTAGAATTTGAAAACAAGAAAGAAACAATGTACCTTACAAGTTATAATAGCATAACTATATGTAAGATCAAAACAAAGAACAATGTATGGGTAAAACATCCGGCACCCGGTTCACATGCCCAATAAATGTCACAACTAAAATATTTCACATGCCCAATAAATGTCGAGCTAAAATATTTATGATCACTCTCACAACACTTCAATTCATTGATTGTTAAATTTATTCATTGCACAACATCAATATTTTTCAATGTTTAAACTATAGGAAAGCAAGAATTTCAAAATTCGTAATTTTTATTAATGTGAAAAATCTAAGATGGTTATGAAAATATTTCATCCAATGAAAAATTAAATAAATATATATTTCCGAAAAACTATATAACAAACATATCAATACCACTTGGATCTTTGTGATTCGTTTGACAAAATAAGGAAAATGAATTTGTGATGCCTATACAACCTTACAAAGGAGGATAATAATAAGAAATGTTATAAGTTTTAAATGAGAGAAGCCATATATTTGGAGCAAATATTGTTTGTTCTTAACCCCAAAAAATAAAAAAATAATCCAAGTACCATGACATAAAAATAGTAAAAAGACAATACATTCAAAAAAGTAAGTGATGCTTAGTTTAGCATGGAAAATCCCAATTAGAGCTTGCCATACATCATCCATTCAACAATAACCATACATCATCCATTCATACAACCATTAGGTGAAGGATTGTTCTCTCCATACAAACTGGGATATTTGATTAGAAGAATCTAGCTAATCACCTTTGCTATTTTTGCATGCCTTATTTTTTTATTGAATCCGAGCTTGCATAGATTAGGTGCACAAAATTCTTAGGCTTAGCTACCAAGGAATGAGGGGTTTTCTTAAGTGCGTGGATTTGATGTTGAAGTTGTTTGTTGGAGCTAAAAATTGCACCTTGCCCTGAGTCATAGACAACCTAGGATTTTGAGGCAACATGAGACCATCTCCAAGTTGTGGGACTTGAATTGAGACAGACCTCCAGAGAAGGCCATTTCCTCTACCTATTCATAATGTTAAACTACTCCTAGGAATTGAAATGCAACTATCTAACTCTAACTCTGTAGTCACAAAATCACGCACTTACTATTACTATTATACCGTCAAGTATGTTGTTTTATATATGGATCTTGCGTAATAAAATTATTCACTAATGACCCATCCCCTAGTCATGTCATCGATTTTATTGGTTGTTGTGGTTACTTATCTTACACATCTTGATTTAGGTTATTATTATTGTCATTAGTAGTATATGGTCATCAGTCATTTCTGCAGTTCTAGTCATCTCTTAGGATGTCTCAGATGTCATTATTAGCTCAGTTGTCGTCTCTGGTCTTTGACTAGGGCACCCAGGGAAGGATTGGGGTGCCCATGGGTGCCCCGGTCCTTGTTTTGGGTGCCCTGTTTCCATCACAATTGGTTTTCTAATTCTTGTTTGAGGTTGACACTTTCAATTTTCTCTCCCATTCCCCTAGGTACTAGTCGACATGTTGGGTCATTAGTGTTGAAATTTGAGAAAGATCCCTATATAAGCACAACATACACACCATCACAAGGGTGGTATATTATTCTATCAAAGGGCTAGCTATCTACTAAGGCAAGGGATTGCATTTGGGCTTCTATATCACATCACACTGCATAGGAAAAGGGAAAGTCTATTCTATTCCACCCACCATTTTGCATTCTATCTAGCTTATCGCCCACGTTATCTCTATCTCATTATCGCTAGGGCCTAGGCACATTATTTTACACACAAAGCACATAGAACTACATGGGGTCTGAGATGTAGTACAGCAACGCTTAGTTGTAAGTCCACCATTGTGGCAACTAAGGATAGTCTGACCTATTCATATGCATCTTTCTTTATTTAGGGTTTTATGCTTTGTATGGGTTTTTATAGGTGATATTTCATTGCATCATTGCGGCATCATCAACGAAGCTACTGCGGCACTCACCCAACAAAGAGTGAAATATTACGAAGACCTAGCGACCACTGCCATATTAGATCCTAATATTTTCTCTGAGCAAACCAGAGCACCCACGGGCACCCTTGTCCTCCCACAGCCCCCATTTCAGCTAAATCCTCATCTACAACAATTTTTTGAGGTGCTCCGACATACCTTTTCCTACCAACCCAAACACACGATTCAGCTCCATATCACTACATGAGGTAAGTACCATCTAGGTTAGTACCTTATCCCTTCTATTTCATTCATTTCATTTCGTTTAAAATATTAAAATAATTATTTAGCATTTGTATTTCATTTTACATTAGTTATTTCATTGTTGTGCTTGTTTAAATTAGCTTAAATATTCAGATTTTAGTTAATCATTTTGGTGAACCCATACTTAGATTGATTTTTCCCTAGGATCCACTTCAAACCTTAATGGTGAAACAATCTTCTTCTCCCTCTCATCCCATCATGTCTCACTATAGCACCAATCCTATTTATGATGAGGTAGTTATCGCCGAGCTTACAACTCTTTATGCTAATTGTACTATGCCTACTCATACTCAACAAGAACTTTTAGATGGTGAACGTTTTGTACCTATTAGTTTTGAAAATTATCCACTTGGCATTAGTATTGTTTCTCACCTGGTAACATTTACTCGTTGTACACCTTGCTATAAAATTGCTAACAATCCACCTTCTAACGTTTCTAAAGAAACCTGGATGATTCTCTCATTGATTATATGATAGGAATTGACAAAAACTCACAAGGGCTTACTTGATTCTTCACCCACTCCAACCATATGTTCATCTAAATATTCTCCTAGTTCTTATGATTCATCACATGGGCATGCACTATCACATTATGTTGATGATCCTATTAATGATCTCTTTCATTTTGAATCATTATCTGATGAGGATGAACCAACTAACAGTCATGATTCTTCTACTTTTCATATGATTGAGTGTGACTTTCCTTCTTTATCCTCTCCTTCTAAGGTTGTGTCTACTCTTATGCATGAGTCCACTCCATCTCTACCTCTCCTATAGTTGTCACGTCTCCATCCTCTTCTCCATCTATCACTATATCATTTTCTCCATCTATTAGTACATCACTTTCTCCTTCTATTAGTGTCTCTTCTTCTCCATCTACTACAACAACAACATCCTCTCCACCTACTAGTGTAACATCTCTTCCATCTATTAGTATGTATTCTTCTCCATCTATTGAGGCTTCCAATGTTAGTCCTGTTATTCCTTCAAATATACCATGTTCTATGTCTCCTATTATCTCTTCAACACCTCCTACTAGCATGCCTTTAGCATCGGAATCCCCCTCGTCTCCTTTTGATATTCCCATGATCACACATAATGGCAAGTTGCAATCACTTAATACTCCATTATCATCTTCTATCATTCCTCCACATGACATTTTATCTCTCATGCATGCAGTTGGTCGTCATTCTGATCATAAGTCCATTTACTCACTTTAGAAAGTAGATCTTATTACGCTTCAGTAGATAACAACTTGCTATATGGAAATCCAATCCCTAAAAATATTCACAACTCAACATTTCCAAAATATTTCATTATGCCCACCTTTACATGCTTTGATGGTACTAGTGATCCTCACTTACATTTACAACACTATCGCCAAGTTATGCATGCATATTCTAATGATAGGTTATTACTTTTAGGATTTTATGCATTACAATGGTACACCCATCTTCCATTAGTACATATTATGATATGGAAGATGCCTTCTTACGACGCTTCATTATCAATAGCGGCCCTAGGGTTACATACGATAACCTACAACATTTACATCAAGACCCTTAAGAGCCCATCAAGGATTATATCTTGCATTTTAATACATGTATGCATTAGATAGTATTTAAACCCACTGACTTAGAAAATCAATTCATATTTTGTCGTAGTTTACTCCCACATCTCAATTAACGCTTACAATATGATACTTGTGAATCATTAATTCTATTATGTTATAAAGTTATCGACTTAGAGCATGATCTTCTTTCCGCACATGTCATTGCTCCACCACATGCTCCTACTACCACTACTATTATATCATCTAGTGCTCCTCCATCAACATCGGTGGAGCATCCTATACAATCTCCACCACCACCTAGTAAACAAATTAGGCAACCTCATTCTATTACATCACCTAAGCATAATTCTATTCCTCCTCCACGACAGGCTCCTTCTACTCCTCCTCCATGACAAACTCCTTCTCCTCCACCTATCTCATATGAACCATTACACTTCTCAAATCACGCTAGACCTCATGATATATTACATGTTTTACTTGGTAGGCATATTATTCATCTACCCTCTAATCAACATCATCCTCCACATAGATTACAGTGTCAGCGTGACTAGCATTATTGTAATTATCATCGCATCACCATCCATTGAGATAATGATTGTTTATCCATCCACAAGAGACTAGTCCAATTAGAAGAACAAAGCATTATCTCCTTTGGCCCTTGTTCACATGAACGGTCTATTTCTCCGCATACGTCAGTTTCTAGAGATCCAATTATTACTTACTCATCGCTAGGGTTTATCACTCATGAGTATTCTCCATTACATCCAAACACTGCTCCATTATTGCATCTACTTGCATCATGTTGCTATTTCACATAGACTTCCACCACATGCTACACATTCCATCACACCTACACTTGACATGCAGTTCAGCTCATATGCTCCATTGCTTCTATCCCACACTTCCACTTCCTACTCGTCACCACCTCAAAATTTGGTAGGTGACCACTATCACCTTACCCCCCAATGAAACACTTATGTTCTTACGGTTATTACACGACTATTGAGGGTTATCCTATAAGAACCTTTCATCAAGCGTTTCATCGATCTATCTAGTGCACTCAATCATTTCCCTATGATGCACTCTTGCTTATGTGGCCATTCTTATATCACTGGGGTCCTAACTAAATGAGCCTATTCATCTACACACTAGGGGGCATCACTCATTTTCCCTCCCTACTCTTATCACTCTAACACACATTTTATCATATGATTATCTATTTTTACAACCATTCTACTAACTATACGTTACTTGCGATACACAATTCATCAATTCGATTACATTTATTTATCATTAGTCCATTGTTCTTACTATGATACTATAACATAAACAAATATACGTCACACTACATCATCACATATTCATTATGAAGAGTTACCTTTTGCAATCATGCATCATCTATTGTTACATATACGCTACTATCATCATCATACTAATTCCACATTATAAAAATACATTTCATTTACAACTCAAAATTATCATCATTCACATTACACACTTTTATCAACATTATACACATATGCCTATATAACAAATAACGTACAACACATCGCTGTCATTAACAAACCATACAACATCGATACATAAAATTAACATATCTCAAAATAAATCAGTCCATATATATGCCACATACAATCGCAAGTAGGGTTATATGAGACATCCATATAAAGCATCCATTAAACTTAACTCCTTCTACTCAAGACTAAAATGTAGATTTTTCAAGGCCAAAATCTGAAAGGATATGCAAATTTAAGTGGCACAATAGATCTGGAATATTCCTTAAAAATGTGATCAAGCCATATTATAAAATTCCAACAACTCTTTAATGAATTTAATACCTTTTTCACCTTAACTGATTTATGAATTTTTCTAGTCATATAAGGATAAAATACTAATTTTTAGGAAGCAAAAGAAGCTAGAATATTCCTCAGAAATCTGTAGATAAAGATGATTGAAAGAAACACTCCTAATCCTTCAAAATTGATGAAAAATGATTGCATTTAGTTCATAAAATCAGCTTGAAATATGACAGTACAGATCAAACTAGTTACCTCTGAAAAACAACTTAGAATGGCTGCAAAGTGGGTCACTCAACCTTAGAAAAATAAAAAGTAACAAATGCACTCAATCTTCAAAACCCTCTATAAAAAGATTTGCAAAAACCCTTCACAACTATTGAAATAACTCTAAAAATTAATCCTTGCAAGCACCATATAATCTCCGAAGTAAAAATCCCTCACAATACTCCAAGAGGGTTTTCATCCTGTTGTCACTTTCCCAAGAGTGGTGAATTTTCCTCTTCAATTTTTAAATTTTTGGATAAAGTGACTATCAAAATTCCTTTGTAAAGGTCCCCTAAGAAATATCTAATTTCAAACAATTAGTCATTTTCCAAAACTTAGTTTTGGGGATTTTTCTTTGTTAGGTGGGTATTTGGGGTTTTCTTGTCCCTCATGTCCCAAGTTCCTCCAAGCCGTCTGTTCCCGATTTTACGCTTTTTCTGCATAGCCATGCTTTTCCTTTATTTTCGGTCATTTCGATTTTCGGTGAAATCATGTCCCGATGTCCCAAGGACTGTCTGTGTCAAATTTTTCTGACTTACCCGATTTCAAAGGTGTCAGCTGCAGGTGTTTCGATTTTCATGTCCAAGGTGTCCCAAGTTCTCCTTGACCTCCATTTCATCACAAGAACACTTTTTCCCATTTTCATTCACTATGGATATTTCAGCTTCGCGTGTCCCACATGTCCCGTTGTCCCTTGGGCTGGTTGTGTGCATTTTCTTTGCCTTTACTACTTCCCATTCAAATCGGATGTTTTAGCTCAAAGTGCGTCCCAAATGTCCCCGTGTGTCTATGGGACAATTGTGCACATTTGTTCTACCTCTTTCGATTTTCATTATCTTAGGTCGACATAGAGTATTTATTACCTCATTTATTTCACCTCGCTGATCTACTTGAATCAGGATGTGCATAAATAGTCAGGGTAATTGGTTATTTTAACATAAAACTTGTATTTTCTAAAGTCTTTTTAGTTTCTCCCTCTCCATTATTTGTAGTCATGGTCGAGTCCTGCTCTATTATTTTTAAATTTATAGGTACAAGGGAAGATGTGAATCGTCAAAGTATAACTCGAAGAACTAAGAGGATTTTATCACAGACCTTTTGCTCCTACCATAAAATGAAGATCAATTATAAGGGACACGAGCACTTATCCTCTTTGGAGACGAATATACCATATATAGGTGATAGTGAGGCTCAACACCTTGATTTAGATGATTTCTAGGTGCGTATTAATTGTCAAAACCCTTCTCCCATTGCTCACTAATTAAGGAGAGTGGAATCGCAGAGGCAGGGGTTTTCCAATTTTTGTCCAATGTGCCGATATAGTGTTACCTCAGGGTAATCATTCAATCCAGAGACAAAGGAAATTTTTGACCCTCAAGGACAAATAGTGGCTCAACTTGATGAAAATTGTATTAGCACTACTTTCAAAATCCCCACGATTGAAGGCTTGAACATTCTTACCAGGGATCGAACAAAAATTCTTTTTGATCAAGACAATGAACGGTATAAGAGTAGAATGGCCAAGTCTTGGTTTAAGAACCCAAAGAAAGGAGCCTCAAGGCTACCCAAAATAATGTACATGGTTGATTTCAATGAATAATTGTCAGATGTTATCACTCTCCTTTCCAGGATAATGGGAATTCCCTCCACCAATGAATTCCATTATTGGATGTGCCCTTATATCAATATTATATGTGAGGGTAAGAAAAACTTGAATTGTGTGGGAATAATTTGTGACAAATTTAATCAATCGCGATATGTTCAAAGGACACAAAATTTTTACATGACCTCTTTATCCGATGTACACATTGTTGCTTATAGAGAATGGTTGGGTTTCTCCCTTATTAAAGACAAGAAATATGCTCCTATCTATGTATATTGTCCACAGTTAACTCTAAAGGTCAGCAACCATCATTTTAGGAGGGTGAATGATGCATTCACTATGTACATTGTCAGATTGTTAGAAGGAGATACCACTAGAATATTTTCAGATGAAGAAAAACAATTGATCAATGTCTATGGCAATTTTTCACTCAATTCAGGAAATTCTCATATATATGATTGGCTGGATTTGAGGGACAACCCCTGAAACTTCCTATGTAATGTAGTGACAAAATGGATTTGGTTGAGATATGTAGACAGTTAGATAAATTGCATAGAACTTACAGGGATAAGAATATTACAGGTATCCAGTTCCCAATCACTTTGGGTAACTACACTTGCAAGACTACTTTGGATGCTCAGAACATTGACAGAACAATTGCCCATCTTACCCTTTATTATTATAAACCTAGAAATTTCTTTGATATTAAGGAGTTCATTTCCACTAATTTCAGAATGGGTTATCGCACGGTACCTTTTCGATATCAAGACTACATTGGGCCGATTGTTGTGATGACTATGAAGCTCGGAGAAGATATTATGGAATATTGTCTCTACAAAAAATCAAGGATTTTGGTGTATATAATGTTCCTAAAGGATTTGAGGATGATGATGAGGAACTGTAGTCACTTGAATATGAGAGATCAATCAAACACACTCCTATTGAAACCATTTATTGGTTTGTTAAGGAGAGAGATGATTTAAAGGAGCTCATCAACCCTATCTTGGTGAGAACTAGGATTGGTTTGATAGAAAAATGAAGATGATTAGAGAAAGAAAATCTAGGTCTACTTCTCAAGATACCTCCACCCCTAAAAATAAATGCCTTCATCAAATCCTAAAGCACATGAACAATATGTTCCTTCTCCACCAAAATCTTCAACTTTGGTGTACATATTATCCAATTTTACGCACATGGAAAAATTGGAAAACAGGCCTTATTACGATCAAATCACTGACATTGGTCCTGTGGACCCACTTATGGTCAACAAATGTTGTCAAATCAAGAATAAAGAGATGACTCCTCGGAGGAGCTTGTGCCTTGTCCTAACTCGGTCATAACTTAGATCACAAGCCTTATACGAGTTCATGAGTAGGAAATGTAAGCTCGATATGAGTTTGGCTTGTCGAGGAGCGGAGGATGTTTTGATGGTTGGCTCATTGAGGAAAAGATGATGAAAGAGCTCGACTCGGTTTAATTCAACATGGAGAGATCGATGAAAATTTGGAATATGAACTCGGTTTTAATGAATCGACGAAGACAATAGCATAAATGACCGAGCCCGGTCTTGATAAGATAACCCGCAAAGAGAAATCATGTCGAGTTCGCGGTGAGTCATAGTTAAAGGAATGAGTCGACCACCATACATAGAGGTCGATATGATGTTGCTCGCAATGAGACCAATGGAGCTCAAGCTTGGACTAATAAACCACCATGCATAGAGTTGGATAAAATGTGAGAAACAAGATGAAAGTGGAGGTAACACGCCTACTTCACTAGCTTGCAGCTTCATCTATAACCACCATATCAAACCCATGGGCTAGGCACTGGAATAACTTCTAGCCACTACTAGAAACAGTAGTGAACACAATCTCAGCCTCATTCACAAAACTTGCCTCAAGATTTGATCGAGCTTCTTCCATGGAAGCGACTTTCCAAAGTGAAAGGGCGAGACAACTCAACTAAAACTTTATCTCGTTCTTCTACTACAGCGGCAAGATTTTACAACAATCGATCATGAATGTGGTTGCAAAAACCCTATTAGGATCAACACCAAGATTGGTTCCTTGGGATCACCAGCGGCACCGATCATTTCACATCCACTCTCTCTGGAGGCCACTCATTTTCTCGAGATAAGTTTACTTCTCTACCTCATGAAAAGGCTTTGCGTATAGCCAATTACTTCCAATTACGACACGACACTGAGGAGAATTTCAGTTCTCCTAGGAGAATTTCAGTTTTACCAAAGTGGTCCGAGCATTCGATACAGCATTGATGCATGCATCGTTTTCCTAAGATAGTATAAAATCTTTTGAGCGCTTCCAACAAGAGACCTGAGGAAATTTATTACAAAGATTCTCTATCGAGATCTTACTTGTTTTACGATGTAACTCATGGAAGTGGATCTCATAGAGGTGGAACTGTTTCATATCAGAATATTCATGGAGCATAATTTGCTTTGCAATTATATGAGCATCTTCAACGAGTCACTAAGTTGGCGAGCATAAAGGATTCTGTCGGAATTATCACACCTTACAAGCTACAGCTGAAATGTTTGCACCGAGAAAATGATGTCTCCTCACGCTGAGTGGAAAAGTGGAAATCGGTGGCCATCTGTCCAAAATGAAATATGGCCAAATGATAACAAAACCCCACACTCCAATCCCGGATGTGGGAAATAAGGCGAGCAATGCCAAGTGGGTTTTCGTGGATGGCAAGCAGAAGAAATTCCACGCGGGGGAGATTCGCAAGACCGCCCAGTGGAAATATTGGGATTGGTAAACCATGATCAAACTTCCGTGAATGGGAGAAATCGGATCAAACCGCCAGTGCGAAATATTACGATGGCTATCCATCATGAGACTTCCACATGGGCCATGTAAACAGACTTTCACGTAGCTGGAGTGGTCCGAGTCTTTTTGCGAATCACCTAGGAGGAAATAGTGAGTGGCGAATTGAGTAGGTCATGGGTTAAAAACGTCGTGATACCATTTCAGAGGATGACCCAACCAAGGCGATATGTTAATGGCTCGGCTTGGGCTCATATGTCGAAGAGTTTGACAGAAAGCAATTCTCAAAAAATCCACGTAATTCTCCTTGTCCTCTCGTAGACCCAAACTTGATGTGGTCAGAGACAAGCTCCCACGCATCGGCAAAGTAGGCATGACATTGCGGTCTAAGAGAGAAGCCTTTTTATGAACACTTCCAACAAGCGAGTTTGTCCAACCGTGTGTTATTATCTTTCAAGATGTCGAATGCATGCTTATCCTTATTCATCGAACTCGGATCGAATAAAGAAATTCAGATGAAACAAATATTCACTGCCGCCGTGTACGATGGATTGGAGTCATGCCATTCAAGGCTTCATAAAATTTGCCTGAATCAGGAGATGAAGGTTTATTACGGTGCAGAATGAAATGATTCATATTGCTCAGCACTTCTTCTCCTAGAAACGAATTGAATGTGAAGGTCAACTCTGAAATACCTGGTCGGCCGTTTTGTATGCCACATCTTTGTCACTTGTAAATGGTCTCTTTGAGAAACTCTGTGGGTAGTAGGCAATATTTATACCCTTCCATTATGTACGTCCAATCAGACAATAAAAAGTATTCTTTTACCAGGTTCAGAGAAACTGTGTT
Source organism: Taxus wallichiana var. yunnanensis (assembly GCA_018340775.1). Classification (NCBI taxonomy): domain Eukaryota; kingdom Viridiplantae; phylum Streptophyta; class Pinopsida; order Cupressales; family Taxaceae; genus Taxus; species Taxus wallichiana. Next base: position 500,716,266 of record CM031241.1, read on the forward strand.
TTTTTACAATGGACGATTATACTGCAGTTTCAAGCTAATTTTATCTAGCTTATTTCTATTAGCTTTGATCCACGATCCACGACTAAGGAAGAATAGGAAGAATTCATGGTCATGTTACTCATACATTTTCCAAGGTCCTCTTATGCCCCCAGTGGCAATTGTTGATTGGCCAGTTCAATGTATTTTTAGGGGCTCTTTGACCAAAAATCAGTCTTAAGGGTGTCTATCGACATGTTATGGGCATGAGCACGGGTCATCATCATGGCAAGTTTAGGTCTTTATTGATAATGGCATTTTCTCATCGTTTGGAAGGTACAAATTGTGCTTATTATGGCAAAGCCAAAACATTCTTACTACAAGTGTTATATGATGAGGAAGAATCAGCATTGTGGTAAAACCATTCTTTTTAGAAATATTGGGTTAAGCTCGGTATTAGTGAGTTTGAGCCCGGAAAGGTAAGATCGTTTCTTTTATGAAGAGCTCGGTGACTTCGCAGTGAGCTCGTGGTGATGTTTCATGAAGTTTGAACGTGGAATGCATAAATGGCCTCGAGTTAACAGAGGAAAATGATAAGAATCGAGTTTGATAGCTCACATTCAAGGACTCAATGCAAAAGAGCCCGATTACCAAGGCAAGGAAAGAGTTAGTGTGGGGTCAAAAATCGATTGAAGTTAGAGGATTCAAAGCTCATCGAGTTTGAGATTTGTGCGGACTCTATCCACATGGACCCCCTCCTCTTCAAGTCAAACGGGTCAACGGGGTCCTGACATTATGTTAATTAAATTAATATTTTTATTTAAATATTTTAATAATAATATTTATTATTATTATTTAAATATTTTATTTAAATATTATTTTAATTAATTAAGAAGACTAGGTCATTAGGTAATTAATGACCCATGATGGAACCTTCTCAAGTGGTTTAACTAACTGTAATAAATACATCATGGGCCTTCATTTTAGGAATGTAATTATGACCATTTCCTCTTCTTTCTCACATATTCTTCTATAAATGTAAGTTGGAAGCTCATTTCAAAGGGTTCCAACAGTTGCATAAGTTGACAATTAGATATCTCGTAGTGTATATACTTTTCAAGAATCCTCTCTCTTACAAGTTGTTTTTGTGTGTTGAGAGAACTTTCAAGCCTCCTCTTCAAGACCTGTAATGGCAACTATTGCCTCTTTTTGAATGTATGATGCATTGTGCATGTTATTGAAGCAATAAAAGTGTGTGTTTTGTGACTAATCTCAATCCTTTCATCCTTCGTGCTTCTTTGTGCCTTTCTTGTTTGCGGAGTACACTTTGTGCAAGTTTAAGTTTCTATTAAGGATCTTGGAGTTATGTGCTTATCGAGTGGTGGAGTATCGAAGATGAGTTGAGTTGTGGTGTCCATTCATCCTTCTTGAGTTCATCCTTCTTCACCTGAAACTGTATATTTCTCGCCATAAAGTTTAACAAAGGGAACACGTGTGTCTTAGTTTGTGGTATCATGTACCTCTCTAAGTTACAGGATGATGACGTAGGTGAAGTTGACTGTGGTGCACACACCCTCTTCAAATTAACACTTCCCGAGTCTGAAACACCCTTTATTTTGTGCATCACCATCCCTAGTATAGTTTCATTTCTGTAAATCCCTTTCCCTAAAACCCCATGAAAATGTTAGCGTAGGATTAGATAATCATTTTTGTTACACTAGGAGTAGAGACACTTAGTTTAGGAAGAGGAAGCTCGGCCTTCTCCTAGGTTCACCTCGAGCCCAAGTCCCACAATGATGAGAGGTGATCCCATGTGTCCCAATCACACCCAACGTCCTATTCACATCCTTCCATCCTAAAGGGTGCACATGAACAATTTGTTCATTCTCCACACAATCTTCAACTTAGGGGTGTACACAAAGAAGGGAAAAGCTAAGAAGGATGATAAGGTAGAGGAGGTTATTCAAGAGAGTGAGAGGCTACCCTCTCCTAAGAAAATTGAAACAATACTTGATGAGGGAGAAATCATGGACCTTGGTGATGATGAAAGTGAAGGAAAATAACAGGGAAAGTCCGAAGAAAATGATCTCGAGGAAAGCAGTGTGAAAAAGGATCAATTAAAGAAACCAGTTTCTAAATCATGTATCTACTAAGGAAGCTCCCACCACCCAAACTAAGACCTTTGTGTTAGAAGTGGTTTTTGTACAAACTCTAAGTGCTATGAGTGCACCTGCACTTGGACCCATTGCTCCTTCCACTTCTAGTTCTTCCTTTTCTTAGGTACAACCATTTTTGGAAAGCAAGAAAAAAAGGCCACTTCAAGTATTATTGATCCTAAGTTTGATGTAGTGGCAACACTTTTGGGTACTACTCCTCCCCTCCAGTTAAAAGGATAAGGTCACATCTAGATTGGTTTCAAACTCTCAAGGCCAAAAATTCATGGAAATTACAAGACCCAAGCTTGACAAAGATGAAAAGGACCTATCAATGGGTGATTTAGAATTAACAAGAATTTCTCTTGGTGAATCAACACCTGAAAGTGAGGTACATAACCTGAGGGAGAAATGTGTCTAAAGTGATTGAAAGAGTTGAAAAGGGAAGCAGACATAGGAGTAGTTGGAGGAGTAGAATCAAATTTTGTCAAGTTTCATCAAATCCTTATTAGCAGAGGATAAGGTACTTGACCCAACTCCCCTAGCTTCCATCCCACCACTTGCCATTCTGTCTAATGATGAAGTTCAAGCCATCAAATATATTCATAAGCATGCCACTTATGGGAAGGAAATGGAAGCCATGGTTGATGACCTGATAATCACAGGTTTAAATTTCATTGAGGAAGCATTTAAGGCATATGACAAAATTTCTAAGATTTAGTTAAAGTTCACTACAACACTTAGTGGTTTGGATAGGGAATTGAAATTATGGAGTGAATGTATTCAAGATATTAGACTAATGAGTGATACATATGTACAAATCCTCTTGGAAAATAAGGTATTTGATGATGCAAAGTTGAATCTGTCTAAGCAGTGGGTTTTCAACATTGACTGGAAGATAAAGGTTCTTGAAGAAGCCATTGGAGAACTCATAAACATGTTACAAAAAGGAGAAGATTTTAAAGCTTGTGTCATGTCTTGCCTTCCAGGATATTCATTGCCAAATCTTCAAGGAGAATTCAAATGATAAATTCACTATTCAAGAAATCAAGTCTCAATTCAAGACATTTGTTAAAGAATATTTGTTCAAGCAAGACACCATATCCAAGGAGAAGATGAAAGAAATTTGCACACTTTGTGTGACAACTATCACAGATGCCAATAAAGAGTTCTTAGAAAATGTAGAGTTTGGAAAAGAAATGGAAAAGTGTCTGGGTAGTTGGACTCATGCAACTTCCAATACAACAATTCCTCGGGGCATGGACATAGCTGAGGCATTGAAAAGATTTAGAAATCAAGTACTCAAGACAAAAGGGACTATAAACACTTCCTCCAACATCTCAAAGATCCTAGTTCATATTCTCCTTTCTTATTTAAAATATATAATTAAGGTGGTTATTTATCTCTTTAGTCATATGTTATGGAAACAAGAGATAAATTAGGTTGTAATATTTAATTAGATACTAAATTTTGAGATTAAAAGAAAGGAAACTGAAAAGGCTCTTTTGTAACCGTTTTTTGGGTTATTTAAAGAACTTTTCTTGTCATTGTAAAGGATGGGATTTTTATATCTTGGATGTAAAAGAACATTGAACTATTAATCAATAAAAAGAAGTTTAACCCTCTCTCATACTTTCTCTTTCTATTCCTTGTCTGATTCATATGAAGCTATGCATATTTAAGCAAGAAATTTGTGTCTTTCAGTTGATATGGATTTGGAAATTTGTGTCTAATATATGCATGTCCTGTGTTTTTATATGCGTAGTTTGAATCTTGTTATTTAATCAAGCATCATTAAGATATCATTCTACAATATATGTGTCTGAAAGTTCCCCCTCTCTTCATTTTGAATACCAGTTCTTCTTTTCCTCTTTCTTCTGTATTGAAAATCTTTGGATGAAGGCATCTAAAATATCAAAATCTTTACCAAAATATTGAAAAATGTTTATATTGTAAATAAGTGTTTTGGATTTTATCTTTTGTGTTCAATAAGGGAACCTCTCCCATAAAGAGGAGGGACTACTATCCCCTAATGTTGCTTGTTTTCAAGATCAAATTCTACAACCAACACATCCTCTAGAAGTGAATACTAAGGGTTTTCGTCCTTTGAATATTTTTGCCAAGCTACAAGCTTCACACATAAAATTAGAAATTATATAATGATCATGGAATGCCTCCCAAGAAAGTCAACTTCCATCCTTTTAAGGGAAGAAGAGACCCAAAGGAGACCTCCCAAGCACCCAATCAATATACAATGATTTTTCTAAGCATATTCCACCCGTTTCCCTATCTAGGCCAAGTCACATTTTTCCATAGGGAAGATATAAGAATAATATGGCATTTTATTTCTAAGTTCCCATTATCCCTCCTTAAGGCAAAGTTACCATTTCCCTTAGGAATAATAAAAATATAGTTAGACCCCCTTAAACACTAATATTTTCCCCTCAAGGAAAGTCACGCTTCTCTATAGGGATTACAATTTTTTTATAAGTGCTTTCTTCTAGTCATTTTATAATTAAGTCAAATAAATTAATATAAGTGTTTATTATTTTCTTTTCTTTTAGGTACTTTATAATAATTTATTGTCACTTAAGTCACCCTTGTGTCCCCCTTTAGCCGTTGAGTAGACAAAATAGGCTAAAGGTCTTCAAACTATTATTCTAGAAAGAGGGACATTTCAGTCCTCCCTTCCCAAAATTGCTTGCCCACAAGCAATTCTGAACTCTTTTGTCTAAGTGCCATGCACAATAGACAAAATGTGCTTAAAGTGTCTCATGATCTTAGCACTTGTAATGTCAGATGAGATAAATCTTGCCACCAATTTCCCTTGACAAGGTATTCATATTTACATGGTTATTCCCAAGGCATTATATAATGCAAAGTATAAATTTCATTATCTAAATCATTACTCTTATCAAAAGAAATCTGAATATACTGCAAATATGACATTAGTTTGTTTGTGTCTACCTCATGGACTCACTATGGTTCACAAAAGGCTAATTTTCTTCATAGTTCAATTGTTTGTAATGCAGTGTCCTTTTCTTCTTCAACCACCTCTTGTAAAATCTGCTCCTCTTTAAATATTCCAATCATATTATGGGCTGCCATTCTTGGAGGAACTCCTTTCCTCATGCCTTGCAAAACAATTTCCTTGTCTTGCACTTTGAATTTTCAGCTCCATGGTTTGATAGTTTTGATGAAAATCACCCAAGGATTGGAGTCATTGGACACCAAAAACTAAGTCCAACCCACCAATTCTAATAACATAAAATTTGTCACATACCTCATGTCCTCCCAAATGAATTGAAGTTGGGGAATTCTCTTGGTGTATGTGATTAAATGCCCATTTTTCACAACCACATTGAATCCTTAGAATTATTCCTCTTGTAAGCCCAATCTAACAACCAAAAATTCATCATTGAAGTTGTGTGTTGTTCCCCATCAATCAAAATTGTGATCTTTTTCCCAAGAAGATCACCCTTCACATGAAATGCATTAAAACTAGGAAAAAATGTTAGTGTAGCCAAGGTAACACCCGTGACAACCACCTTATCTTCTTTCGTTTGATCTTTCTGATCAAAATTACATTCAACTTGATCATCATCAGAAATAACTTCAATATAATGAACATATCCCTTACCTTTGCAATGATGATTGGGTGTCCATGGTTATTTACAATTAAAACATAATTTCTTCATCCTTAGCTCATTCTTTGTTTCAATCTCAGCTTTATTTCTCTCCCATTTTTATGCTCTATTTAGCTGCCCACTAATTGTTGTTCCTTGCTTCACATTTGGGGTTATGATTGAAGGTTCATGCGGACTTGTGTGCTTCCCCAAAGATGATGTTTTTTGCTGCCCTCACTACATATTTTTACCTTTTCCCACTATAAATTCTAGATTTAGTGACCTTTTTATGGCATCTTGAAGGGATGGAGGCTCAAAAGCCTTTATCAAACCTCTAAGCGGTTCATTCAAGCCTTATATGAACAAAAATCAATCTTCTCTCACTAATATCTAGAACCATGACTACTAATTTCGAAAATCTACCTTTCCAGCACCCTTCTCTCACTAATATCTAGAACCATGACTGCTAATTTCTGAAAATCAGCAACATACCTTTCCATGGATGCCTCTTTCTTGAGTTGTGCCAATTCCATGAAGTGTATTGTACGGATGAAAATTGACATGCAACCTTCAACACTCGATAGGAGGACCAATCAATGTGTGTGGCTAACTATTAGGAGATCATTGATTAAGATCTAGTAGTATGATCTCTGATAGCCGAGTTGGAAAAGGGAAGATTTAGAGGCTATGAATGGGTAGCATAAATTCCCTATGGTTTGTTTGCCTAACTTGGATCTAAGTGTTGATCTAGTTTGAAGTGTCCAAATTAACTAAGCTGAAACTAACAATCTATGCTACTTGCTGAAAGGAAAACTAATCTAAACAAATCACAAAACTGAAATATTACAATCAAAAACAACAATTTTCTTTTATTCTAAATAATCAAATCTACTTCTACACTAAAAATAAACAAGAAAAATAACCTGGTGTGGTTATTCACCCATGTTTGAGTGTATTGAAACTAAACTAACTTAAAACAAGAACTTTTCCAAATGATCTATGATATGTAGACAACCTCCTACATATATATTCTCTCTTCGATCCACAAGGATAGGAAGAAGAGGATCCGTCACCGGGAGTCTATTAATTGTTGAGTATGGAGCTAAATTACTTCTGCTTTAAAGCTGCTTGGGTTTGATCGACATCGATCTAAGCCGCAACGGTTGGCGGGCGGGTGTAATGATTTAAACCCTCTTGAAATTAACTAATTACTTGCATAATAAGTGAAAGGAAATTGATTTCTACTCTATTTGATATGTAATTAAAACTAAGGAAGACAGATCTGATTTGAAATTGAAATCTTCAATTTGAAAATAATAGCAAACAAACGGATGTACAATCTAACCTTGGATATGCAAGAGCTTTCTTACGTAAATATCCACTTTTATTTGTTGTATGTAGATATATATTTCCCTCGATTTGTTCCTTTCTTTTACTTTCTAGTGTTCATACTATGAGTCCAAGGAATTGGGAATGCAAGAAAAAAAAGAAGAAGGTTTGAGCAATGTTCATGAGTCTTGGGAATGCAAGAACAACAAAAGAAGTCGGTTGATAAATGAAGGAATGCAGTGCGGTAGAAGAGAGATAACACAAGAGATTTGAGCTTGGCTATGTAATTCCTAGCAAGATTGTGGCAGTAATACAATGCAAGATACACAAAAATTCTCAGGCCATTTTCTTAAACACAAGCATGGAATATATAAGAATTGGGGTTGGGAGGTGCCTTCATGCACAAGGCAAGAAGAAATAGTTCAAACTAGTTAAATATATTTAAAAATAGAAGAGGGAAGGATAACCATGCAATCAAAACTAATTTTAGACAATTTGGCTCACATGCACCCTAGAAGTGAAGTTAAGTGAAGCATCGCATGTTTAAAACATGCATGATGGAATATGGAAAAAGCGGGCAGGACCGCCGCCTTGCCTGGGCGACGGTTTCAGAACCACCACCTAGGTAGGGTGGTGGTCCTAGCACTAAATGCCAAAACATGCACAGAAAGAGGCGTGGAGCTAGGAAGAAGCGTGGAAAGGCTAAGTAAGGATGTTTAGGCTACAAATATACATTGCGAATGGGTTTTGGAGCTCGAACACCTTTTGAAAGGACCTGAATCATCATTGGGGATTCTCGTAACCATTTTTTCGACAATGTAGCACATGTAATTTTGGGTGCGTACATATTGCCTCCTCGGAGAAGCGTCTTAGCCATGAAAAGGCGTAAAATGTAGAATCCGAGTATGGCATTCTCGAAATGGGGAGTTAGAAGCTATACCTGACATACCCGTGTGTCGAAACATTGTCACCATCCAAACTCCCGTTACTTGAAAGAGAAAAAGAAGACTCAAGTGTAGATAGATAAAATATCAAAAAATAAACACTAAATTAAAATGACAAGAGGACTTACCATTTGTGTGGGGATATAGAGATATACTACGCACAACGCTCCGACCTCAGTAAACACATACACTCAAAATGAGGTTATAACAACGTATGTATATATATATATATATATATATATATATATATATCTAAACTCATTTTCAAATTCATTTGTGCATATTGACTTGGTGATTTTTGAGCTCTAGGGCCCACGTTGACCATTTTTTTTTTTGAGTATGGTTGAATTGGAATGGATTTGGGAATGGTATTTTGTGTTAGGCTTGGCCCTTTGCTTTATTTGAATGATTTTGAGAAGAACTCCTAAGAAATTCGTAACTAGAACAGTCATAAGGGGCCTCAAAGAGGCGAGATAGGCAGAGTTCCTTTATTGCTTAGTCTCCATTTTGTGAGGCATATATGATGTTTTGGTATTTCATGCTCATTATGAGCGTTTTGACCACACCTAGTGTGCGATGGCATTGTACAAAACTATGACACACCATGATATGTACAGATATCTATTTTTGGCTTGGTAATCCTTGCATAGAGTTGAATTCCATTTATGATTTGATTCACGTGTGTACTCTTAGATGTTTAGAATTTCCATTTTTATATGCTTTTCAGAATGTATGCAATGGATATGAATGCTAACAAAATGATTTATTTTTATTTTATTTTATAATGCTAACATGTGATAATGTAGACACAATGTGATGTTGAGTTTTAGTTTCTTTAAGAAATATTTGGTACTTCATGTTGTCTTGGAAAAATGTGGTGATACAATGATATGATGAGTAAATGTACTTGCCCCACTCCTAACTCCACATAACCAGTAAGATGCTAGGGCTCAACACCAGAGTGAGAAATGGCACAAGTTATGAAAATTTATTGAATGGTAATGATGAGGGAAAGACAATAATTTGATAGAACCAAATTGAGACACTACAACCTTACCCTACTCAAGCTACTTCATAGTTTAGAATGTGATTTTATTTCTAGTTTATCTAGAATTAGATCCGTAGATGGCCACTTGGTTGAAAAAATCTGGTTTTGAGGTTTTAAACTCTTTTGGAATTTTGGACATCTAACTCACTTTGCTTTTTTTGACTTATGATTTCACAATATTTTAATGGATTGTTTCTAACTTTCAATTTTATCAAAGAGACCCCCTAAACCTTGCCCCATGCTACTAGTAAGAAGTATGGGCTCATCACCGTGGACAAGGCATAGGTGAGTGAGGGCATTTCTCTCCTTTCCCAACCATACATCACCACTAAGAGATGCAAGGCTCAACACTGAAGGTTGGTAGGAAAAAAATGTGTAAGATAAAATTTTATGTGGATTTGCATTTGACTTACTTATTTAGGAAAAATGTTTAGAATGTTCTTATTTCCAAAGAGATGTATACGAGATAGATGCGACACCATGAAGCTTCTAGAACAGACTATAGGAAAAGAATTCTAATCTAGAAAGAGACTAAAGTAGAACCAAGTATGCAGGCCTTGGTATGGTTATGATCAAAACCTTATCTTATCTTATTTGGATTGATGAAATGATTAGGAAATAATTGATGATACCATGAAGATTTGAAGAGACATGATTTGAATGTTTTTCCAATGTTTTCAGAAGTTTTTAGGAGTTGCTATAAGAATAAGTCCCTTGATCATAAATTTATGAAATAAACTGGAAGATGAAAATGAAATGCGGATGGAGTAATATACATATGTAAATGAAGGTGAAACTACATGTCATGATAGTTAAGGTGAAGAAAGTTGACAAATATCAAATTCTTCACCCCTAAAAGTACACAATGGAGAACCATGATCCTCAAAATTTCCGTTCTCTTGTCACAGACCTAACATTCCAGGTTTAAACTTACAACCCTTTCCTGGAAGTGTATATGTCCAATCATTAAATTCATTTTTCTGAGAGAGGCATTCGTGCACCTCCTTGTCACATTCTTGAGACATGGTGTGTGGGTGAGCATGACTATGTTGCTTGGCCTTGCTTCCTATGTAGAGCATTGTATTTACTTGTGACACTTGATGAATGATGAGACCTTGCCCATGGATATGGAAAGCTTAGTTTTAGATGCACATGGGTTGAAACTAGGGTTTAGAATAGAAAAACCCTTAGAGATGGTTTTGAAGGGCATCGTTTCAATCTCAAATTTCCCTTCTTCGTTTATTAATTATATCATGTTTAAACATAGACCTAGGTTGTCAGAGGGAAGAGATACTTAAATGAGAAGACTACCCATCACCTGTGGCTCAAATGGGAGGAAGATCGGATCGTCACTTTCTAAGAGTTTCATAATTTTCTATTGTGGTCTTAGTGGACACTGCTTCCACAGATATTGATTTACCTTTATCTTTCTTTACCACCTCAAATGTTTTTAGGTCAACAACTTCAACCTTTGGAATGTCCTGGGGTGACTAGACTAACTCTTTTGATGGAGGTGGTTTGTTCAATTGATTCGTAGGAAGTTCATACTCCGTATGGACTACTTTCTTCTTCTTGAGGTTTTCTAAGTGTATATCGAAGGGCTTAGGATCCCCTTGAGCAATGAAGACCTTCCCTAAATGGAGGAATATAATCTCCTGGAACATGGTAGAAGGGATAGCCTTCATTCGATGAATCCAGGGTCTCCCAAGGATCATGTTATAACTTGTTTCCCTGTCGATAATGTAAAAATCCATCAAGATGGTTTTGGACCAAGTGTGACTTGGAAGAACTATGGTTCCAATCGAGGTCGCTTTAAAATCATTGTACCCCGCATAACGTGTTTTTGTAGAAAAGTAATTTGTCTCTCCATATCCCAAATTTTGTAAGAAAGATAAGGGAACCACATTTACAACAGCCCCATCATCAATCATGGCTCTCTTAATGCAATTGTTATAAACCCACACTTGTAAAAATAAGGCAGGATCACCTCTTTGGGCAATTTCTGCGTCAGATGACATCTTGTCTATATCTAAAACCTAGTATCCCTATCATTCTGTCCCAGAGGATGTATGTCAAAGTCAATATGATTTATTTGAGAACTAGGAGGTGGCATAACATGGATTAAATGACCAAGACCTAGTGCATTGAGAAATGTAGAATGATTTGCGTAGTGAATTCTTCAAAAAATCTAGAAATGAAATGTGAGAAAAGGTCTTGTTTAAATCTGATATCAAATCATAGGCTCCTACTAGTTTAGCGATTGTAGGAAGTCATCTCATGGGAAGGAAAGAGTGGGTAAGGGTTGTGAAACATAATCCTTCGTCCGAGTTGTTGCATTAATTTCATGCTCAACCTCTAGCTCAACTAATCCCAAGATTTTTGTATTATCGTTTGAACCAAGGTTAGGAACAACCCGAGAGTTTTCAGAAGTTGAGGCTTCATGGTCATTATTTCCTATAAGAAAACCCTTGTTTATATTTTGAGGATTCACTTGGGAATCCCTAGGATGTTTAGGGTTCACATTTTGAGGTGCAACAGGTCCGGTATGACTAGGTTGTGGGTTTATTTTAGGATTTTCTAGGAACATGTCTACAAAGAGTTGCCTTTGGTTTTTGGGAAGTCTTTGTAGAAACTTGTTGCAATCACGGAAAGTATTATCGTCATGACCTCAAACCTTATGGAAACCACAATATAGGTTAGGGTCGTAATCTCTTGGCCTTTGATAAGCATCTTGCTATTTTTGATTATAACCTTAGTTGTAGTTTTGGAACCGATTATTATAATCGTGGTTTGTTTCCCTTGGAAAATGTGTTGATATCGGTTTGGGCCTTGAGTTTGATTTTTCTTATGTGGCAGATGATTTACATCAATTGTGTTGATAGATGACAACGTTAGAGCCTTTTTTCGCTTCGAGTTATTGTTATATTTATTGGTCTTCGTTGTTTGGAAAATCAATGTTATTGACTTGATCGGTGACACTATTCGTGGTAGCACCATGATTGCGATTCACACCCTTAGGTCCTTGGTTGTTGGCACCATTGTTTTGATAATTTTCATTATTTTGATTTGGGGACACCAATTTCCCATTGGACCATAGGTCTTACGCCCACTATCAATAATGGCTTGGTCAATCCGAAGCGCACCTTCCAATACTTCCTCATAACTATGGAAAGGAAACTTTTGGACTTCCTCCCTAGTCTCTCGATTGAGCAAGTGAAGGAAAAGATCACAAAGTTCCATCTAATCCATGTTGGGTGCACTTACAGAGGAATAGAGAACTTGGCACCATCTTTGGATGAAATGAGTGGCATATTTGTTTTGCTCCTGTCTAATGTGTAGGAACTCCCTAACCCTTGTACGTAATAACTTGTTCATGTTAAATGCTTTGATGAACTCGGAAACAAGTTTTTAAAAGGAATGTTTAGAAGCTTCTAGAATATGGTAATACCAATCCAATGCGATTCCTTCGAGATTATTTGGAAAGATCTTAGCCACTACAACATCCCAAGGAAGTAACTCCCTAATAGTAGTAGCGCATGCCTTGATATGAGCATTCGGGTCCCTTCTCCCTTAATTTTTGGAATATCTTGCAATGGGCGTGGAAGCATGGCACAACATATGGTGAACTCAAGAGGCTCCTTGAAGTACTCAGTGTATGTACCCATTGCATAGGATTCCACCATTAAAGATCCTTGATGAGGAGGTGGAGGAGGAGGAGTTGGATAAGCTGTATTATAAGTGGTGATAGGAACATATGGGGTTTCTTGATATGGCATGTAGGGAATGAGAATGGTGTATGGGTCCATCTGGGGATATTTTGAATACATGTTTATGTAAGGTGGGATAGTACCAGGATATGGACTAGCGGGCATAAAACTAGGGAACGTCACATTGCTTGTTGTGATGGCATTCGAGAATGCACTTCCGACCAACCCTTGTGTAGGATAAGTTTGAGAAGGATGAGGACCCATCCCTAGTGTGTCTAATCCTGTGAGAAGATCACTTGGATTTGAATGAACTAGATAACCTTGTTGTAAAGATATTGCGTTGGTTTCTCATTGGAAGGGATGTATCCTTTGTTGTGAACTGGATACCCCATGTTTTACACCACTAAATGTGTTGGTTGTGAAGTATGGGAACTTTCTAGCTCTCTAATCATCCCTACTAAAGTAGAAATGAGATCGTTGGAAGAGGATTGAGTCCCTTGTTGGGGTGCTTGTGACATAGGGTTTTATTGAGCAAGCTCATGATACCATGTTATGAATTGTCTAGTGTTATAATTCTTGTCCTTTTCAGAAGTAAGAATCTTAGGATGTGCATTAAAATATCAAAGGTCAGTAGCCCTTATCCTATCCAAGGACTCATCTATCTCGATGAATACGATTAACTATTTGTGCAAATAGATCATATTATGTTGATTGCATGGAAATGTGAGGTCTTGACAATACTCTATGGTAAGAACATGCTCCATTTGTGATAACAACGTGGTTTGCATTGGGTTGACTGTATTACATGTTTAACGGTTGATGAACCTCCTCCATACTTACATAGTTAATGGGGTTTGAAGTGTAACTAGGGGAGGTTTATACGTTGTTTGTGTAGTTGTCGCCCCATCTCAAAAGAGAAGGGGATTTGTGTAGTTGAACGTTGGTGTCATATCTATCAGAGGCAAATGGTCCACCAAACTCTCTTCCGCATATTTTAGAAAGTAAAAAAATACCTACCAAAATAGGGGAAGAAATGGAAATATGAGGTAATGGTAATGAAAGAAAATAAAACAAGAAGGAATTAATCCTTCACGTTAGGTTCACCAATTTTGTATGGATGAAAATTGACATGCAACCTTCAACCGCACTCAAACCCCCGAGGTCATGTTGGAGAGTTGATGTTGAATGTGTGTGGATAACTATAGGAGGATCAATGACTAAGATATGGTAGTGTGATCTCCTGGTAGCTGAGTTGGCAAAGGGGAGATTTAGAGGCTATGAATGGGTAGCGTAAATTCCCTATGGTTTGTTTTCCTAACTTGGATCTAAGTGTTGTTCTAGTTTAAAGTGTCCATATAAACTAAGTTGAAGCAAACAATCTATGCTACTACTGAAAGGAAAACTAATCTAAACAAGTCACAAAACTGAAATATTACAATCTAAAACAACAATTTGCTTTTATTCGAAATTATCAAATCTACTTCTACACTTGTTGGTTTTTAATTATCACTTTAGAGTGATCAACAGTTAGGGGACAATGAGTCCCTCCTCTTCATGGGAGATGTTCCCTTATTGAAAGTGAGAAACAAATATTATATACAAATATACAACTTTCATATTGATGAGGACTTCTGATATTTTGAAATGTTTTATACCAATATGGATTATCAATACATAATAATGGAAGAACAAAGAAACTGAAAGGGAAGAACATAACAATACTTTTAGGTAATATAGATAGTAGAATATAACCTTACACATACTTAGCAAGAGGGATACATAATAGAATCATTCACATTTGCAACATCAGATATTATTCTACGACACAAAGTTCTAGAAATCATATCATAAGAACAAAAAGTTTCTTAGCATGAAAGATTGATGATTCACAAATTTTAGACAAGGAAAGAAAGGATAGTAGATGAAAATTAGAGACAAGGGAAAACCTTCTATATTGATTACTTTCAATTCTATTACATTTCAAGAATATCGAGCCTAGCCTTAACAATGGTGTGGAGAGCCCATTAAATAGTTTAGAAAAGTAGTTACATATGGTTCCAACTTCTTTTAATCTAAATATTAAAGACTACTTAAGAAATAAATTAATATAATGGTATTTAACCAAATATTACATCATGGGTTTTATAAATTCAAAATAAAAGAAGTGTCTTAGGATTCTGAAGTAGAAATATCCAAAGGAGGTTTAGGAGGGCCAACTTTCTTAAGAATCCGATGTCTAAATATTTTCAATGCTTCAGCTATCTCCATGCAATTTAGAATGGTGGTGTTAGAAGTGGCATGATTCCACATACCAAGGAACTTCTCCATATCCTTCTCAAACTCCATGTTTTTGAGAAACTCCTTGTTTGCCTCGGTGATAGCTGATTGAAGGAAGACCTCCTTCATCTTCTCTTTAGACATTAAATCTTCCTTGAAAATATCCTCCTTGAAAAAGGTATTAAACTGAGCCTTGATCTCGTGTATAGAAAAGTGATCACATGAGGCTTCATTCTGGATTTGAAAATGAATATCCTGGAAGGCAGCCAGAACACAAGCCTTTAAATATTCTTTTTTTTCCACATATTCTTCAGATTCTTGTAATGCTTCCTCCAAAAATTTTATCTTCCACTCACTACTGAAAACCCATGTTCTTGATATATTTCTCTTGGCCTCATCAAATACCTTTATTGCTAACAAGATCTACTCATCTATCCTACTCATCAAATGGAGATCCTGGATGCATTCACACCATAGCTTCAACTCTTTCTCCAAACCACTAAGTGTTGTGGTGAATTTCAACTATAATTTGGACACCTTCTCATATGACTTGAAGGCCTCCTCAATGAAGTTCAATCATGCCACTGTCATATCATCAACCAGTGCTTCAATGGCCTTTCCATAGGTGGCATACTTATGAATATATTTGATGGTATGAACTTCATCCTTGTTGAGAACTATGGGACGTGGAAGAGTGGTTAGTGGAGTTGGATCTAGGACCTTATCCTTTTCCAAAAAGGATTTTATAAAATTTGAAAGAACTTGGTTATGTTCCTCCAATTGCTCCATAGTTTGTTTATCCTTCTCCACACATTCAATAACTCTAGTCATAGTTTCTTTGAGGTTATGAACCTCAATTTCAGGTGTATAATCTCCAAGTGGAATCCTTATGAGTTCCAAGTCATAAATCACAAGGTCTTTCTCCTCTTTTTCCACCTTAGGCTTTGCAATCTCCATGAATTGTTGGCCCTTAGAATATGACATCCTTGAGGTAATATTTGTTTTCTTTTCCGGAGGAGGAGGAAAAGTACTTTGAAGGGCTGCCACATAATCAAACTTGGGAACCACAATTTGAGAAGTCGACTTCCTTTTCTTGCTATTAAGAAAATGTTGGATCCAAGAAAAGGAAGAGGAAGAGGTGGAAGGAGCAAGGGGTCCAAGTGAAAGTGTACTCATTGCACTCAATTTTTGCACCACTAATGTCTCCAATGGATAAGTTGGCACATCTTTAAAAGTATCCCTAGAAGAAGGGTCCACCAAACCTATAGACTCAGACATTTGGCCTTTATTCCCCATCTCAATAGTGTTGACAGGGGATTCTTCTTCTTCTTTCAGCTCTTCACTATCATCCTCTATCAAAACAACAACATCTTCTGGCCCTATGGGAACCTATGGATGCTCCAAAGGAAATTCTTCCTTTTCTTCTACAATCTGCTCTTGTTTGATGGCCTTACCTTTCTTCATGTATACCTTTGTTGAAGAGGAAGGAGTGGACTGTTTAGGCAACTCAACACTGAGCACAGGCTCTTCTTTCCTAGGAAAGGAAGTTTCTTGTGAGGAAGACTTGTATTTTCTCATCCTAAAGGCTTTCATCTTCCTATCAAACCAGAGCTTGGTTCTCACAAGAACATGGTTGATCATGTATTTCAAATCATCCTTCTCTTTTATAAACCAATCAATGGTTTCCAGAGGAGTGTGTTTGATGGACCTCTCATATTCAATGGATTCAGGTCTTTATCATCATCCTTGAGCTCATTAGGTAATTTTTTAGATATTGAAGACTATGATTTGTTAGAGAGAGAGTCTTCCAAAGCACCTTCTCCTTACCTCAAAATCATCTACGCAATCAGCCCAATAATCTTTAGTATCCACAAGGTGATAGAAAACCATCATGAAATTCTTATCAATATATCACTTGATATCAAAGAAAGTTATAGGCTTGAAGTGATGAATGGCGAGAGGAGAAATGGTTCTATCAATGATCTGAGAATCCATGGCTCTCTTGCATGTATAATTTCCCAAGGTGATAGGGAAACGAACGCCAACAATATTTTTATTTCTGTAAGTCCTGTGAATTTCTTCAAATTATCTACAAATCTCAACAAGGGCCATTTTATCATTACAAAAAATAGGAAGCTTAAGAGGATGGAATTCAAAACCATCCAGTCTGATGTATGAAAAATTTCTGAATTGAGTGAAGAAAATCCCATAATCAGAGATCAAGGTATTTTCTTCCTCAAAAAATCTTCGAGTAGTATTTACTTCTCAAAGCCTCACAATATACATGGTGAAAGCGTCATCAAGTCTCCTAAAGTTATGATTGCTGACTTTGAGAGTTAATTGAGGACAATATTCATATATAGGAGCATCCTTCTTATCTTACACAAAATAGAAACCAAACCATTTCCTGGATGCAAAAATGGTGTACATGAGGTAGGAGGACATATAGAATGTTTGAGTTCTCTGAACATTGACCAACTGCTCCATTAGGTTCTCATAGATTATCTCACCCCAATTCAAATTCTACTTCCCTTCACAAATGATATTAATAAAGGGACACATCCAAAAGTGAAACTCATTTGTAGAGGGCATTCCCATGATCCTAGCAAGAAGGGTGATGATATCTGAAAGTTATTCCTTAAAATCAACCCTAAATAATGACTTAGAAAGTCTAGATGCTCCTTTCTTAGGGTTCTTTAGCCATGATTTAGCTACCCTGGTCTTGTATCTTTCACTGTCATGGTCAAACAGTGTTTGTGCTTGAGAAAGAGTGAGGGTATTATCTTCTTCCACCAATAGGTTGTGTAGGCAACACATATAACAACAGAATCCAATCACGTAACCACTTCACATGGATATCAACAATCTCCTTGGATTATGGATTGAATTAGGTCCCACAAGTGAGCAAGGTATCAATGCACTAGATAGAGATAGGGAAACCCCCTGCAAAATGAAATTCTCGCTATATTTGATTAATTGGGTGCTAGGAGTAGGGCTATCGCATCTAAGTTTGCTCCAAAAATTATCAAGGTCGAGGTGCCGAGCTTCGCTATCACCCATATTGGGCACAAAGGTTTCTAATGAAGAGAGATGCTCATGCCCTTGGTATTGAATATTCATTGTGACAAAGGTAGGGAGAGAAACAACCTTCGATTGAGTGTATCAAAATCCTTGCAAGAGAAAACATAGAGGCATAGACATGGGAAAAAACTATTTTGCACGAACGTGAGCGAGAGAGAATGAGCAAGCAAGTGTGGAAATGAAATAATGGTTACACTCCTTTAAATAGCCATGAATTTGAATGAATGGAGAGAGAAGACAATGAATGCGCAATAAATGGCCCCGCACCAAATCAAAAAGGTGAAAAGCGAAAAGGTGAAAAAACTAGCCCGATGGTCCATGAGATATAGGGACACGTGGGACGCATGGAGCTGATATACCCGATCCAAGAGGAATGCGGTGAAAGCGGGTTTTGAGAGCACAAACGGTCCATAGAATGCATGGACACGTGGGATGCACAAAGATGATATACTTGATCCAAGAGGAATGCGATGAAAGCGGGTTTTGAGCGCATAGATGGTCTATGGGATGTAGGGACACGTGAGACGCGGGATTTGATTTAGCCGATGGGTAAAGCAATGCGGGTAAAATGACAAATGGTGAATAGGAGGCCCACCTATACTTGGAACAAAAAAGTCCGACTTAGCCAAAAACATTACAAGTGACCCCAAAGACTAAAATTTACTAACTTTCAAACTTCTCCCTTTGCTTAAACACTTCCAAAGGACACTTCTTCAAAATTTTGGAAATTTGTCTTTTAAAAAGGAGGGAAATTTTGAAGTTGACAACATCACTAAAAACTAAACAAGAAAAATAGCTCGGTGTGGTTATTCACCTGTGTTGAGTGTATTGAAACTAAAAAAACTTAAAACAAGAAATTTTCCAAATGATCTATGATATGTAGATAACCTCATATAGATATTCTCTCCTTCATATCCACAGGGATGGGAAGAAGAGGATTCATCACCGGGAGTTTCTATTAATGATTTAAACCCTCTTTGAAATTAACTAGTTACTTGCCTATGAAAGGAAATTTATTTATACTCTATTTGATATGTAATTGAAACCAGTGATTTGAAATTGACAATTTGATAAACAAAGAAGACAAACACACAACTCCAACGTAGATGAGTAAGAGCTTTGGAAAATCCAAACAGTATCTATAGCTTTCCCCTCAGTTTGTTCCTTTCTTTCTTCGAGTGTTCATATGAGTCCAAGGAATTAGGAATGCAAGAACAACAACAAAAGAAGATGCTTGAGTAATGGTAGCGAAAAGGTAGTCTAGTTGTAATGTAGGTAGAAGAGAGATAACACAAGAGATCTGAGCTTGGCTATGCAATTCCTAGCAAGATTGTGGCGCATTTAAAATGCAAGATACAAAAATTCTCAAGCCATTTTCTTGAACAAAAGCATGGAATATATAATAATTGGGGTTGGGAGGTTCCTTCATGCACAAGGCAAGAACAAATAGTTCCAACTAGTTAAATCTATTTAAAAATAGAAGAGGGAAGGAGAACCATGCAATCAAAACTAATTTTAGACAATTTGGCTCACATATGCACCCTAAAAGTGAAGTTAAGTGAAGAGTCGTATGTTTAAAAACACATGAAAGAATATGGAAAAAGTGGGTAGGACCACCACCCCGTGCAAGGTGCGATGGTTTCAAGACTTCCGCCTTGCTTGGGTGGTGGTTTCGAGAACCCGCCTGCCAGGCAGCGGTCTTGGCACTAAAGGCTAAAACATGCATAGAAAGAGGCGGGGAGCTAGGAGGAAGCGTGGAAAGGCTAAGTAAGGATGTATAGGATATAAATATACATTGCGAATGGGTTTTGGAGCTCGAACACTTTCTTGAAAGGACCTAAATCATCATTGGGGATTCTCGTAACCATTTTTCCGACAATGTAGCACATGTAATTTTGGGTGTGTACATGTACCTTTGGATATTTTGTATCAAATATTTTTGTTAGCCTTTTGCTAAACTCCTCAAGAGTAGTGATTGAACCATGTCCTAGTGTTATCAGACCATGATACCACCATTTGTGAGCCAAACCATCTAGATGCAAGGTGAAAAATGTAAGGACCTCTTCCTGAAACATAAGATTTAATGACAAGTAAGTATCTAACTTTTGCAACCAAGCTCTAGCTGAACATCTATCTGTACCATCAAATGTAGGAAGAATAATCTTACCCAACCTATGTTGAATGTCTTTCCTTGGCTCTTGTGGTTGACTTACCCTTTTTCTTGGCCCTTCATTCCTCCTCAATTGGAAAAAATCCCTAAATGAAAGCATGTTCCTTGTGTTAGGATTCAAGGATGCATACTCATCTCCAAAAATATTGACTTCTTATGTGAACTTGTGTGTAGAAGCTTCTCCTTCTCCTCTTATGGCTCATTCCTCTAAGGAAACTAGCACGAAAGAACTTGGAAGGAGTATTATTTGAAACCCTTCCCACATGATGGCTAGAAGAGATTCCCTCACCATGATGGCCTTAAATTCCTTTATTGTTAGACAACATTCCTTGCAAGGATATGACCAAATCAGAAATGGCCCCAACTACGAGTCTCTAAGACCCCTTTGTGACTCTAGTAATCTATTTTGCGGATCTCTATTGCCTTTTTTCCTATGTAGAGCATTGTATTTACTTGTGACACTTTTTGAATGATGAGACCTTGCCCCATGGATATGGAAAGCTTAGTTTCAGATTGCATATGGGTTGAAACTAGGGTTTTGTTGTCACCCTAAAAATCTCCTTCATTTTCCAAGGCAAATTAAATTTTTTTGAGTCGGTGCTTATCTACAAACTCGCCCAGTGTTTTAAAATATTTCAAACCTCGTGGTTTGAAATATTCTTTCGTTTTCTTGTGGAAATATATTGGTTTTTATTAATAATCTTCCTTGTGGCCAGGATCGTGTTCTAGCTTGGTTTTGTTTGTCTTTTCTATATCTATGGAGAAACAAATCGAAACTCAAGCATAAGTTGTAGGTTTTTCCTTCAATTTCCATTTTTTCTCACAAATCGCGAATGACGGGAATTTCTTCCCCATCAAATTTTGTGTCCTAGCACCCGTGAGTACATGGCCGTTTGATGCGGTAGAAGGGATTCTTTTGTGAACTTAACACTTTTTGTTCTCTTTTGGAAAAAAGTATCATTTTGGCCCCTTAGCCCAAAGGATTCTAACTGGTTGTTCAGCAAAATGGAGTGGTGGATCCTTTTGGGAACTTAACACTTTTGCTATCTTTTGACATAAATGTCAAGTTCTCCTTGCAACCCGCAAGTCCCTAATTGGTTACTTTTGGTGGAAGGCGGGAAGGCGGACTCGTTTTATGTTTTGAGGTAGTTTGGTGGTGAAAAAAATAATAATGTTATAAAAAGTGAGCCGCGACCCCATCGCCACTCACATGATGCTACACATGTCTAACTTGGTGGATGGGTGGGTAAAATATCACAAAATGAAAAATCTCTAAAATGTTCCAAAATGCGAATGGCTTCCCGTGCCCATTGCGATTTTGATCTTCCATATGGATGGCTCAAATTTTAAGTTGTAAAAGATCAACGGTTCATATTCAAATGGATTTGAACGGCCGTGTGTTGCAGAGTTTCTTCCTCTCGCGCCATTAGCATTTATTCACGAATCAAGAATATGAAAGGTTGTAAATGATTGAAAGGAAATGTAACTATTGTAACCATTTCTTGATGTTTATTTAAATGGCCCCTTCACACCATTGTAGGTGTTGGAATTTTGAGACTCTGCAAGTGTAATTTTGAATCAAAAAAATCTATATAGAAGTTTTCTCCCTTCTTCCTCTACTTCTCTTTATTTTTCTGGTTCGAATCCATGAATCATTCATCATTACATGCTAAGAAACTTTGTATTCTTGTTATTTTGATTTCGGAACTTTGTGTCTGTGAAATTAATTCTATTATAAACATGAATGATTCCTTTCTGTATCTCATTTTCTCAATACGCATAAGGATTTTCTCTGCTAGCTATTTATCCTGAAAGTATTGTTTTCCTCCTTTTCTCCCATCTCATCAATTCCTCTGTTCTTCCATATTGATAACCTCCCAGGCATAAAATGCATTTCATGATATCAGAAATCCACATCTTGATGCAAATTGTAAATCTGTATATAGGTTTTTCTGCTTGTTTTCAATAAGGGAACCTATCCCATTAAAGAGGAGGGACTTTCTGTCCCCTGACTGTGGTTTGTATTAAAAGTACATTTTATAAACACAATAGTTTTTGCCAACTCCGCCGGGGTTTCGTTTCATGGATTCCTTTTCAAAAGAACATTTTTGATCCAGTGACTCTAAGATATACTCATGGTAGAAGAGCTCTTGGAATTGAAGATTCTGATTTTCAACTTCTAGAGCAACAAGGCTTCCCTCTTCCTCCAGTAAGAAGAAATAGAAGAACACGATCTGTAAGCACTCCTCCTGTTGAAGTCAGAGTTCCTGGGAATAACACTCCTCAAGGAAAACTCAGCCCTAATCTTCATGCCCTAATTCTTGTTGGTGTCTCAATTCCTCTACAAAAATCTTTCCAAGGATGGCAACACCTTTTCCTTGGGGACAAAGGGTTGGGCCTCTTTCCCTTCCCCAACCTTTGTATGATTTACCTAGGGGTAATAGAAAGAAATTTCCTAAATGTAGAGGAGATGGAAAAGTGCACCTAGATGAACACATTGCAGCCTTCATTTTTGCATGTGGAGTCCTTGGGGTCGAATATGAAGATGTATCTATCAATATTTTTGTGGAGACATTGTAGGACAATGCTGTTGATTGGTTTTATCACCTTCCTACTGGGACCATCACTGATTGGACCTCTATGACATCCAAGTTTGAGTGATGTTTCAAACTTGCTGAGGATGTGCATGCTCTCTTGGCTGAACTTTATTAGGTCAAGAAGGAACCACATGAACCCATGAGGGAGTTTGTGGCTAAATTTAACAAAATGATCAACAAAATTCCACAGGCTACTCATCCAGTTGATCAAATTCAAAAGTGTTTCTTCCTAAATACTTAGTTACCTGAAGTGAGCTATGCCCTAAGGAGAGCTAATCTTGCAACTCCAGATCTTGATCAGAGATTAGCTATCAGTGTTGAAGATGATCTTATCATGTCAGGGAAATTAAAAAATAGAACCCTCCAAGTCTAAGGCATATTCCTCTTCTTCTCCTAGATCCAATTCGACTAAGGTTGGTACGTCAGTTGGCCAATGATCTCATTGCCATCAAAAAGCAATTGGCTTAGCATGCCCCCTATCAAGATATTCCAAGGAAGAAGTTTCAGCCTAGGAATAGATTGCCTGTGTTTCAGACCAGATTGGCCATTGAAGGTTCACCTCTCAAGGTTCCTATTAATGCAACCTTTGAATTCCAATAACTTGATGATGAGGAGGCTAATGAATACTATGCAGAAGAAGAAAGAAGCTCATGCGGAGCCGGAGGAACTCGGTGGTTCTAGAATGCACTTCCTTACCACCGAAGGTGTAGATGATGATGATGAGTATGATGAAGTAGTGGCTGATATGAACAAAGTGAGTCATATGTTGTTATGACTCGAGAGAAGACCAATAAAAAGAGTGTGGTGAAACATGAAAATAAATACAAGGAGTATCTATAACCATTCCATTTGTTTCCAAAAGAGGAGCTCCTGTTCCCATTGCCTCCCACAAAAAGGTGAGCTTCTGCTAGTTCTTCTCCCTCTACTTGGATTCTAAAACTTCTAATCCTTTAGTTCTAAATAATGATAAATCTAAAGCTGATATACCTAATGCTCCTCAAGTTCCAAGTAATTATGCCCCATCCAACTCTAGACCCTTTGATATAATTGACCATCTCAAAAAGACCAAGATTCAGATTTCAGAGGTAGAGTTTTACCAAACCCATCCAAAATCCTTTGCCAAATTGGTAAACTTTGTTAATTCTAAATCCAAAGCCTCATCCCCTACTTCTAAAGGCCTCTTGCCCCAATCCTTCCTCCACACCTCAACCAAGCCTTGTGGCTACTGGTCACTTCACCTAATGAGAAAATCAAACCATTTTATGTGACTCTCCTCATAGCTGGCCACAAACTCAGCAATTGTGTCATTGACTCTAGTGCCTCAGAAAATGTGATGCATGCAAATGTGGCTCATGATTTGGGCTTGAATTTAACATGCACCTATGGTTCCTTCTAGTCCATGGAGAGTAGGGAAGTACCCTTGGTTAGGAGAATTAAATATGCACAAGTAGATTTTGCTGATTTTCTAGAGAAGAAGGTCTTGGCCACTATTTTGGTAGCTGATATTCATCCCTCCTATGTTATGCTATTGAGTACGAATTTCTGTAAGGATGTAGGAGGTGAGATTTAGATGGATTGGTCACATGCTTTGATCCCGGTCAATGGAAAAATGAAGAAGTTGTTCCCTGAGAAGCAAAATGAATACATTGTGCAAAAGAAAGATGATCCAAAAGCACAAATACTCTATGAGGACATTGAGCATGGAAACTACGTGATTATATCACAAGATGATGCAAGTCTTCCTAAGGAGGTGATTCATAATCCTAATTGTGTTTAGAATTTGGAATTTGATGGCAGATGCTCTTCAGATGGTTCTGGAGCTGGTGCGGTGCTGATCTCCCCATAAGAGAAGATTCATCCTTTCTCCTTCAAACTTCAGTTTGAAAATACTAATAATACAGCTGAGTATGAGGCTCTCATTCTTAGTTTGAACATGGTAAAGGAAATGGGAGTAAAGAATCTTCTTTCTCATGGTGATGCTTTGAGCTAATTGTGAAATAGGTCAAGGATCTTTACTAGGTCAAGAACAAAAGACTGAAACATTACAAAAATCTTGTCTGGGACTCCATTGAGTTCATTGATGCTTTTTCCATTGAATTTGTGCCTAGAGAAAGTAACATTAGAGCTGATTCTCTAGCTATCTCAAGGTCTTTGTTGATCCCTCACCCATATTTCTCTCAGGAGAAATTTACTATTGAAATGATACATGCCCAATGTGCCTGATAATGAAAACAATTGGTAGGTATTTAATGATGATTAACATGTGCTCTCTTTCTTGGAGCTTAGAGATAATTTTGATTAGCTATACTTTGAAGGAAGTGACAATTTTCTAGAGAGTGTGTTTCCTCCAATGAAGAAGGTGTCAAAGAAGAGATGGATCAAGATGGATGCATCAAATTGAAAGGTAACAAGATCCCCAAAGGGATAGTAAGTCTGGAAGAGTTGTTTGATAAACATGATAGATATATTAAGCTAAAGCTTCCAAAGGAGCTCGACAAAGATTCGGAATGTGAAAAGGTGAACATTAGGAGTCTTGAAGAACCCAAACTAGTAAATATTGGGAGTCTTTGCACTCAAGAGGAAAAGAAGAAAGTAGTAAATCTATTAAAAAGGTATGTTGATGTTTTGGCATATTCATATGATGACCTCAAAGCTTTCCAAAGAAAAGGAAATGCAACACTTCATTCCTCTCAAACTTGGGATCAAACCTTTCAAGAAGAAACAAAGGCAATACAATCCAAAGGTTCTTGATACTATTTACCAAGAGATCAAAAGATGCTAAAGGTGAGGATTATCTTCCCCATACACCATTCTATGTGGATTTCCAATATTGTACCTGTGAGAAAGAAGAATGGTGAGATTCGGATCTGTGTTGATTTTAGAAATTTGAATCAGACTTTTTGAAAGATAACTATCCTCTTCCTATGATGGATCAAGTGTTGCAAGCTGTAACCGGCTCAGAGATGTTATCTATGTTGGATGGATTCTCAGGGTACAATCAAGTGGAGGTCAATACTATAGATCAACACAAGAATGCATTCACTACTCCTTGGGGCACCTTTACCTCTAAGAGGATGCCTTTTGGTCTCATTAATGCTAGTACCACTTTTCAGAGGACCATGGACTTGAATTTTGGTAGCCCAAAGGGAAAATGTATAGTTGTGTACCTAGATGATTTAACTTTATTTTCCAAAACCAGAGCGGACCACTTTCAGCACCTGGAAACAATCCTTCAAAAGTGCAGAGACCATGGGGTTTCTCTCAACCCTAAGAAGTCTCTTCTTCAATAAGTGTCACTAAAGGTAAGCTGTTGGGACATATTGTGTCCAAGGAAGGAATAAAATTTTATCCCGAATGAGTTCAAGCAATCTAGCAGATTCCCCTCCCTACCAGCAAGAAGGGTGTTTACTCCTTTGGCAAGATCAACTTCCTGTGGAGATTAATCCCATATTTTGCTGAATTGACTATGAGCATTGCTAAAATGATTAAAGGGAAGCAGTTTTGGGTGGAATACTGAAGGTAAAGAATATTTTGAGGGAGTCAAGAAAGCCATTGCTAAGACTCCCATCTTAGCATGTCCTGATTTTAGAAAAGATTTTGTCATCTATTGCTATGCCACTGAGAATACATTGGCTGCTATGCTGACTCAAAAAAATTCTAAAGATCATGAGCTCCCAATTTCCTTCATGAGTTATGTCCTAAAGGCTCATGAGTTGAAGTACACTATGATGGAGAAACATGCTTTTGTAGTGGTCAAAGCTATCAAGCAGTTTCAGTTCTACATTCTTAACTCTCATTCTGTTGTGCTTGTGCCTGATACAACAATCAAATCCATTCTTACACAACAAGAGTTTGGAACCAAGAGAGGAAATTGGGTGGAAAAGGTTCAAGAATATGATCTTGACATCAAGCCAACAAAGCTAATCAGGGGTAAAGGCTTGTGTGAACTCATTGCTGAAGGAGCTGATAAGGAATTGTCCCAAGAGGCAATTGATGTTCATGTTCTTTTCCTTAGTTCAACAAATGAATGGTATGTTAACATTACACACTTTCTCACCTATGGAGAATGTCCTTCCCATCTAAATTTCAAAGAAAAGAGATCCATCAAGATGAGGTTTGCACAATGTGTTGTGGGAGAATGCTTTGTTTAAATGAGGCATAGATGGAAGATTTTTGAAATGTGTAGACAAAGAGCAACATAATAAGTTGTTCTCAACTTTTCATGACCAGGCTTTTGGAGGTCATTTCTCTTCTATTGTCACTACCCACAAAATCCTTCGTGTTGGGTACTACTAGCCCACATTGTTCAGAGATGCATCAAAATGGGTAGGTAAGTGTGAAGCTTATCAAACTTTTATTGGGAGACCTAACTTAGTTGCTTTACCTCTCAAGCCAGTAGTGATTGATGAGCCATTTCAAAAATGGGGTCTAGATTTCATTGAACAATCAATCCATATTCAAGTGCTAGGCATACCCATGTGTTAACTTCCATAGAATATTTCACAAAATGGGTGGAGGCCATCCTAGTCAAAAGTACTACTTCTTAAGTAGTATGTAATTTCATCAAGGAGAACATTCTGATAAGGTTTGGGATACCAAACAAGATTGTAACTGATAATGCTTCCAATTTTTCCTTTGCTGAGATGATGGAATTATTATATGGTTGTGGAATATCCATTTCTCATTCTTCATACTACTACCCCCAAGGGAATGGACAAGTAGGATCAACAAATAAGAACTTGGTATCCATTGTTTGAAAGCTTGTAAATGAATCTAAGAGAAATTGGCATAAGAAAATTTATGATGCTCTTTGGGCTGATAGGATTACACCTAAAAGAGAAATTTGAATGTATCCTTTCTAAGTGGTGTATGGTGTTGAAGCTCAACCGCTGTGATGTGGAATTACCACCGGTGTCCCCGATTTCACCCTAAATATGAGACTACCCCATGTTAAATTTTTTCATACTTTTAAAATAATGGGCCGTTTTGTGTTTTTATTGCTAGAAGATACATGTATTACATTAAGATATTCCCAGTGAATCATATGAGCCAATTTTGACAAATACCCAGATGCCAAAACTCGTTTTATCCTTTCGCCAAGTTTTGTCTGCGGGAAATTTTTATTTAATTATTTAAAGCCTTGTTTGAAGTAAATTGTGCTCTAGTTTAATCCTGTTAAAGTTTTCATGCCAGTATTCACATATACTAGTAGGTTTTCACCAGGAATGAATCCTGGGCTTTGTATGTGACTTCTAGCAACATTTTTCGTTTTTATTAATTTTCTCGTGTTTTTCTCTGTTAAATTCCCCTAGGTCAATTCCTTCACCAGTACAGTCTGTTTTCTTTCTTGGAGTATCTGGAGATCATCTACGGCCACCATGCCAGAAGGAATCAACCTCAAGAAGTCAACTTCTCTTTAAAAATACAAAGTCATGCACAAAAAAGCCTCTCCCAGGCAAGTCACTTTTTTGGGAATGGATGGATTTAAGCTGCAGTGGGATTTTTGGTCACAGCAGGCAGGTGAGAATTTTACACCTACCTTGCAGGGTAATTTTTCCCATGAAGGAAAAGTCACTTAAGTTATGATGGGAAAATTAGAAGCAACAGGAAGGTGAGAATTTCTTACCTGCCTTGCAGGAAAAATTTCCCATTATAAAAGAGATATCACTTAAAGCACTGGCGGGAATTTCTTACCTGCCTTGCAGGGTAAAAATTCCCATTATGAAAGTCAAATCACTTAAGTGGAAGAGGGGATTTTTAGAGCTACAGTGAAAGGTGAAAATTCCCATCGAAGTTGACTTCGTATTTTTAGAATTCACCTATGCTAAAAAGTGTGACCCACCTTGGGTGAATAACAATGCATTTAATAATATTTATTAATGATTTATTCACCCAATTTTGGTGCCATAAATAGAAGAAAGGTCAATGCATGATGTGAAGTCAAAGAGAACTGAAGGAAGGAGGCTAAAAATAAATTAAATTAATTTATTTAATGGCAGCCATGAGCATGCAAGTTTGGGCGCCCAATTTGGGTGAATAAACATGTTTGTTTATTAATTAATTGCCAGGAATAGGATGGAAAATTATTAGAAATAGAATGCTGAGGGTTATATAAGCATGGGCTGCCATAAGTGAAGGTGTAATTAATTCTTTTTGCAAAGGATTGCAGCCCGGACAGTTTTGGCGCCCAAGGAAGGAGGATTTTTGCATTGAAGTTTATTTTCCACTACTGGGAAGCTTCAAAGTTTGGTGCCTAGGATTGGAGGAGCTTGATTTAAGCTTGTATAATTATTTGCATGTTGGTACAGTGCCCAGGTGAAGTTAAAAATATTTATGCTTGCTTTGCATGCAAGAAAAACCTCAAATTTTAGGGCAGCGGGCTTAATATGCAGATTTTTGTGATAAAAATCAAGTGTTCATGCTCGAATCTGAATACGTATTTGTTTGAATTAATTACAGGTGCTTATATAAGAGAAAGGGGGCTTAAATCAATGACTAATACATTGAATATATCTTTCGAATCTGAAGAAATTCCTAGATCTACACCAGTTACAAAGAATTCTGGCCGAATAAAAAGAAAAAGAGTTGCTCAGACAAAGATTGCTCCGACCATGACGAAGTGGGATGAAAGAGAAGGATCAGCGAATCATTCATTACTTCTAGATTTTCTGATATTGGTGATACTGATCTAGGCCCCGAATCCCTCTCCGATTTGATTGACAGATCCAGATCTTATAATTGCAAAGGCTTCTGGAAACAATTCATCCTCTTGCTTCTAACGCAGCTCGTGTAGAAGTTAGTGCATGGAAAATTCCTTCCGTGATCTTGTGCATGTGATTCCAATCTTCCAGTTGCAAGCCTTCATAAAATTTACTTGTACTTTCCTTCACCTAGAGTGCTTTCCATAATTTTTAATTTCTCATATGCAATTAAAAATAAAAGGTGACAATTTTGTCCGAATTATTTACTTACAAACATTGTAATGATGCATGTACTTGAAGAAGAACCGTAAAATCTTCAAGGATAAGAGGGAAGATAAGTCAAAGGAAATGCCCACAAGAAAATCACAATTAGCTACTTCCATATCCAATTTGGTGAGAATCAAAGGAAAAAGAGTTAATCGCATGCATGATATGGAAAAAGAACAAAACTTGAAGTGTTGCAGCTTTCTTCTAATTTCTTTTCCTCTTTCTTATTCTTTTCTCTGAAAAGTAATTGAGCAATCAATTAAATTATACAACTTAAGTGATTGGTTTAAAAGCCATTACTTGAAGAAGTCAATTACTTGGAGATAGGTGGAATACATGCACAATATAAGGTTTTACTTTCAGTTATAAATCATGCATGTCATACAAAGAGGAATTCTAGGAAGGATAATGCCTGTTATTTCCTTTCTAACTTCCACATGTGCCAGTTCAGTTATTGTTTCCTATTTGTAACTTCCCCTCCATACACTATAAATGAAGGAAGAACCTACGGGTTAGAGATCAAAATTTGTAAGCAACATTCTTGTGTTCCAGACTTTGTGTTGAAACCTGATAGCTATTTGAAAGCAGAGGAATAGAAAGGAGCATATTTCCGGAGAACTTTGTGTCAATGGTGCATTTTGTTTCTAACTTTATGTCTTAGATCTATTCATAAACTTTGTGTTATTTTAGATCTAGATCTGAGAGTTTCCTTTGCTTATAATTCTGTGTGTTAATATCTATTTGTTTTACCTATGTGCATGCGATCAACTCTGTAATCTATTGATTGGGTTGCACATCTTCCCTCTTTCCTTCCTATTTTCTATTATTTTCCTCTTCTTTAGATATTTCCTTTCTTTAACAACTTCTTACTTGCTGCAAAACTATTTAGCTATGGTTCATGAGCTGCATAGTTAAAGTAATACCAACAAATAGATACTAGCAAATTTAACTGAAAAATCTTACACGGGAGCCTCACCGGTAAATGAGGGAGATTTATCTCATGACTACCTAGGTTTTCAGCTGTGTAGAAAATATAGCGAACACCAACCCCGCATTTGATGAAGGCTATTGAAGACTCAAGCTTCACCCGTTCCATAGACAAAAGGATCATGTACCTCCGTGCTAAATGAATGAAGAGTGCAGGTTTTTGACAATATCATCTCATCAACAAAAGGTGAAGGCTCTGTTTTATAAGAAAGCTAAACCCAAAGTTTTTTTAAGTTGGAGACATTATCCTACTATGGGATAAAATACACGAGCCTTGAGGAAGCCATGGTAAGACTCTCTTTGGCTTGGTCCATTCAAAATTAGGCATTTTGTTTGGAGAGAACTCTTTTACCTCGGATTACATGGATGGATCTCATCTCCCACTTCCTTATAGTGGGTAGTACTTAAAATTGTTCAAATCCTAGGTGATTAGATGGTACCCTTGTATATTATGTATAGTGTTTTGGTTTTGGTCATTCCTCTGGTTTTGTTTCTTTTCCCTTTCTTACTCCTTGTTGTGTGTGGTTTTCATTTTTGTTTCCCTTTCGGTGTGTTTTGTCTTATGTATTTGGTTTTGCCCTTGAATTCTTTGCCCAATGGATAAGGCACTCGGTCTGCTTTTTCCTAGTGTGGTTATTGATCTTACATCGTTCCTCTGTTAAGTCATCCCCAGAAAGAGCTAGTTGTTGTCATCCTCAAAATCCCCTTCATTTTCCAAGGCAAATTCAAAAATTTTGAGTCGGTTTTATCTCAAAACTCACCCCAAGAGTTTTAAAATATTTCAAACCCCGTGCTTTGATATATTCTTCCATTTTCCCATGGAAATCTATTGGTTTTGATTGTTAATCTTCCTTGTGGCTGTGGATCATTTTCTGGCCTGGTTTTGTTTGTCTTTTCTCTGTCTATGGAGAAACAAATCAAAACTCGGGCGTAAATTGTAGGTTTTTCCTCTAATTTCCATTTTATCCCAGATTGTGAATGACAAGAATTTCTTCCCCATCAAATTTTACGTCCTAGCATCCGTGAGTACGTGGCCATTTTTAATTGGATGCGGCGTAAGGGATTCTTTTGTGAACTTAACACTTTTTGTTCTCTTTGGGCAAAAAGTATCATTTTGACCCCTCGACTGAAGGATTTTGATTGGTTGTTCAAGAAAATGTAGTGGTAGATCCTTTTGGGAACTTAACACTTTTTGATAGCTTTTGGCGAAAATGTAAAGTTCTCCGCGACCCACAAGTCCCCGATTGGTTAATTTTGGCGGTAAGCGGGAAGGCATAATCATTTTATGTTTTGAGGCGCTTAGGCGGTGAAAAAAAGTGTTAAAGTTGTAAAAATCAAGCTGTGACCCCATCGCCACTCACATAATGCCACGTGTCCAACCTGCGAGACGAGCGGGAAAACTATCAAAAAATGACAAATCTCTAAAAAGTTCCAAAATGTGAATGGCTTCCCCAGGCCCATTGCGATTTTGATCTTCCATGTGGATGGCTCACATTTGAAGT
The DNA here is from genome assembly GCA_018340775.1 of Taxus wallichiana var. yunnanensis. NCBI lineage: Eukaryota > Viridiplantae > Streptophyta > Pinopsida > Cupressales > Taxaceae > Taxus > Taxus wallichiana. The sequence continues at coordinate 500,748,631 of CM031241.1, forward strand.
TGTAAAAGATCAAAAATTTATATTCAAATGGATTTGAATAGACGTTATGTAGAGTTTCTTCCTCTGCTGCCATTAACATTTCTTCACAAATCAAGAATCTAAAAGGTTGCAAATTATTGAAAGGAATTGTAATCTTTGTTGAACCTTTTCTTGATGTTTACTTAAATAGACCCTTAACGCCATTTTACATGTTGGAATTCTAAGACTCTGCAAGTGTAATTTTGAATTGAAGAAATCAATACAGAAGTTTTATCCCTTCTTCCTCTGCTTCTCTTTCTTTTTCCCGTTCGAATCCATGAATCATTCATCATTACATGCTAAGAAACTTTGTGTTCTTGTTATTTTGATTTCGGGAACTTTGTGTCTATGAAATTAATTACATTATAGACACAAATGATTCTATTCTCATCTCATTTGCTCAATACGCATAAGTATTTTCTTTGCTAGTTATTTATCCTAAAGTATTATTTTCCTCCTTTTCTCCCATCTCCTCAATTCCTCTGTTATTCTGTATTGATAACCTCCCTGGCATAAAATGCATTTCATGATATCAGAAATCCACATCTTGATGAAATTTGTAAATCTATACATAGGTTTTTCCACTTCTTTTCAATAAGGGAACCTCTCCCATTAAAGAGGAGGGACTTTTTATCCCACAGGTTTGTGGTTTATATTAAAAGTAAATTTTATAAACCCAATAGGTTTAGAATAGAACAACCCTCAGAGATGGTTTTAAAGGGCATTGTTTCAATCTCAAATTTCCCTTCTTCATTTGTTAATTCTATCATGTTTACACCTAGACATAGGTTGTTAGAGGGAAGAGATGCTAAACCAGAAGACTACCCATCACCTATGGCTCAAATGGGAGGAAGATCGGATCATCACTTTCTAATAGTTTCATAATTTTTGTTGTGGTCTTAGTAGACACTTCCACGATATTGATTTAGTTTTATCTTTTCCACCTCAAATGTTTTTAGGTCAACGACTTCATTTGGAATGTTTTGGGTGACCAGGACTAGCTCTTTTGATGGAAGTGGTTTGTTAAATTGATTTGTAGGAAGTTCATAATTTTATGGATTAATTTCTTCTTCTTGAGGTTTTTGAAGTGTATATCTCTTAATCCCCTTGAGAAATGAAGACCCTCCCTATGGAGGAATTAATCTCCTGGAACAGGTAAAGGGATAGCCTTCATTCGATGAATCCATGGTCTCCCAAGGATCATGTTATAACTTGTTTCCATCGATAATGTAAAACTCCATCAAGATGGTTTTTGGACCAAGTGTGACCGGGAAGAAATATGGTTCCAATCGAGGTCACTTTAAGTCCCGGGTAACGTGTTTCTTATGAGGAGTAATTTGTATTCCATATCCCAAATTTTGTAAGAAAGAGAAGGGAACCACATTCATAGTAGCCCCGTCATCAATCATGGCTCTCTTAATGCAATTGTTATAAACCCACACTTGTTAAAATAAGGCGATCACCTCTTCGGGAAATTTATGTGTCGATGACATCTTGTCTATATCGAAAACAAACCCAATATCCATATCATTCTATCTCGGAGGATGTATGTCAAAGTCAATATGATTTATTTGAGCATTAGGAGGTGGCGTAACATGGATTAAATGACCAAGACCTAGTGCATTGAGAAATGTAGAACAATGCATGAATTCTTCAACAAATCTAGAAATGAAATGTGAGAAAAGGTCTTGTTCAAATCCGATATCAAATCGTAGGCTCCTACTAGTTTAGCGATTGTAGGAACGTCATCCCATGGGAAGGAAAGAGTGGGTAAGGGTTTTGAAACATAATCTTTCATTCAAGTTGTTGAATTAATTTCACACTCAACCTTTAGCTCAACTAATCCCAAGATTTTTATATTATGTTTAAACCAAGGCTAGGAGAAACCGAGAGAGTTGTTAGAAGTTGAGGCTTCATGGTCATTGTTTCCTATAATAAAATATTTGTTTATATTTTTAGGATTCGCTTTGGAATCCCTAGGATGTTTAGGGTTCGTATTTTGAGGTATGACAGGTCCAGTATGACTAGGTTGTGGGTTTGTTTTAGGATTTTCTAGGAACATGTCTACAAAGAGCTGCCTTTGGTTTTCGAGAAGTCTTTGTAGAAACTTGTTGCAATTGCGGAAAAGTCTTATCATCATGACCTCAAACCTTATGGAAACCACAATATAGGTTAGGGTCGTAATCTCTTGGCCTTTGATAAGAATCTTGATTTTTTGATTATAACCTCGGTTGTAGTTTTGGAACTTATTGTTATAATCATGGTTTGTTGCCCCTTGGCCAAAGTTTTGATACTAGTTTGGGCCTTGAGTTTGATTTTTCTTATGTGGCAGATGATTTACATCAATTATGTTGACAGACACACAATGTTAGGGACTTTTTTATTTCTTGAGTTATTGTTATTGTCATTACTAATGTTGTTTGGAAAATTAATGTTATTGACTTGATCGGTGACACTATTCGTGGTATCACCATGATTATGATTCAAACCCTTAGGTCCTTGGTTGTTGGCACCATTGTTTTAATAATTTACATTATTTTGATTTGGGGACACCAATTTCTCATTAAAACCATAGGTCTTACACCCACTATCAATAGCGGCTTGGTCAATCTCGAAGCGCACCTTCCAATACTTCCTCATAACTATGGAAAGGAAACTTTTGGACTTCCTCCCTAGTCTCTCGATTGAGCAAGTGAAGGAAAAGGTCAAAAAGTTCCATCTAATCCATGTTGGGTGCACTTACAGAGGAATAGAGAACTTGGCACCATCTCTAGATGAAATGAGTAGAAGATTTGTTTTTCTTTTGTCTAATGTGTAGGAACTCCCTAATCCTTGTATGCAATAACTTGTTCATGTCAAATGCTTTGATGAACTCAGAAAAAAGATGTTTAAAGGAATGCATAGAAGCTTCCAGAATATGGTAATACCAATCCAATGTGATTCCTTCGAGAGTCTTTGGAAATATCTTAGCCACTACAACATCCCAAGGAAGAAACTCCGATAGTAGTAACGTATGCCTTAATATGAGCATTCGGTACTTTCTTCCTTAATTTTTGGAATATCTGGAAATGGGCAATGGAAGCATGGACACCACATATGGTGAAGTCAAGAGGCTCCTTTAAGTACTCGGTATGTACCCATTGTATAGGATTCCACCATTAAATATCCTTGATGAGGAGGTGGAGGAGGAGGAGTTGGATAAGTCTGTATTATAAGTGGTGACGAGAATGTATGGGGTTCTTGATATAGCATGTAGGGAATGAGAATGGTGTATGGGTCCATCTGGGGAGATTTTGAATACATGTGCATGTAAGGTGGGATAGTACCAAGATATGGACTAGCGGGTGTAAAACTAGGGAACATCACATTGCTTGTTGTGGTGACATTTGAGAACACACTTCTAGCCATCCTTTGCATAGGATAAGCTTGAGAAGGATGAGGACCCATCCCTAATGTGTCTAATCCTATGAGAAGATCACCTAGATTTGAATGAACCAAATAACCTTGTTGTATAGGATATTGCGTTGGTTTCTCATTGGAAGGGATGTATCCTTTACCGTGAACTAGATACCCCATGTTTTGCACCACTATGTTGTTTGTGAAGTCTGGGCACTTTCTAGCTCTCTAATCCTCCCCACTAAAGTAGAAATGAGATCGTTGGGAGAGGATTGAGTCCCTTGTTGGGGTGGTTTTGGCATAGGGTTTGATAAAGAAGGCTCATGATACCCTGTTATGAATTGTTCAGTGTTATAATTCTTTTCCTTCTCAAAAGTAAGAATCTTAGGATATGCATTCAAAATATCGGAGGCTATAGCCCTTATCCTATCCAAAGACTCATCTATCCGATGAATATGATTAACTATTCGTGCAAATAGATCATATTATATTAATTGCATGGAAATGTGAGGTCTTAACAAGACTCTGTGGCAAGAACCTGATCCATTTGTGATAACAACATGGTTTTCATTGGGTTGACCGTATTGCATGTTTAATGGTTGATCAACCTCCTCCATCCTTACATAATTAATGGGGTTTGAAGTGTAACTAAGGGAGGTTTCTAAGTTGTTTGTGTAGTTGTCGCCCCATCTCGAAAGAGAAGGGGATTGTTGTAGTTGAATGTTGGTGTAATATCTATCGAGCCAAATGGCCCACCAAAATCTCTTCTAGACATATTTTAGAAAGTAAAAAAATACCTACAAAAATAGGGGAAGAAATGGAAAGATGAGGTAATGGCAATGAAAGAAAAGGAAACAAGAAGGAATTAATCCTTCACGTTAGGTTCACTAATTTTATATGGATGAAAATTGACATATAACCTTCAACCACACTCGACCTCCCGAGGTCTTTCCAGAGCAGTCGATGTTGAATGTGTGTGGATAACTATAGGAGGATCAGTGACTAAGATTTGGTAGTGTGATCTCTTGGTAGCTAAGTTGGAAAAGGGGAGATTTAGAAGCTATGAACGAGTAGTGTAAATTCCCCATGGGTTGTCTTCCTAACTTGGATCTAAGTGTTGTTCTAGTTTGAAGTATCCATATAAACTAAGTTGAAGCTAACAATATATGCTACTCTTGTTGAAAGGAAAACTAATCTAAACAAGTCACAAAACTGAAATATTACAATCACAAACAACAATAAGGTTTTATTCTAAATAATCAAATCTACTTCTACACTTGTTGGTTTTTAATTAGCACTTTAGAGTGATCAATAATAGTCGGGAAAATGAGTCCCTCCTCTTTATGGGAGAGGTTCCCTTATTGAAAGCGAGAAACAAATCTTATATAAAAATATACAACTTTCATATTGATGAGGACTTTTGATATTTCTAAATGTTTTATACCAATATGGATTATCAATACATAAGAATGGAAGAAAAAGAAAACTGAAAGGAAGAGCATAACAATACTTTCAGGTAATATAGATAGTAGAATATAACCTTACACATACTTAGCAAGAGGGATACATAATAGAATCATTCACATTTGCAACATTAGATATTATTCCATAGACACAAAGTTCTAGAAATCATATCATAAGAACACAAAGTTTCTTAGCATGAAATATTGATGATTCACAAATTTGTAGACAAGAAAAGAAAGGACAGTAGATGAAAATTAGAGACAAGGGAAAACCTTCTGTATTGATTACTTTCAATTCTATTACATTTCAAGAATATCAGAGTCTAGCCCTTAACAATGGCATGGAGAGCCCATTAAATAGTTTACAAAAGTAGTTACATACGGTTCCAACTTCTTTTAATCTAAAATATTAAAGACTACTTAAGAAATACATTAATAGAATGGTCTTTAACCAAATATTACATCATGGGCTTTATAACTTCAAAATAAAAGAAGTGTCTTAGGATTCTGAAGCAGAAACATCCAAAGGAGGTTTAGGAGGGCCAACTGTCTTAAGAATCCGATGTCTAAATATTTTCAATGCTTCAGCTATCTCCATGCACTTCAGAATGGTGGTGTTAGAAGTGGCATGATTCCACATACCAAGGAACTTCTCCATATCCTTCTCAAACTCCATGTTTTTCAAAAACTCCTTGTTTGCCTTGATGATAGCTGATTGAAGGGAGAAGACCTCCTTCATCTTCTCTTTAGACATTAAATCTTCCTTGAAAATATCCTCCTTGAAAAGGTATTAAACTGAGCCTTGATCTCATGTATAGAAAAGTGATCACCTGAGGCTTCATTCTAGATTTGAAAATGAATATCTTGGAAGGAAGATAGAATGAAAGCCTTGAAATATTCTCCTTTTTGCCACATATTTTTCAGTTCTCCTAATGCTTCCTCCAAAACTTTGATCTTCCACTCAATACTGAAAACCCAAGGTCTTGACAGATTGCTCTTGGCCTCATCAAATACCTTTCTTGCCAACAAGATCTACTCATCTATCCTACTCATCAAACGGAGATCTTGGATACATTCACACCATAGCTTAAACTCTTTCTCCAAGCCACTAAGTTTTGTGGTGAATTTCAACTGTAATTTAGACACCTTCTCATATGACTTGAAAGCCTCCTCAATTAAGTTCAACATGCCACTATCATATCATCAACCAGTGCTTCAATGGCCTTTCCATAGGTGGCATACTTATGAATATATTTGATGGGTTGAACTTCATCATGTTGTTGAGAACTATGGGAGGTGGAAGAGTGGTTAGTGGAGTTGGATCCAGACCTTATCCTTTGCCAACACATATTTTATGTAAAATTCAAGAGAACTTGTTTATGTTCCTCCAATTGCTCCACAGTTTGTTTATCCTTATCCACATTTTCAATAACTCTGGTTACAGTTTCTCTGAGGTTATGAACCTAAATTTCCAGTGTAGACTCTCCAAGTGGAATCCTTGTGAGTTACAAGTCATAAATAAAAAGGCCTTTCTCATCTTTGTACAGCCTATGCTTTGCAATCTCCATGAATTGTTGGCCCTTAGAATCTGAGACTAGCCTTGAGGTAATATTTGTTTTCTTTGCCAGAGGAGGAGGAGAAGTATCGAGAATGGCTACCACATCATCGAACTTGGGAACCACAATTTGAGAAGTAGACTTGCTTTTCTTGCTATCAACAAAAGGTTGTACCCAAGAAAAGGAAGAGGAAGAGGTGGAAGGAGTGAGGGGTCCAAGTGCAAGTGTACTCATTGCACTCAATGTTTGCACCACTGATGTCTCCAATGGAGAAGTTGGCACATCTTCAAAAATATCCCTAAAAGAAGGGTCCACCAAACCTATAGACTCAGACATTTGGCCTTTATTCCCCATCTCAGCAATATTGATAGGGGGTTCTTCTTCTTCTTTCATCTCTTCACTATCATCCTCACTCAAAACAACAACATATTCTGGCCCTATGGGAACTTGTGGCTGCTCCAAAGGAAATTCTTCCTTTTCTTCTCTGTAATCCACTCTTGTTTCATGGCCTCACCTTTCTTCATGTATACCTTTGTTGAAGAGGAAGGAGTGGACTGTTCGAGCACCTCAACATTGAGCACAAGTTCTTCTTTCCTAGGAGAGGAAGTTTCTTGTGAGGAAGACTTGGCTTTGCTCATCTTGAAGGCTTTCATCTTCCTATCAAACTAGAGCTTGGTTCTCACAAGAACAAGGTTGATCACCTATTTAAAATCATCCTTCTCTTTTATAAACCAATCAATGGTTTCTAGAGGAGTGTGTTTGATGACCTCTCATATTCAATGGATTATAGGTCTTCATCATCATCCTTGAGCTCATCAAGTACTTTATGGACATTGGAGACTATGATTTGTTGGAGAGAGAGTCTGCCAAAGCACCTTCTCCTTACCTCAAAATCATCTACGAAATCAGCCCAATAATCCTCAACATCTGCAAGGTGATAGAAAACTATCCTGAAATTCTTAGCAATATATCACTTGATATCAAAGAAATTTCTAGGCTTGAAGTGATGAATGGTGAGAGGAGAAATGGTTATATCAATTTTCTGAGCATCCATGGCTCTCTTGCATGTATAATTTCCCAAGGTGATAGGGAAACAAACACCAACAATATTTTTATCTTTGCAAGTCCTGTGAAGTTTTTCCAATTGTTTGCAAATCTCAACAAGGTCCATTTTATCATTACCAAACATAGGAAGCTTAAGAGGAGGGAATTCAAAACTAGCTATTCTGATGTATGAAAACTTTTTGAATTGAGTGAAGAAACTCCCATAATCGAGATCAAAGTATTTTCTTCCTCAAAAATCTTTGAGTAGTATTTCCTTCTCAAAGCCTCGGAATATACATGGTGAAAACGTCATTAAGTCTCCTGAAGTTATGATTTGACTTTGAGAGTTAATTGAGGACAATATTCATATATAGGAGCATCCTTCTTATCTTACACAAAATAGAAACCAAACCATTTCCTAGATGCTTTTGTAATGGTGTACATGAGGTAGGAGGATGTGTAGAATGTCCGAGTTCTATGAACATTGACCACTACTTTCATTAGGTTCTCATATATTATCTCAACCCAATTCAAATTATACTTCCTTCACAAATGATATTAATAAAGGGACACATCCAAAAGTGAAACTCATTTGTAGAGGGCATTCCCATGATCCTAGCAAGAAGGGTGATGATGTCTAAAGTTATTCCTTAAAATCAACCCTGAATAATGACTTAGAAAGTCTGGATGCTCCTTTTTTAGGGTTCTTTAGCCATGATTTAGCTACCTTGGTCTTGTATCTTTCACTGTCATGGTCAAATAGTGTTTGTGCTTGAGCAAGAGTGAGGGTATTAGCTTCTTCCACCACTAGGATGCGTAGGGCAACACATATAACATCAAAATCCAGTCACACAACCACTTCACCATGGATATCAACAATCTCCTTGGATTTTGGATTGAAAAAGGCCCCAAGAGACCACGATATTAGCGCACACTAGACATAGATAAGGAAACCCCATACAAATACAATTATGATATCTTTGATTAATTAGGCGATAGGATTAGGGCTATCACATCCAAGTATGCTCCCAAAATCATCAGGTCGAGGTGTCGAGCTTTGTTGTCAGCGATATTAGGCACATAGGTTTCTAATGAAGAGAGATGCTCATGACCTTGGTATTGAATATTCATTGTGACAAAGGTAGGGAGAGAAACAACCTTCAATTGAGTGTATCAAAATCCTTACATGAGAAAGCATATAGGCATAAACATGAGAAAAACTATTTTACACTGACGCGAGTAGAGAGAATGAGAAAGCAAGTGTGGAAATGAAAGAATGGTTACACTCCTTTAAATAGCCATGAATTTGAATGAATGGAGAGAGAAGCCAATGAATGTGAAATAAATGGCCCCCACACCGACTCAAAAAGGTGAAAAGTGGAAAAGGAGGAAAAAACTAGCCTAGACGGTCCATGAGACATAGGGACACGCGAGAAACGTGGAGCCGATATACCCGCTCCAAGAGGAATGTGGTGAAATCAGGTTTTGAGAGCACGAGCGGTCCATGAGATGCAAGGACACGTAGTATGCGCAAAGCCGATATACCCGATCTAAGAGAAATGCGGTGAAAGTGGGTTTTGAGAGAAAAAATGGTCCATGAGATGCGGGGACACGTGAGACATGGGGAGTTGATTTAGCTGATGGGTAAAGCAATGCGGGTAAAGTGGAAAATTGGTGAATAGGAGGCCCATCTGTACTTGGGACAAAAATGTCTGAATTAGCCACAAAACATTACAAGTGACACCAAAGACTGAAATTTACTAACTTTCGAACTTCTCCCTATGCTTAAACACTTCCAAAGGACACTTCTTCAAAATTTTGGAAATTTGTCTTTGAAAAAGGAGGGAAATTTTGAAGGTGAGAACAACACTAAAACTAAACAAGAAAAATAACTCGGTGTGGTTATTCACCTATGTTGAGTGTATTGAAACTAAAACTAACTTAAAATAAGAAATTTTCTAAATAATCTATGATGTGTAGAAAACCTCTTATAGATATTCTCTCCTTCATATCCACAGGGATGGGAAGAAGAGGATCCATCACCGGGAGTTGCTATTAATGATTTAAACCCTCTTGGAAATTAACTAGTTACTTGCCTATGAAAGGAAATTGATTTCTACTCTATTTGATATGTAATTGAAACCAATTATTTGAAATTGACAATTTGATAAACAAAGAAGACAAACACACAACTCCAACCTGGATGAGCAAGAGCTTTGGAAAATCCAGTTGTATTTGTAGCTTTCCCCTCAGTTTGTTCCTTTATTTCTTCGAGTGTTCATATGAGTCCAAGGAATTAGGAATGCAAGAACAACAACAGAAGAAAAGACTTGAGCAATGGTAGAAAAAGGCAGTTTGTTGCAATGCAGGTGAAGAGAGATAACATGAGATTTGAGCTTGGCTATGCAATTCCTAGGAATATTGTGGTAGCAATACAATGCAAGATACACAAAAATTCTCAGGCCATTTTCTCAAACACAAGCATGGAATATATAAGAATTGGGGTTAGGAGGTTCCTTCATGCACAAGGCAAGAACAAACAGTTCCAACTAGTTAAATCTATTTAAAAATAGAAGAGGGAAGGAGAACCATGCAATCAAAACTAATTTTAGACAATTTGGCTCACAAATGCACCCTAAAAGTGAAGTTAAGTGAAGCGTCGCATGTTTAAAACACACATGACGGAATTTGGAAAAATCAGGTAGGACCACCACCCATGCAGGGCGGCGGTCCTGGCACTAAGGCCAAAACATGCACAGAAAGAGGCAAAGAGCTAGGAAGAAGAGTGGAAAGGCTAAGTAAGGATGTCTAGGCTACAAATATACATTGTAAATGGGTTTTGGAGCTCAAAGAACTTCTTGAAATGACTTGAATCATCATTGGGGATTCTTGTAACCATTTTTCTGACAATGTAACACATGCAATTTTGGGTGCGTACATGTACCTCTAGATATTTTGTATGAAATATTTTTTTATCCTTTTTCCAAACTCCTCAAGAGTGGTGATGGAACCATGTCCTTGTGTTATCAGACCATGATACCACCATTCATGAGCCACGCCATCTAGATGCAAGGTGAAAAATGTAAGGGCCTCTTCCTCAAAAATGAGATTCAATGACAAGTACGTATGTAAATTTTTAAACGAAGCTCTAGTTGAGCATCTATATATACCACGAAATTTAGGAAGAGTAATCTTACCCAACCTATATTGAAATGTCTTTCCTTGTCTCTTGTGGTTGAATTACCATTTGTCTTGGCCCTTCATTCCACCTCAATTGGAAAAAATCCCGAGAATGAAAACATGTTCCTTGTGTTAGGATTTAAGGATGCATACTCATATAAAAAAATATTGACTTCTTATGTGAACCCGTGTGTAGGCAATTTCTCCTTCTCCTCTTATGGCTCATTCCTCTAAAGGAAACTAACATGAAAGAGCTTGGAAGGAATATAATATGAAGCCCTTCCCATGACAACTAGAAGAGTTTCCTTCACCATGATGGCCTTAAATTCCTTTATTGTTAGACAAAATCCCTTGCAAGGATCTGACCAAATCAGCAATGGCCCCAACTACGGAGTCTCTAAGACCCCTTTGTGACTCTAGTAATCTAATTTGTGGCTCTATATTTCCTCTGGTAAATATCTCATTCATGTAGCTCAACTCATCATTGGGAGGAGGTATTTCTTCATCATCCATCCCTCCTCTTCTTGGAGTTATTCTTTGGTAATGATATCTAAAATGCTCTTTGTCTCTATCCATACAATTCTGAAATCTAAATCTTCTCCTTATAGGGTAGGAGGAAATCTAGCTCTTATACCACCGTAATGTCTCCAAACTAGATAACTAAATACATATTTGAAAAGGAGAAATAAATTAATTGTAATGCACATCAAAATTACTTATGAGAATTATGACTAGCGTTATATGAGACATCCATATAAAACATCCATTAGACGTAACTCCTTCCACTCAAGACTAAAATTTAATATTTTCCAAGGCTAAAATCTGAAAGGATATGCACATTTAAGTGACACAATAGATCTGAAATATTCCTTAAAAATGTCACTGGGTTTACTATAAAATACCAAAAAATCTTCAATGCATTTAATGCCTTTTTCACCTTAAATGATTTCTTAATTTTTCCAGTCATATAAGGATAAAATACTGATTTTTTGAAGCAAAATAAGATGGAATATTCCTCAAAAATATGTAGATAAAAATGATTGAAAGCAAAAATCATAATCCTTCAAAATTGATGGAAATTGATTCCATTTAGTTCATAAAATCATCTTGAAATATGATAATACAAATCGAGACATGGTTATTGTATGACGAGAAAATCAACACATGACCTTCTTCGCACCCGACCTCCCGAGGTCATGCGTCTTTGAGACAACCGGTGTGGAATGGAAATGGAAATGATAGTGATGGAGATGGTCAAGATAATTGGGAAATCTAATGTCTTCAATGTACAATACTCTAGGAATTTGTGAATATAGGATGGAAGAATACTCTCCTCTAACTCCAAGGGGTGTGATGATATGGTTTAATATGATAATTGGGTAATCTGAGACTCCAATAATGATATGTCTAAGTTCTAATTATAATGATGTAATGGTTTGTTCGGAATATGTGTTCGAGGCTCCATCAATGTTGGGCTCTCATAGATGGTTGTTGGATACTCCATGTGACAAGGTCTCTAGACAAGGTCATGAAAATGGTGATAGAGGCGTTTTAGTGGTTTGTAGGAACTATGGATGGTTTTCTAGTCTTGTCCAGAAAGTCTTAGCCTATATTTAATACGTATGCTATGATTCAACAAATACGAAAGTTGGTAATAATATGATTTGCAGTGGAAGGGTTGTGGGACTTGATATGAATGATATGGCCTTTTCCTTTCTGGTTCCCATGTATCCCTTCTTCTATCTAGAAATCATACCATTTCCTATGTTTAGAACTAAAAATAATTTTCTTAGAATACCCCCTTAAACAATGCGTAAGCTATTTTATGTCAATGAAGAGGTCTCACTGTCTTAGGTTGTGGGACTAAAGGATCGCAACCAAATGCTATGTGTCTTTCTTCTATCATACATATTTTATCAAGTCAATTTAAGTTAGGATGATTTGACCAAAATGTGTATTTTCATCTTTGATATTTAACCTCTCGAGTTGTTCACTAATTGCTTGTAGGAAAGTCACCCGTATCCCCTATATTAGCTAATGTTGTGGGTAGATTTGGTTGAATTGGTTCAAATATATATAAAGCTCTTTGGGTCCTATTATCATGCAAAATGATTCACTTTCTAATTAAAATAATAACTAATTATGAAAGATATTCTACACTATGCATGTATTCTTTTATTTTTGTATTTTTGGTGAATTATTTTAATGAAATTAAAGAGCACTTATTCTAATATATTTAGAAAATGAACAACTAATCTAGTAACATAATTAAAACAAACAAAATAGCCCTTTGGTGTGGCTATTTGCTTGTGCGATTGTGAATTTATCCTAAATATCTAAGCAAATAATTGTTTTAATTGAAATAATCTCAATCCTACCTCGAAAGTGAGGAATGAATCACGGTTTCTCGAAACTATCAATCCCCACACTTCAAGGCGATATCAAAGAAATTTTGACTTAATAAAATAATTCACGACTTTTTGATACGTTTGTAACTAGAACTTTGATAGCTCAAATTTACAAAAGCAATCCATTGTGTGTGAATTTTCATCATGTGATCTCCTCATTTCCTTTGTGTTATCTTGAATCCAAAAAAGCGTGTATGTGAAAGTATCCAAAAGAACTTGAACAATTTTTTGGACATAGACTATAATGCGAGCAAGAGAGATAGTGCAAGTGAAAATGATTTAGAAATTCCTAAGCGGGATTTATTTCATTTTTGTATACAACACAAATGTGCTAAGAGTTTTAGAATCTATCCTTGTGACAAAACAAAACCTGCTGACTCTAAATGGATTCTAATCTACAAATGAAGCTATTCTATCTAATCTGATTGTATGGAACAACAATTAAGATGAAACAAGAAGATTGAATGACTTTTGAACATTTAATAATTAATGCAAAACATGAAACTTGTGGAACTCTAAGCAAAAACCCAATGATTGAATGATTAAACGAACCATTTGTTTGAAAACAAGTGCATTTATAGCAAAATGCATTTACGAGAGGGTAACTCCCAATTGAACTTTTTACTATAAACAAAGGAAAAAACTCATGAAAAATAAATGTAAAGCAAAGTTTAAGAATGTAGGTAGAAATTGAAGATTTATGTTTGACGCGAATCGTTGGAACTTTACAAAATGCGAAACAGAATTGCCATTCGGTTCTGAGAATCCACCTGCAATCATGGGCTCAGCCGCCTTAGGCGGGGTGGCCTCTTCCTCCACTCTGAAAAAATCACGAAAAAAGGGGGCAAAGGGCAAAAAAATCATGCGGAGGCCGGGTGAGGCATATGGGATACACACGTATACTTGGCGAGCTGTTACGGATCTCGAACAAAGAGAAATCATCATTGGGGTATGTGTAACATCTTTCCAGTGATGCACACCCTATAATTTTAATGCATGCATTTAATATGATATTCGGAGACTTCGATCATGTCTAATATTGGTTGTGGAACACATGGGAAGTAACCTACGGGAGCCTCGTATGGGTTTTAGACAAGGTCATGGAAGAAAAGATGAGAGGCGTAGTGAATTACGAGGACTATGGGTGGTTTTCTAGTCTTGTCCAGAAAGTCTTAGCATATTGCATGTTCAACATCAAAGTTGTGTAATAATATTTGGTGGAAGTGGTGAAGATATGAATAATATGGCCTTTTCTTTCTAAGTTCTCATTATCCAAGGCAAGTACCATTTCCCTTAGGAAGAATAAAAATATAGTTAAACCCCCTTAAACACTAATATTTTCCCCTCAAGGCAAGTCAAACTTCTCATAGGGATTATAATTTTTTTATATGTGTTTTATTCTATTCATTTTATAATTAATTCAAATAAATTAATATAAGTGCTTAGTAATTTTATTTTTCTTTTAGGCATTTATAATAATTTATTATGACTTAAGTCACCCTTGTGATCCCCCTTTAACCACTGGGTAGACAAAATAGGCTAAATGTCTTTGAAAATATTATTCTAGAAAGAGGGACATTTCGTAATCTTGCATTTGAAATGAGCTTCAAAATATTAACACATTGCTTACGTGTGTAATGTGCATATTGTAAATCATAGAAAGGAGTGCATCTTCATCATATGTAGTTTTCAAAATTTGAAGAAATACTCAAAGATATACCAATTTTTTCATTTTTTGTTGAAACCAACCATGCTTTTCCTCTTCCTCCACTCTCTAACTCTAGGACGCCAAAAAATCATTTTCTTGCTCCACCAATAGTAATTGTATCTCTGTAATGTCACCTTCATGAATGTTATTAAGGGGAAATAGTTTTGAAGGGATTATACCACATTACTCAAAAGCCGATAGCCAAGATGAGAGAAACACCCCGAAGAAGGAAAAATGGCCACTAAAGAGGGCTCAACATCCAAATAAGACAATGTGAAGAAAGGATCCAAACGAACAATGATCCAAAAAGAATGAGATCAAAAAGCAACCAAAGAGAAACAACATAAAAACTCACAAAAAGCAAGCTCGGAACAATAACAACAACATCGCAGCCCAAAAGCACTTTACTTTATTGCCCCTATCTCCGATGTTGATGGGAAATTTAAGTCCAAGATAGAACTCTTTGAAAAAATTAGGCTTCACTCCCAAGTCATGAAAAACTCCTAAGGCCTCACATTTGTAATATACAAAAAACTTAGACTACTTTTCTCCAATTTACAAAATTCCCATTCCTAAAATCCTCTATCTCAAAAACTTGTTTGGTTAAATGGTTAACCTTTGCTAATCTCTAAAATTGGCACATGTCAAGAGAAGCCTTGTGAGGTGTTTTATGCAATTGAAAGCTAGCACATTTTATCATGTCATGCTGCATACATGAATCCTTGTTAGTTTTAATGTGTTAAAAATGGAAGTGAGCTACAATAGCTTTCTACCTAACACAAACCCAACTAAACTATAAAAGTGCTTGAGATATGTGATTCCCCAAAGCTACAAACCTTGTTGAACAATTCAAATTCCACTTATAGCTTTTTCTACAAACTCACTTTAAAACTCCAAATTTCACTTATACTGTTGGTGCAAAATCATAGAGGCTTTGGTTTTGGATGAGCCATCCGGTGTAACTCTGCAGAGGACCATATATCAAGTTGTGGGACTTGCGAACTTGATATGGACCTCCGAAAACTACATTACAACTCTAATGTAGACAAACTATCTAATCCTAATCTAACCTTCCAGGAACCAGAGAGAGAGAGAGTGTGTGTGAAAAAGCCTAACACTACACTAAAGCGGTGTTACACCAAAAAAGAAGCTTGTATCATGGATCAAATCAGAGGTGCGAGATAGAGGGTGGATAATATGCACCACCCGGAGATAATTTTGACAGAACACCACTTCAAACCCATTAAAACAACTCCCAAAACCTGTAATGGACATTAAATATATGCACAATATACCCCTCTGATGAGAGGCAAGAAGAGACAATAAAATGAGAAAAGGATGGACAAAATGCATCATAAAACATATTTTATTTCTCCATAAGTTCACACGTACATCATTCATGGGAAAGGGAAAGAAAATGCCATTAAAAGTAGAGAGAGGAGGCTTAAGCTCCACATTCGAACCTAGGGAAGAAAGAGAGAGGACAAGGGAAAAATGACCAACCCTTTACAATGAGCCGAGCTCTTACATTTATAGATGAAGAGAAGAGAGGAGAAGAAGAGAAGGAGGGAAATCTGATTCAAAGCTCAAACACCAATCATTAATGCCTAAAATCACCCATGTAATCTGTCAAGTGTGGTTCTCCATGTCTATTTGGTGTGTTGGAGAAGGAAGGATGACAAATTGAATCAAATCTAGGTAATTGAAAGCAATCAGATCACGTATTAATGGAATGAAAGATGTTTTCCAATTTATTACCCACCTAACCTTGTCAAAATCAATATTTAAGGATTCCATGGCATAGAGCATGTGAAGATATTTCCAATCGGTATAAAATGTGTTGAATTTCGAGCACTGGTTCGAAAGTTATGCCCATTTGAAATTTTACATCGAATTCGTACAAAAATGGTGAAAATGCAATCTTCTACAAAACGGATATGTGGTCCTGAAATTACAACTGCTCCTTTTGTGAAAAAATCACAAAATTATAAAAACCTCCCGCAACCCCGTAGACCCAAAATTCACTTTTTCCCATAAGGCCCTGTGGCTTGAAAATTCACATTTGCCCAAAAAGCTCCGTGGGCCCAAAATTGAAATTGCACTTTTGTGCAAAAATTACAAAAGTACAAAATTCTCCCTCAAGCCCACCGACCCACAACT
This sequence comes from Taxus wallichiana var. yunnanensis, assembly GCA_018340775.1. Classification (NCBI taxonomy): domain Eukaryota; kingdom Viridiplantae; phylum Streptophyta; class Pinopsida; order Cupressales; family Taxaceae; genus Taxus; species Taxus wallichiana. Next base: position 500,765,564 of record CM031241.1, read on the forward strand.
TCTCATTTTCCATTTGGCAATAAACCTCCCTGGGCTCGTGGACCCACTCTTTCAAACTGCACCATTTGCGAAAAGTTAAAAAAATGCAAAAACCTCCCACAGGTCCGCACCCCCGAAACTTCACATTTTGCATTTTAGCGAAAATACCTCCTTAGGCTCGCGGGCCCACACTTGTAAACTATGCCATTTATGAAAGGTTGAAAATTTTTCAAATACTTTTACCCATTCTGACCCCAAATTGTAAACTTGGCAAAAATTCTTCTCCAGGCCCGCGACTTCTCATTTTCCACTTAGCAAAAGAAATCCTCCTCAGGTTTGCGGGCCCACAATTATAACTTGTTCCTTTTGCAGAAAGTGCAAAATGTAAAAATATCTCCCACCACCCCGCCTGAATGGTCCACAATTTTCCGATTTGGTGAAAAGTATTCCCAGAGTTAGAAGGACTTCTTTATATTTTTAGAAAGGAAGAAATTTCCTCTGATGAAGATGATTTTACTGAAATATTAAGTTAGAATGTATAAAAAATCATATTGAAGCACTAAAAAGGGGGAAAATGGTGTTAGTTGACCAAAAATAAGTGTGAGCTTATTTTGGACAACAATTTGAAGACTCATGGGGGACATCTTCCTACTAGATGATATGATCAATGGAATTGAAGCATCCATTGGGCATGGAGTCATCCTGATAAACACAATTATGATCTTTCTCTAAAATCTGATCCCTGAGCCACTTGGAACACTACTGGAACTGGAATTGATCTCACCAAATGCTTTACCAATGTGTGCAAGAGCAAAAAAATACCACAACACACTATGTACAAAACTAAAAGATCATACATGCCCCAAGTGGAACATGTAGAGTGTGCACAAGCACTTCTTCTGCTAAAAGTAAATCTACCTACTCTATGCTAACCGGAAACAAAGCAAACTCAAACAAATCCTACAACTAGCAGGGAGAAGTAGCTTCCCTTTCTTACAATTGGAAGCCATGAAAATGATTTGGCATTGAATATGGCTGTCATTTTGAGTGAATAACTGACAAGAGGTCAACCCTCCACCCAAATCATCAAGGTATCAGTTGGAAACAAGACAAATACCTCTTTTAGTTTCTCTACATTTGGATTGAAGAGGCATTACAACTGATCCTTGGTACTTTGATACTCATCCTCATGCTTAGAAGCAAGCATGACTAGTTGTGGCTCCCCCTTGGCTCCAATGAAGCCAATTACCTGATTGGGCATGGTCTTCTTATGGATGTGCCCTTTGCTCTAAAATTCAACTCCAAGAATGGAGTCTTCCTATAGACCTTCCTAAAAATGGGACTTTGCATGTTGATTTCTTCTACAAATAGCTGATCCTCTTCTGTCTTGATGACTAATATGTAATGTGTGTCATCATTGTTTCCTTCCTCCTCCTGTGAAGAACATGGAAGATTGAGATCTTCCAACCTTGGTTCCAAAGGGCCGCCATGAGATGCATGTTGTTGCACTTGAATGCCCTCCTCTGTGATAACAGGATCACGTGCTTGGAAGGTGGATGATGGGGGAGAAAATGATGTGATCTCCATGGGATCCTCTCCATCAAAGATATTCTCCAATTCGAAAAGATAATCTGCCTCTTTGTTTTCCCCGTTGCTGCATGTACTCGACCTCCTCTATGATGTCCTCTTGATCTACAACTTGATCACCATGGTTCCCCTCATCCTCGAACATGAATTTTGAAAGATAAAACTCTTCTTCATCATTAGATCTCGAAGGGGATGAAGTGGGAGGAAGAAATGAAGGTTCTTCTGTGGCCTTCTTTGTGCTTGGATCCTCTAAAACTGTATGGTTCTCCTCCATAGCCAGAATGCACTCCTCTCTTTTTGGATTTGGAGTAGCTTCTTCTTCCCTTGCTTGGATTGATTGTGTGGCTTGAATTGGATCAACATTCTCTTCAAATAAAGTGCCAACATGGGCACTTGCATTCAGAGAAAATTGATTGTTGATCATCTTGCTCCACTACTGCTACAAAATCAGCCTTAGCCACCACTAGCTCTTAAAATTTCACCTCCTCCTTAGGCTTAACCATCAAGGGGATCTTTGTTATCCCAAATTTAAGAGCCAAGCTTACCAAGATTTTAATATTTTCTTCTCTATTTGGATCTTCTTCCTGTTGCTCTCCTTGACTAGTTTTTGGAATTTCTTCCCTCATGGAATTGGGAAGGAAAGAGGAGGAGTGGATGGGGTCTCAACCAGTTTTGAAATTTTTTGTGGTGGTGAGGGAAGTGGAACTTCTTGTTTATTTGGAGGGAATGACTGCTTGGAAGGGAAAAGGGAAAAATAATTGAGATGAGATGGAATATTAGAAGATGGAGAAGGGAAATCAACACTAGGGGCAGCAGATGGGAAGCTTGGAAATTGAAGCTCAAGTTGAGATGGTGTTTCTTGGGGAATGGAGATAAAATTACTAGATGATGGTGTAGGACTTACCCATTGATAAGGTTTCTTGGCACCAAGTTCGTAGGCCTCTATCTCCTCGGTCCACTGTGCAAGTTGAGGCAGCATTTCAACCATGAAGTCAAGCTTCTCATGAGGGCTGTAGTTTCTTGGAAAAGGGCCTTCCCATGGACAAGGTGCCCTGTAACCGATCTTAAAGGCTTTCATCTATGTTGTAGCCCTTGATTAAACCATGTTAGCCTCCATTCTTTGAATCTTCTCCAGCAGATCAACATTCTCCATTTGATTGTTGTCATTGTATGCATACCCTTGTTCTTGATATGTTTCATAACCAAACTGGTTTTGACATTGCTCATATGGGTAAGCATGATGGTTGTGAATCTGATCATAATGCTGATTTGGAGGAGTTGAGAAATACATTGGAGGTGGATTACATTGCTTTGTGAGTATGAATTCCAAGATGGGAATGAAGTCATGATTGCACAACTTCATGGGATGGAAGAAGATGAAGATGTGGAAAGAAGAATGGGTGGAAATGGATGGAAGGAAAGTCTGCAACTCAGAGAATGGGTTGTTGACTAGATGGAGTCACCAGATGTGCTTTGCATGTGCCTCCAAAGGCTAAATTTTAACAGGAACACACCAACCTGCTAAAAATGAAGTGGTAAGGTGCTTCAAACCTCTCCCATTGGGCGTGCCAAAACTATTGGTGAAAAATCACAGCACCCCCTGGATGGCCTGGTTTTGGATGGGGCATCCGGTGTAACTTGCACAACATTGGACCATCTCTCAAGTTGTGGGACTTGCAAACTTGAGATGGACCTCTAGAGAAAGTTCGTTCTTCTCCTAAAATACCTACCACAATATACTCTAATGTAGGAAAACTATCTAATCCTAATCTAACCTTCCAAGGAACCAGGGAGAGAGAGAGAGTATGAAAAAGAGCCTACACTAAAGTGGTGATACACCAGAAAAGAAGGTTGTTGATCATCATCTCATGTTATGCAAGTGGAGAGGAGTGAACAATGGAGAGGGTGGAAAAGATGCACCATGGACTAGAGATAAAGTTCACATAGAACACCAATTCAAACCCATTAAACACATCACCTAAAACCTATAATGGACATCAAATTTATGCACAATATACCCTGTAATGATGAGAGGCAAGAAGAGACAATAAAATGAGCAAAGGATGGAAAAAATGCATCACGAAACAAATTTTTATTGCTCCAGAAGTTCACATGGTACATCATTCATGGGAAAGGGGTAAGAAAATGCCATTACAAGCGAGAGAGAGGAGGCTTAAGCTCCACATTCAACCCTAGGGAAGAAAGAGAGAAGGGTAGGGGAGAAAAAGACCAACCCTTTACAATGAGTCGAGATCTTACATTTATAGATGAAGAAGAGAGGAGAAGAAGAGAAGGAGGAAATCTGATTTAAAATCTCAACCACCAACCATTAATGCCTAAAAATCCACCTGTAATCTATCAAGTGTGGTTCTCCATGTCTTTTGGCATGTTCGAGAAGGAAGGATGACAAATCGATTAAATCTGGGTAGTTGAAGCAATCAGATCACGTATTAATGGCATGAAATATGTTTTCTAATTTATTACCCACCATCTTGTCAAAATCAATATTTCAGGATTCCATGGTGTAGAGAATGTCGAGATATTTCCAACGGTATAAAATGTGTTGAATTTTGAGCACTGGTTCGAAAGTTATGCCCATTTGAAATTTTACATTGAATCCGTACAAAAATGGCGAAAATGCAATATTTTGCAAAATGGATATGCGGGCCCAAAATTACAACTGATCCTTTTGCTGAAAAATCAAAAAATTTTAAAACCTCCATGCAGCCCCATAGACTTGAAATTCACTTTTGCCGTAAGGCCCTGCTAAAAATTCACTTTTGCCCAAAAAGCTCCATGGGCCCAAAATTGAAATTGTGCTTTTTGCACAAAAATTACAAAAGTGCAAAAGTCTCCCTCAAGCCCACAATCCCGCAACTTCTCATTTTCCATTTGGCAAAAAAAACCTCCTCGGGATCGCGGGCCCACACTTACAAACTATGCCATTTGCGAAAAGTTAAAAAAATGTAAAAACCTCCAGGCCAGCGCGCCTAAAACTTCACATTTTCATTTTGGTGAACAAAAATCCTCAAGATCATGGGCCCACACTTGTAAACTACACCATTTGTGAAAGGTTGAAATTTTTTCAAAGACTCCCACGAGCCCATGACCTTGAAATTGTAAAACTTGGCAAATATTTTTCCAGGGACCGCGACTTCTCATTTTCCACTTACCAAAAGAAATCCTCCCTAGGATTACGGGCCCGCAATTATAACTTGTGCCTTTTTGGAAAGTTCAAAATGCCAAAATATCTCCTTAGCTACCACGCCGTTCTAAAATTTTCCCATGGTGAAAAGTCTTTCCCAAGTCCACAGGCTCGCATTTGGCAAAACATCCTTCTCGGCCTCAGGCCGTAACTTGCAAAATATGAAGAGTTAGAAGGATTTCTTTATATTTTCAGAAAGGGGAGAAATTTCCTATCTAATTAAGAACCTTTCAAGAATCATTAAGTACTTAGAATGTATAAAAATCAGATTGAATCACTAAAAGGGGGAAAATGGTGTTAATTGACCAAAAATAAGTGTGAGCTTATTTTGGACAACAATACCTATTTCTTCCAATCCTTGGCCAACATAGAAATTACAAAAATGACCAAATATTGCTTAAACCTTTGCAACATGAACAATAGGAAATGGCCGCTTAAGTGGCTCTTGTTTAAGTATGAACTAGGAAAAATTATTGGTGAAAGACTTATTTCTTCTAGTTAAAAGAGACGAGGAAAATAAAATACTTCTTTCTATAACCTGATTTTATTTTTTGGCGGTCGGTTGAATGTGCCAAATGGTCATGTATTTTTGTTCTTGATTATGAGGTATATGATGGCGTTTTAACATTAACATTATTGCAATAGTGAAGAAGTTGGATTATAGTGTTTTCCTTGCAGAACCATATGTGTAGTACGACATTTGAGCACCATTAAATAATTTTGATTTCTGAAATATATGACATGATTAGTCTAATTTACTAACTTATTATTTTCATGCTAAATGTTTAGCATGTAAAATTTAAAAAATTGTTCATGAAAACCAAACCCATTCTTGAAATTATGTTTCCCGGTCAATGTAAACATTTCCTTAGGCCAATATTTAAATTGTATCACCTTCATTATAGTCAATAAGAATATGATAACATGATTTTCAAGTGTTTTTCATGTGCATATAGGTGTACTTATCTTGATTTTTGAAGTTATTGAGACTTATGAAAGAAAAATGCTCCCAAGGATTTAAAAGGGCTATTTCTGGTCTTTTTGTCACATGAGGACATCCCTCAGAAGCTAAATACAAGGGAAAAACCCATATGGATGTTGTGTGGGAGAGTAATAAGATGATCTAAGGTAGTTTAAGAAGTTTTTAGAAGCCATTAGAGGTTGGGAAACTTTCAAGAAAAATTGAGTCTTTTTAGGCAAGGCACACAGGGAAAAGCATGTTTTAAAGGAGCTAGTCATCTTGTTCGAAGGGTTTTGGGAGCCTCGAGAGGTCTCGTGAATACAAATCATAGGAATTGTAAAGTTGATGATCCTACTTCATGGTATAATAATCAAAATAGAATTTTGGGGGATTGAGATTGATGACATCAACATTTCAAGAAGTTTGGGTGGAGTTTTGGAGGCTTGATGTCCCTTTTTCCCTTTGTCTCTTGGTGTAAGGGGACATGGGGAACATTAAAGTGTGCTCCTTATTGAGTGTTATTTTTCGTCACTTAAGTGACAACTTAAGGTGTTAGAAACATGTTATAAACTCACCATAAGTTGGATTTTGGCCAATTTTTCATGAAAATTAGATCCATGAAAGCCGTTTGGAGGTTTGATGTTCCTTTTTCCCAATATATAAGGGGACATGGGGAAAAAAATTTTACTCCCCCATACAGACAACTTTTCGTCACTTAAAAGTGACAACTTGGGTGTTAGAAACATGTTATAAACTCACCATTTTTGCAAAATTTGGCCCCATCCTCATGAAGCAAGCACCCATGGATCACTTTGAAGGGGTGAATGTACCTTTTCCCCTATTTATTAGGGTATAACCACACCTCTAACCTCCACCTAACCCGAGTTGAACTTGTTTGGGTTTAATGTGAGTTAAAGTGTGTAAATGAGAGGGAAAACACACTTGAAAGAGGAAAACTCATTTAAATGAAACACTTAACCATTTTAAGCCTCGTTTGTGTTATTTTATCTCCCCCATTGTTTCTAGTATGTTGTTGTGCTGCCAAAATTTTTCATTAATCTTCCATGCTCAAAAACCCTTTTTGCTCATATCTTTCAAACCCCACGCTCGTTTGCCTTGAAACTTGGACTGTAGGTTCCTCTCCAAAATGCATTTCCAATGATCCCAACCTTGCATCTAATTGTGTTCTAAATAATTTTTAGTGACCAAACAATTTTTTCTGAAATAGAAACTCATTTTTCAAAATTTGGTCAAGGAAAACCTGAGGTCAAGGAAAATCATGTTTGGTGGAAAATGAAAATGACCTAGAATTATCTACATATATATAACCTACCTAAATTTATTACACATAAGGTGGGTTGGTGGGGTCAAATATTCCATAGGTTTCCCATTTCTTGTCCTAGAGTAGAAAAATATCTCCAATTTTGAATTCCATGGCTTTGGCCTTCTTGTCGAATATATTCTTCACTTTCAGTTGATGTTCTTTGATGTGATCTACCACTCGAGTCTATTTTCTTCTAGATTCTCAAGAAACCAATTTTTTTGTCAATTGAATCCTTGTACTATTCATCTTCTATTCCCTAGAGCAACTTGAGGGCTGACATGTCAATCGTGATGGGAATATCTCTTCAATTCAATATATAAATTAGAAAGGTGACATACCAATTACCTTCTTCAACGTTATCATGTCCGTCCACAATGCATCATACATCTTCTTATGCCAATTTATTTGGTTCTCATCTACAATTTTGTGGAAAATGATCATGATGTTCTTGTTACTCAACTCAGCTTGACCATTTCCTTGTGGATAGTAATATGATGAGTGAGATAGGGAAATCCCATATCCATAATATAATTAAGTCAATTCTCTTAAGGAAAAATAAGTGGCATTTTCCACCACGATATTTTGTGGGACTCCAAAATGGATGATGATATTATCCTTTATAAAATTACATACCATTTCATTTTTTTCCTAATTGACTAGGATAACTTCTACCCACTTTTTGAAATAATTTGTTGTCATAAGCATGTAGGTGTGACATATGCTTGAATGGGGATTCAAAGCACCAACGAAGTCCAATCCCCACTACTGAAATGGCTCTTCAATGAAAACCATCCTGAGAGGAAGTGATGTGAGTTGTGGAATCCCAATAAACTGTTGACATGCTTCACTCTTGGATACCCATTATTGAGTGCCTGCGATGAGGGTAGGCCAATAATATCTTTCTCGAATAATCTTATGGGTAGTGACCATTGCCAAAAAGTATCCGCCACATGCTTGATCATGATATTCTTTCAAGATTTTATTTATTGTTCCTTATGTACACACCTAAGAAAGCATCCATCGAGGCCTCTTTTGTAGAGTGCATGGTTCCAAATTACAAAATTTGTTTCCCTTAGCTTGAGTGTTCTCCTCTACTTGTAGTCAAGGTGAGTAGGGAATTCACCATAGGTAAGGTAGTAAGAAATATCCACGTACCATTCATCGGTGGTGTTTACAAAGAGAACTTGTGGTTGGTCTTCAAAGAACATGGAGCAAAGAAAATCATTTCCACCATGTTGAGATTTGAGAACCTTTTCCTTAGAAATCAATCTGCATAAACTAGTTCCTCGTACCAAATTAGAAGGTCAGATTTATAAGTCATACTCTTGAATCTTCGCAACCCAATTTCCTCTCTTGACCCCAGGATCTTACTGAGTTAGGATGGACTTGATTGCATTGTCGGAACCATTGCCACCATGTGGGAGTTAAACATGTAGAACCTAATTTTTTTACTACTTTGACTACTACGTAGGCATATTATTCTAGTTGGTTATAGTTTAACTCATGTTTCTTCAATGAGAAACTCATGAAGGCAATAAGTGCTTCCATGCCTTCCTTGTTTTTTTTTGAATGAGAACAAAAGATAGGTGTGATCTCAAACATAGAAGTACATGATGAATTCTTTATTAAAGTCAGGGCACACTAGGATAGGGGCCTTAGTAATGGCTCTTTTGATTGCTTTAAAATTTTCTTTCCATCGTCATTCCACTTGAAGTTGACTTGGGGTTTCATCATGGTCGTGATATGCTTAGTCAATTCGTAAACTCGGGGACAAAGCGTCGAAGAAAATTAACTTTTCTAAAGAATAAATGAAATCACTTCTTACTTGTGGGAAAGGATAATGCTTGAATGGCCTTCATTATTTAGGGATCAATGCTTACGCTCCTTGATTTTTCACAATGTGTCCCAATAGTTTACCTTTTGTGACCCCGAAGATGCACTTTTTTGGGTTCAGGGATATGTCATGCTTTTTGCACCTTATGAGCACCTGTTCTAAGTGACGCAAGTGGTCTCCTCTCTTCTTTGAGAAGATTGTGAGATAGTCAAATTATATTACAATGTAGTGCTTAAAATCCTTAAAGGCAAGATCCATCGCTCTTTGAAAGGTTTCCCCTGCATTGATTAGGCCAAAAGGCATTCTTCTGTATGAAAAAGTGCCCCATGTTGTTGTGAAGGCCATTTTAATATGATCTTCTTTTCTTCTACCTCAATTTGGTTATACCCCAAAATCCATGTAGACACCTGTAGTTTGATCAATGCACTATTACTTCTAATATTGCACTAACTATTCTTCTCCTTGCAAATTGACGATACATCGCCAATTCGACCTATCTAACTCCCTCCTTACGACACCCTTTTTGGTCATTTTTCCTCTTGTAAACCTTTTAAACAGGCTATTATAGCCTCATTCTGACTACATTAGCTTCTTATTTCCTTCTATACTATCAATCCATTTCATTGGATTGATCAGACCTCTCAGAACTCTCTCGAAACCCTAATTATCCTCTAAACATGGTTAATTAAACTTAACTATGGTTTATCTCTCCTAAACCTAGTCAAAGTAAGCTTTGACTTGCTAAAAGTGCTTTTTGGATTAATCATTTGTCCCACATGCACTCAAGTTTCCCATTTTCCCAAATGGAAAACTATATATAGGGCTAGAACCCTCTCTCATTTTCAAGAATTCTCTCTTCTTCCTAGCATAAACTATAGCATTTTTGTTTAGGTTCTAGATTTCATTTCAATTTCTGTTATTGAGCTATTTGCTTTACTTTTGCATTTTATAACACAAATTTAGAGTAAAAGGGAAGAACCATTGGCCTTGAAGCCATTAATGGTGAGATCCCTTTCTCTTAAGCACCAAAATTGATTGCTTAGAACCTCTTAGGTTCATTATTTTAAGCTTTTGAAGAATAGAGGTTAGTTTCATTTGGTTAATTTGTTTGTTTATTTCAAATTAATGTATGCAAATTAGGAACCCTTGCTCATTTCTTATCTAATGGTCCACTGATCAGTTGTTTAAAGCCTTTGGGGATTCTTTAGAGATTCTTACCCCAAATCTATGGCTTTTGCAACTTTTCTTTGAACACATTTGGCACACCGTGGGACAAGGTCATCTTGAATACAATTGATTTGTGGATAGCTCAATATATCTTTTTCTTCTTGTTTCCCATCTTCTTCTCTTCGTATTTTCTTCTCTTCTCTTTTGATCATTGATCGCATTTTTCTCACCCCATCGACACTCGAGGGGGCATCCTTCGTCCTACTAATTTCTTCTTCTACTCCTTCAAAAAAATTCTACTCATTTGTATTTGTTTACTTTCTTCGAAGTGATGTAGTTTACATCACCTCAAAGAGGGGAAAATGTAGACACATGTAGTTTGATCAATGCACTATTACGTCTAATATTGCATTAACTATTCTTCTCATTGCAAACTGATGATACACCACTAGTTCGACCTATCTAACTCCCTCCTTACGACACCCTTTTTGGTCATTTTCCTCTCGTAAACCATTTAAACATGCTATTATAGCCTCGTTCTAACTAAATTAGCTTCTTATTTCCTTCTAGACTATCAATCCATTTCATTGGATTGATCAGACCTCTCAGAACTCTCTTGAAACCCTAATTATCCTCTAAGTTACATGGTTAATTAAACTTAACTATGGTTTATCTCTCCTAAACCTAGTCAAAGTAAGCTTTGACTTGCTAAAAGTGCTTTTGGATTAATCATTTGCCCCACATGCACTCAAGTTTCCCATTTTCCCAAATGTAAAACTATATATAGGGCTAGACCCCCTCTCTCATTATCAAGAATTCTCTCTTCTTCCTAGCATAAAATATAGCATTTTTTGTTTAGGTTCTAGATTTCATTTCAATTTCAGTTATTGAGCTATTTGCTTTACTTTTGCATTTTATAACACAAATATAGAGTAAAAGGGAAGAACCATTGGCCTTGAATCCATTAATGGTGAGATCCCTTTCTCTTAAGCACCAAAAATGATTTCTTAGAACCTCTTAGGTTCATTATTTTAAGCTCTTAAAGAATACAGGTTAGTTTCATTTGGTTAATTTGTTTGTTTATTTCAAAATAATGTATGCAAATTAGGAACCCTTGCTCATTTCTTATCCGATGTTCCACCGATAAGTTTTTAAAGCCTTTTCTGGGATTCTTTAGAGATTCTTACCCTAAATATGTGGCTTTTATGAACTTTTCTTTGAACACAAAATCAATTGTGTACATATATACTATTTCTTATGATTATAATGTACTTGCATACTTTGTTCTATATCATTGTAGTTATTTTTCCTCTAGGGTGTAGTAGATATGATATTTTACAACGAATATACCTTATCATAAACATGTAAGTTATAGTTGTTAAAAGACAACATTATGTATCTTTGTTTCATGCTTAATAATCGGTACATATCATCTTGTTTATTTATGGTGAACTAAGGAAACAAATATATCTTATTATTACACCTATATTCTATAAGTACAATGTTATATTATTTTCTTTTGTCTAACTTTTTTGTTGTTGAATAAATGTATATAACTTAATCATTAAATCATAATGACATCATAAGAAATTGTGTTAACACATTAAACATCAAATTACATTAAATTATCTCAGTAAAACAACAATACTAGTATGTCACTTTACACAATCATAAATATCCGAGTAGTCATTAATTTCATAGTTAATAAAAATATTATATAGTCATAAATTGATTATCGAAGATAATCATTAAATACATTAGGCCTCATTTCCCTTTACAATTTGAAGTAATACTTTCACACTCTTATAAAATTACAAGTAGAATTATCAAATTGATATGAATCAATACAATAATTCAATACATGGTGAATCATGTATTATCCAATTCTTTAATCACTTCGTAATATTACTTAGTCCTAAGTTATAACAAAGATAATAATTTATGCATGGTTAGTTCATCTAAGTGGAAGAGATTAACAACCCATAATCAAGTTTCATCTTTATGACACAAAGAATATAAATTGATTATCTATCCTCTTCCTTCATATTTCATTAAATCAATCAATGTAATGAAATCAAATTAACAAGGTAGTATTGCAATCTTAATACTATTCTAACTTCCAACAATAACCCCGTAAATCCAAAAACATACAACCCTATCAAAATATAATTATACTACTATGGAAGTGTTTCCTAGTAGCCATTTGATGATCAAAATTTTATCACAACAAGAAGTTTGAATATTAATATCCCATTATGTAGTCGATAATATATTAAGCATGACTTGGGAAAAGAGATTTCGCCACATTTTAGTCATATGATTTCTATCATAGACTATCATTGTTATTATTATGATTTATATCAGACATATCCTAATAATATTCAATTATTATAAACAAGGAATTAAATAATCATTGTTTGACAATAAGTTGTTTCTTTTCTTGAATATTATAAGGTTCAGAATCCCAACAAGACAATAATATTAGCTAATATCTACTCCAAATGGTTACCCTTTGTTAGCATATGGATTTGCATGCCCAAATGACATGACAAGTGTGGGATCCTCCTCAATGAAGGTGAGGCTGCCTTTATTGAAAACCAAAACTCCACATTTGTACATTCAAAATTGTATGTGGGGGTGTTTTGAACATCAATGAGAAAGAAAAAGTGAATGAGGGAGATGGAATGGAATGAAGGAAAGGAGTGAAATGGAATTTTGCAAGAGTTAGGTAAAACAAAGCTAATATTGTCATGAGGAAGAAAGACGAATAACTAACACAAATAAAACGGAGTTTGAGTTAATAAACAAGAATTTAAAAGGAACACACATGAGCTAGATAATTAGAGCTTTATCACCTGTGAACTAGAAAACCGATTAATAATGTTGACTTGATAAAATCAAAGATAATATTTGCATGAAATATTCAACCTCACATCTAATGAACATAAGAGCATCAAATGCTACAAGAGACAATGAATGAGACACAAAGTTCGTATTTCATTAACTCCAAAATGTTTTCACAAAAGAACACAAAGTTTCCTCCCGAAATAAAGCTTCACATAAAAGTATTTCTTCTCCTCTCTCAAAGTCACCCTCACAAAAGCCTTTCATAACCCAAAAGTTGGTTACAAAGTAGTTAGGGTTTTACTGATCATTAAATAAGGCACTTAAGTGACCTTAGACTTTTTCAACCAACTTTATTAAAAACAACTAAAAATAGAAACCACTTAAGCTAAAAAGTCATAAAAGAAATGGGCACACGTGGACCCCACTTAAATGACTTGGCACACATAGACATCCTAATCAGCAATGTGCCACCTAGATCATTGATGGATTAGTGAGCTTATCCATCGGGCCAAGAGTCCGCCTATCTTGATCGTCACGGAATGAACTCATTGACCATGCTCTACAATTCCAAATGACAAAAGTGTTAGCTTGAAACTTGAGCAATTCATCCACCCTCCGTTTAAGAAATATTATATGAGAAAGTTTGTTTCATATCGAACACATTCACAATTAAAAGGACATGCTTGAACAACTTGACATGGTGAATTATTCATTTTTGCAAGAAACCCATTACGCCACCTTGGTTTGTCAAAATCAAATTTGCCTTTAACATAAGACTCCATGGCCAAAATAATGCATAAGGAACACAATTCAACAGAATTTTGTAGTCAAACCTTGGTTGTCAAAATCCAGAAACGTCTTTAGCCATTGAGAAGATCTCCAAGATCAACCAACCCATTATCATCCACAGAAACAACAACTTGATTGGCCGATGAAGTATCAGGTCACGGTGCTATTTATAGTACACGCTTGAATGATGTGGCTCACGATCCGCACAATTACACTTGTCAACCATTTTGTCAGAATAGATCCGCCATAATGATCAAGTGAAAAATTGATGTATGAAAAGATGCCCCCATTATCGATCTCCGAGGTAACAATGACTTTTGACTTCCCAATGCCATGAATTAGTTTACGGTTAATGAGGAAGTTAGGGGTAAAGAAAACAGCAGAGTTGAATCAAACACTCCCATGCAAGTTTCATGGTGCATCCATGCAAGTAATGAATATTTAAAACAATAATCAAAAATAAGTCACTCCTACCCAAATTTCATATGCGATCGCAGAGTCAACCTATGTTGATGTGTCCCATGAGTATTAAATAATGAAATACTCATACTTTGAATGGAGCTCAGGTGAGTAGAATACCTTTAACCTATACCGCAACATCATTTTGTTTGGGAATGACATGACCGTGCACAAATTTTTTCGAGGAAATTACTTCCATCTACAAAACTTTGCATTTCTGTAAAACTACCTGGAAAATAGCAAATCTTGTCCTGAGAATTTCTCACTGCATGAGGAAGTATATTAAGGTACCACAAGTTTACATGTCAGAAGGTTTTTCCCCAATCAAATTCTTGTCTATTAAAGGTCAAAGTTGACTCTTGTTCTAGGAAAATGCAAGTGTAAAACTGCAAAAATCACGTTTAGTTTTAGCCTCGGGAAAAGTATTAAACGTCACCCTCAACTTTTCAAGGAAGGATATGAATGTGGGAAGAAATGAATGAAATAATTATTTTTTTGACAATCATCTAAATTCAAAATATCAACTCTCAAGTGAGTCTTTGACAAATTTAAATAAAATCATTCAAACTGCATTTTATTTGACTCGTGAAAAATATCAAACGAAGTGCCTTCCGCCAAATTTGAATTTTTGCAAATACATACATGAATGGGAAGAATTCAATGAACTAAACTGCTTATTTTGACGATCATTTGGGCTCAAGATACAAATTCGAAAGTAAGCCTTCAACAAATTGAAATTGCGCCGTGGCAAAATCAATCAGTGAAAATATTTTATCACTTCCAAAGTTCTTGAACTTCTAAAAATATCAAATGAGGAGCTGCTCATTTAAAATTTGGAAACTGAGTACACGAAGATGGGAAGAATTCAACGAAACAAACCGTTCTTCCCGAAAATCAATCATTTTTAGAACTAAGACTTCCAATTGATTACTTCTACAAATAAGTCAACCTTCATTCCGCATCTATCGTTTTCCTTATTAATTTCATTTTCTTGTGCTGATATCAATTGGTAATGTGTTTGAATACGTGATATTTTTGTCTGAATGCCTGCAACGTGGATGGAGCTGCAACGTTAGATTTCTTCTTGATTAATGCGTAAAAGTGTGAAGTTGGTAGTGGCCCTTCTTTCTCCTTTGTGTGGGAATCAAATTTGCAATGAAGACAAAACAAATGCCTTCTCACTTCTGTGTTGGAAATTTGCTCTCTAAACCTGCATGGATAATATGTTTTTGCTTTTAAAAATGCGTTGGAAATTAGCTTGGAGCAAGGCGTTTAACAGTTTCTCCTTTCCTCTGTTTGGCATGGAGAATTTTCCAAAGATTAATGCATTGAAAACAATATCTCTTAAAAACTTGCGTGGTAATTTCCTTTCCCTTGCCTGGTGTTTAGCAGATTTCTGGTGAATACTCCCTTGTGCGTGGTGCTTGACTTCTCATGGCTGGGCATTAAAATATGATTTTATATTTAAACACAAAAACCTGCGTAAATTTTTGTTTAATGCTCTTGCCTGCTGCTAATGCGTGGAGATTCCTTCTTTGTCTTTTACCTGTTCTTGGACTGTTCCTTCAAACTGCCTTGCTGCGCATGGAGTCTTCTTGTGTTGTGTTTGAACATCTTCTTGGCTAGGCGTGGAACTTATATTTTTTGTTGAGTGAGAGATCCTTCGTTGCAAACGCGGGTTCCTTTCTCTAGCACGTGGGTCTGCTCTTTTGGCTTTGTTGTGCGTGGAATCTCCTCCTCCAACCTCCACGTGGTCTGTCTTACCCTATGCGTGGGAATCAATCTTTATTTGTTGTCCTCTAGCTGAATGTGTGTGGATTCTTTGTTCTTTTATATTTTATACTGCCCTCTCCTTTAAAACCATGTGCAGGTACTTTTGGCTTTCCTCTCACCGGATGTCCTTCCTCCTATGTGGAAGCTTATCTATTTTCTCCTTCACCAATGCGTGAAAAATGATATTTATCCTCCTTGTATTTCTTCTTCACAATGGCATTCACAGTATTGTGGGATGTGATAAAATATTATGTTCTTCAAAAGAAATAAGAAGCAATCGGAAAGCTTCGCACGACTCTTTCCAACGAGTCCAACGGAAGAATTTATGAAGGCTAAACCGACTTCCCCTCTTCTTGGGTAGTGGAATTAATTGCCAGGGGAAATGGGGAAAGCAACACCAATTGCCAATGGGAATGACAAGGTGGGTTGGCAATCCCACTCTATTTTCCCATGTGGGGAAATCGAGAGATGTTTTACTTGTTTGCCAATTCATTAATTTGGCAATTGTGAAAAGAAATCCCACGAGCGGAATTTAAAACAATTTTGCCAAGAAAGGGGAAATCCGGTGAAGCCAATTTGACATCCCCAAAGAATGGGAAGTGTAAGCTTATTTTTTCCCCGGCAATTAAAATAAAACTTGACGAATGAATTTTAATTAATATTTATTTAATTAAATACTCCAAAATTATTTAAAAATTAATTTTATCAAACAAGAGTAATTAACTAATTAAATATTAATTAATTAATTAATATTTAACGCATTTAAGCCTGTGGGAGGACTTCTACTTTGAAATGGATGAAACGAAGACCTAACGATCACAAAAATGAGACGATCGTCATTAGAGTGATAAACCACGCAAAATAACACTTTTGAAAAATTTCAAAATTTCAATTTTTTAAAAACAATTTTGCATAAGTCAAAATTAGCCGATAACCCCTCCATAAGAGTAGGATCCCATAACAAAAGAAGTTTGAACACTAAGTCACAATAACCAAAGTTTATATCTTCCTTAATAGAATAAACTTCTCCCACAACTCATATGAGCTATCCACCAATAACACTTACTCAACGAGCTTGAAAAATCTCTATAAATTTCAAACCTAAAAGGGAAGAGTAGAATTCAAATCTAAAAGAGTCAAAACCTTTCAACCCCGTGACTATTATATGAATATCGAAAAAACATATTCTACTAAGCTTGAGAGAGAGAGAGTTGTTTGGCCATTATCATTGATGTTAATAAGGGCTTAAGCAACTCTACCCAAGCTTCATAACAAATTCTACAATTTTAAAAATTGAATCGTATGTTTATTATTTATATATATTCATATCAAACCCTAAAAGGAATTGAACAACTCGAATTAGTCAACCCAGAAAACCCAGTGCCTAACATAAGACTCAATGGCCAAAATAATGCATAAGCAACGCAATTCAACAAAAACTATTAACCAACCCATTACACAAAATGTGTTTGTAATTGTGTAGGTCATATTTATGTAATTACACATACCAAAAGAACCATTTTCAATTAGGGCAGGTATATAAATGCCTTATCACGAAACCCATATTTAAACATGAGGTCTACACGTTTTCCCTACCATGAATTATTTTGGGTTATCGATCATTTACTTAAAGAAAACACAAGAAACAAAGATCCCATGTACATTTTGAATGGAATATTGTTATAAAACTTAATAATCAAACAATAAGTCACAAACCTACCAAATTTCAACACCCAGCTTGATTCCAATCTAAATGAGATTAAATAATGAAATACCCACATAATAACAATGATCCCATCTAATTTACTTTACCAAATCTCATTGTTTCAACACACATATTTTCATATAGGAAAGAAAACCCAATTTATATTTGATGTAGGAACATCAACTCCATCTTTGCAAATAAGTAAAGGTGACATCAATTTTGGCTTGTAAGTGTGTTCATGAGTCCTAGAGGTTCTTAATAGTTACTTAGGGGTGTCAGTTGGTTATAGGTCTTTCAAAATTTAAATAAAAACATTTCCCTCCAAAATGTAAAATTTGAATGTGGAGGCCAATTTTGGCTTGTTCTTGTTGATATCATAAAGGCATGAGCTTGTAACTTGTTAAAAGGGTGGAATAAGGTCAAAGTGTGTCTTAAGTTTCTTAAGGGCTTTAGAGGTCATAATATGAGTTAATAATTAAGGACTTAAGTTTTTAAACTAAGAAACCTAATGTTAAGACAAGAAGTCACTCATGTGACCAAAGGGACTAAGAGTTCAATCACTTAGAATTAGTTGAGATGACTATATAGTGGAGAATGTAACTATATCTCAACATTATACTCGAGTATTAATCAAAAGTGTGAAGTTTTAGGAAGGAAAATAAGGAGAAATCTCATATTTTGTGTAGCAAATTGTTTATATATTGTGACACCTCTATTTTGTAACAACTTTTGCATAATTTTTGAAGTTTTCTATTATGAATGGGATTGATTCTTTCTCTCGGAATTCCAATAAGGAGGTATTTGAGTTGTTTCATGAGTATGGAACTCTAATCGATCGATTTCATGAAGGTCAAGTACTTTTGCTCTTACGAACACTTAGTACATGGTGATTGAACAAATGAGAAGAGTGATTATACAATGGAAATAGAAAACTAAGCTTGTAAGGGATGAAATAGAGAGTTGTTAAGTTTGTTTTATTTATTTGCTTATGGATAATATATGTGGATAGAATGTGAATTCTATAATCGTATGGAATATATTTTGAGTAAACAGAGTATTGAGAGGAGGTAAGACATTTAATATCTTTGGTTGTGGTCATTAGGAGGGAGACTCTTCATATGTGCATGGTACAAGGGGTTTGTACATTGTTTAGATAATGATCTTTAGGTGAGGGCTTTGTTTCATATCTGTAAGACATTTACAGCTTAGTACATTACAACTTAGAAAATTACCCCTAGTTACTAGATGGAAGAATGACTAAAACCTTTAAAATAAAAGTGCATGCATGATGTTTGAGTGGTAGGTTATCAATGAACTCGAGGAGGAAGGATGATAAGTCAATAAAAAGAGAGTGGGGGTTTATATTAGATATATTTCTTGTATATCATGGTTTCTGGACAAACCTTGACCGTGACTACATTCTTGTGATACTAAATTATAATAGGAAAGAGTTGATATCATTATATTGGGCATATGAATAAGGGATTCAAGTATATTAGAAGAGTGTTGTTTTTCTCATAAACTTTCATATTTGACAACCATGTGACAACATTGTCTCTTAATGTGTTATGGGGAAGGATTTTACTTATTTGAAGAGGCATTGCTTGTTTTCGTGAGCCACCGGTAAGGAATACTTGATATCCTAGATTCTACAGACCTTCATAACAATTTTGGTGGTTTAAATTGATCTATAGCAAAATATATTGCATTTTTAGCCTTTGGGTCTCAGACTGCATAACTAGGGTTTCAATGGAAAAAGTGCAATATCTACTAACTCCACTAACGAAAATGACTGAAATTTAATAGGTATACCTATTATGATGTTTGTCAAATGTTGAAAAAGGTCTTGTGCAAAAATAAGCTAATGTTGGAGAGTTATTCATAACAATTGGGGTGGAAATCTAGAAAGTCGCAGTGGGAGGACTAATTTGAAGACCCCTTACAAAGGAAATACATAATAGTATAAGATTTAAAGCTTGAAATATGGAACTAAGAGAGATGAGCATAAAGGGGTGCCTCAAACACTCTACATTTCATCTTGAAACTATTGATATTCAACTTTATGTATGACAATATCCTTCCTAAGACCTAATTAAGGGTTATAGAGGTCAAAGTTGCCTAGTGAAGTATAAGGAGTTCTATAAAAAATTAGACCCTGAGATTTTAGGGGCGTGTCTAAGGTGAGAAAATGAAACTATGAGAGGTGATAGTCCATAATGGTTAGTGCTAAAATACCACTTGCAAGGTTGGAGTAAGTAACTAGTCTTAAAGGCTTGGTTTAAGGATAGGGTGACCTAGTAAGGTAAACTAGGTGAAATGAAACTTCTTGAATTCATGTTAAGGGTAAAATAATAGTGTGTGAATTGATAGATAGGTTACAAAATCTCCATCATGACTAGAAACCAAGAAGCCCAAGATTGCATGATTAGACTAAGAGTGATATGTCTTAAGGGCGTGATCTAACATGTTTGAGCATATAAGTGAAAGGGTGTATATTGATATTTTGAAATCAAATTAATTGATGATTCAACACTTGTTAGGGTGTATAAGCAAGGTGCCTATTTGAGGGAGTGTGAATAGAGAGTTAAGTCTAAGGAAAACATCAAGGGACAAGATAAGGGAAGATAAGAGCAATTGAAATTTCATTGAAATTGATCATTTCAATAGAAGAGTTTGTGTATTTTGGAAAAAATAGAGTAGGGAATGTCTGATAAAAGACCTTAAAGATAAATATGGTCTAGTTTAGCATCTTCTGAGCCTTCGAAACTAGTCAAAGAACTACTAGAAACAATGTACTAATGAAAATTTGGATGAAATTGAATGTTTTGATTAGATGAATGAGATTGTATATGTTTTATTCACATCATTTGGTATAAAAGCATGGAAGGGATAATTTTGTTGTTATTAACAATGTGTGGAAGTGTGTGCAATGGAAAATGGAAGAAATAGAGAATTGGACGAGGAAGAAGAGAGAGGAAAAAGAAAATAAATAAGAAAAGAAGAGAGAAAAGACAAGGAGGCATGAATTGTGGTTTGACAAAGAACTCAAGGGATTAAGGAGAATGTGGAGAAATTAGCAAAGTTGATAAAAGCTACAAGTCTAGAGAGAGGAAGCAATATACTTGCCTTTGATTTAAAGAGAGAGGTGTAAATGGCCTATAAAATTACTTAAGGAAAGAAGACAAAAAGTGAAGCTGAGAGAGATGATAAGAAAGGAAGAAAAATATCTTTAAAAGATAGAGAAGAGGATGAGAAAACAAGAGAAACAAGTGGCTAAAGGAGTGGTGCATGAATAAGTCTAAATATTGAATGAGGAAGAGGTTATTGCAAGCTTCTTAGCTTGTCTAGAAGAAGAACAAAAAGTGAAAGAGAAGAGCAGCAAAGTAAAGAATGTAAAGAGCTAATGGATGGAGCTTTTCAAGAGGCTCAAAGGCCTCAAAGTTTTAAATATGATGGTGTATTTGAATGTGTGATTACAGGTACACAAAGTGAAGAAAAAAATGCAAGAAATGATGCATTGAATGAAGATATGGAAGGAAAAAGTGAAGGAAAGACAAGAGAATAAGTTTTTGAGAAAGTGCAAGCTCATTATGGATCAGTTATGAATGAAAATGTAGTAGTTATTATGAATGCTAATCACATCACACACTTCACCTTGTCCATACATATGCTCCATGTCCATACTCCACCTGTCAATGCATATACTTTACCATCATGATTATATCTAGGACCAATGTTGTAACTTCATGAATCGAATAGGTCAAACCCCTACGCTTAAACATTCTACTATCCCTGCAATATTGTTCACACTCTTGGTTCATACTTCACCTCTAAGTTCTTCTTCATCAACATTCTTCTCTTGACTAGCCTAATAGACTAGAAATGGTCAGATAGTCCAATATTGTGTTGAGGGCTTAGTTTCACTCCCAACATCCATGAAGCACTTAGGATGACTAGTTATGATGTGTCTAGACCTCTAACTCTTTAGTCCTTGAATTTGTAATTGGTTCCTTCAAACAAGCTTCATATCCTAAGAGAGCTTCATATCCTAAGAGCCCTTCTTAAACCCAAACGCTAGTGTATCTCCAATATTCCCGAAACAACTTCACTTTCTTATGACTAATTAGATTAACCTTTATGGAGAAATATCTCATGTATGAAGATCAACCACTACTCCTTTGTATGAAATGGTATTTCCTTAATTATCCTAAGGCTCATTTAGGCCTAATTAGGTCTCTTACAAGCATGTAGGTATAACAATGAGTCTCCTAGGTCTAATTTCACCTGGAAGATTATTGAAACACCTTCCCATACCTCCAACATTATCCATGATGAAACTTAGAGCTTGATCCACTTGTTTACTCATGCATACATCCAATTCTTCCTTCCCACTATTCTTGTACAACTAGGACTGGTAAAAGTAGTATAACTATTTCACACGTGTGAGTTATGAATTGATACTTTACAGATTCTAAGTCCCACTTAAAAAGAGAGGTCCCTAAATTTTCATCTATTTCTAATGGCTTGAACTCTAGATATCACTTGCCCTAGTCTAGGCCCAAGAGGGAAAATCTCAATCTACATGAAACCATAGTGGACTTCAAGGGCTGTAAAAATTTGGTGATACTCCATGGACACCTTCTCACCTTTTACATCCTTCAAAAATCCTTGAAACTTCTCCTAAGCTTATTGTATTCATACATGCCCTTGGCCCGAACAAAGATTACACTTTGTTTGTATGGGGAAAACATGGGAATTCTTGCAAAATACACTATAGCTTTGATTAAAACCTTCTTCATTTATTTTTCATGCTCCATTCCCTTTGTCACACTCATATTTTCGAGAGAATTACATATTAAGATCAAAAATCTATCTTAGACACATAAGAACAAGCTACCCCTAGCTTTACTCAACTACCTCCTAGGATATCTCAACCATTTCTAGCTTTAGAAAAGACTTTAACAACTCAAAATTCATCTACTAAACTTGGTCACATGTGAGGATAAGCCCTCCAAACCTTATTTACATAATTTTGGCCCTATATGCACTAATAGGCCTTATTTAGAATTTTACACAAAATGCCAAGTTTGAATATTTGAAAGACAATATTTTAGATGGAAAATGATAATACTTATTCCTAAACACCCTAGACCTCATCCCAAGGCATGACACTTATATGACTACCACTTGATGCACCCGCATCATGAGCTCTTAGTCTTCTTGGTCACATGAGTGACTTCTAGGCTTAACACTAGGTTTAACAACTTAAAAGCTCAAGTCCTTTATTATTAGCTCATATTATGACCTCTAAACCCTCTAGGAAGACCTAAGACACACACTTAACCTCATTCCAACCTTGTTACAAGTTACAAGCCCAAGAATTCATGAAATTAACAATGACAATCCAAAAATTGGCCTCCAAATTCAAATTGGAGGGAAATGTTTATTTTGAAATTTGAAAATCCTAGATACTAAATATCACTTCAAAATGACTTAGATGGACCTGTAGGACCTAAAAGCACTTGCAAAGACAAAAATTTATGTCATCTTGATCTATTTACAAATGTGGAGTTGATGTTCATGCATCAATAATGACTCTTTAGCTCGAGATATTATATTCTTCAAATACATTTAGCGTTAAGCTTTATCTCACTTTATTTTGTTGAAACCTAAAGACCGCAAGATCCAAATATTATGTTGTGTCATAAGCTAGTGGATGCTAAGGTAAAAATATCATTCAAGAACTTGTTAAGTGAAAGCGCCCACTAATCTCAAAATAATATAAACAACCAACCGCCGAATGTACTTTGAACAAAACAATCTTGATTTAAGTTAATATATATACCCAAACCATTCTCAAGTCACGTAAGGGTTTAATATAAGAACTTTTAACATCCATGAGGCTAGTTAAAAGATTAATAATGGGCCTATATTTATGCTTTTCCAAACATGTGGAATTTCATCACAAGATTAATACGGGCCTACATTTATGATTTTCCATGCCAACCTAAAAATCATATTATTCTTTTCATGGACTGTAAGAGAACACAAACCAAATAAGCATATTATTCTTGTCATGTACCTGTAATTGTATCTACATTTAAGTTCATCTTAGCCTGAACTACACACGTTGCTCTTCGTTGACAAAATCAGACCCCAGGATAGAGATGATTCATGGGGATGCATTGTTTTTCCAAACAAAACAATCCCCATCTCATTCCAGTCAAATAGTGTTTTGTGAAATCGCCTCACCAAATATCACAAACAAATTCCCATCAAAAGTGTTGTTTTTGCTCCTTGTAACATATTTGTTCTTACCATCTTCATTTCCATGTGCAGTATGAATAACCTTGGAGAACCTAAATGTAACAAATAGATGTGTCAATAAAGAAATTCTAATAAGATACTACTTTTTGATTTGTTGTCTGATAATCTATACACTATGAAATCATGTCTAGCAATGTTAGTTATTTCACCTTGCTCCATTTTGCTACTATATTATTATTTTATAATATATATTTAACTAAATATATCTAATATTTCTAACATTCAAACCTTCAACCTCCACTAAATGCAAGAATTGCAAGAACATTAACTAATTAATGTTGCGGTTTCCTAAACGTTAACTAAGATTACAATAAAATTTATTAGGTTATGTTTAGGCATAACCTCTTTTGATGGAGACATGAGGATATGATATTTGTGGTTTTTTTTGGGAATTTATGACATTCATAGATTGTGTTCATGTGATGGAAGGGATCAATTAATGACTATTACTAATTAGGAAAAATTTCAATGAAGATTTGAATGAAGGTGCTCGACATATCTATTTAAGCATCATCTATATCGGGCCTTTGGCAATCACTATCACAATAGCCATGTTCACTATGGGTGGCACCATCAAACACATTGAGCCTTATTCTATGAAGAGGTCAAGGCCGACCCAGTAGTATGGAATATTTTTCATGATGGTGGTGTTACATTGTTTATGGAATATTGTCCGTCACTCTTTCCCGAGTGACCATTAGTGTACTAGAAACCTGAAGAAAGGAAGTGTCAAAGTGGGCAAGAATAAATTTATTATTTCGACAGATCCTATTATGGTTGTGACAGGGGGTTCTCCACGAGGAGGCATTTATTTTAAATGCTCACTTCAGGAGGAGATGGATGAGTTCTTGTGTCTTGGTGAAAATTTAAGAATGTATCACTTGGGATATGAACAAGACTCATTTCCACAACCTTGGATATGGTTGTTAGAAATTGAGGAGGTACTTCACATTGAAGAGACACTATAAATTGATCTATGGACCTCAAATTTTTATTCTTGTGCATCTTTGACATGATCGAAAGGTAAACTTTATGGCTTTTCTATTTCAATCACTTGAGAAGTCCCTTAAATTAGCTAGAGAAGAGGAAGGTCCTTTCCTCCACCAAGGCCTTTTTATTTTCTCTTTAAAATGGCAACTTCCCAAAAATAAATCTCATGCTTCCCCTCTAATCCAAGCAATTAGTCATGTCCCCCCTCCTCTTCTATAACCAGCTCTCTCTTTCCGTTTTCTTCGCCGCCACCTTTGTCTCCCTTCGACTCTGATTTGGACATCATGATCATTAGCTAGAGTGGCATGGTGGTCTCCCCCATTATTTTTTCTTTTTCTACCTCATATTTCTCTAGTGGTTCTTAACCCTTTTGACCCCTTAGAACACTCTACTAATATTTCTAAACCACTTTCAGACCCAAAATCTACTTCCTCTCCACCTCTTTCCGATGCTTCTCTAGCTTCTCCTCTCGTCTCCCCAAACATTGTATTGGCTACAACCAACTCAACTCACCTAATCACGGAAGTAGAGAATGCCTTTCTTTTTCTTCCTTTAATATCTTCTTATCAAAGGAAAACCTTCCTTAAGAAGAATCTCTTTAAAAATCTTAAAACCCGTCACTTTGGGCATCTTCATCCATCTCGCCTACTTTCTTTGAAAGACACTACTTTCATAGTACCCTTACAAAAAGGGGCAAATGTAGACACCCCAATTTCACACCCTTCCTAAATCAATTAATTCCCCCATCTCATTTCCCATAAAAATCCACATCGAATTAATCAATATGAATTGATTAATTATCCTTTTCAATCCTTAAAATAACCTAATCCTCCTCACATGTCATTATTATTACTCCATATTTCTCCTACTTTAGAGCCACATAATTAAAAATACAAGTTTAATCCTTCAGCCTCACTCTTAAAGAGAGAATGGATCCTATGGTCCCCACTCATTTAATCTTGCTCAAAATTTCAAATTTTGCGATTACTTAAACTCCTTTAAGATAATCCATTTACCATACTATAAATAGAGCCCTACCCCCTCTCTAAAACATACAAAAAAATCAACAGAAATATGTGTTAGAGCTCTTGATTTATTTTAGCATAGAGAATCCCTCCATCTTGTCTTAATGCCTAAGTGATACCACTCCATCCATCCATAAATCCCTTATCCCCAATCCTTGGTGCAAAGTTTGTCGATCTTGTTGCAGCGAAGGTCTTGCTCCGGTTCAAAGGAAGCACCTACATATCAAATAATCAGGGCTCGTCGACATTCTATCTCCCATTCGAGGTTTACGATGGAATTATGAAGGAGGAGGTATTATAGTTAGTTAATTTAATTTCTTATTATCATTGTATTTTCCATAGCTCACATGGAGGTTTCCATATTGAGCCAAAACTTGGAAATATAAGTTATTTACAAATATACAGACTAATTAATTCTTAATGAGGATATTGGTGGACATGAATGGCTTCATAATTCTCAATACAGAAGATAAACAAAGAACTAGGAGTAAAGGAATACAATAGTAAGATTATGACAATAAAATTAATTAGAGAAACATAGTTACAACTAACTAATCAATCAAGGATATGAAGATCCCCTTGGTTTTACAAGATTACCGACTAACTATATGAATGAAGGAAATAAGAAACAACACTTTCAGATAAGAAGACTACATATCTTATCATACTCCTGCATGCAAATGAAATTAAAGAACATATGTGTTTGCATAAATGGAAACTCCACAACACATAAAATGTAGATTGAATCAAAGTTCATCACATCTTACTCCATGAATGAGAATAAAAAGAATCAAATTCTAGATAAAAAAAATAACATATTAATTAGACCAAGAAAGGAGATTCAAAAAAAGAATTGAGAGAAAGAGGGTTCTTCTTCTGTATTTCCAAAAATTTGTATCTTTACATTCAAATGCACCAATATCCAACCCCTTTTACAAAGAAAATGAAGCCTTATATAGGCTAAGGGAAGTAACTACCTCAACTAACTAATTGCTCTTAATTAAGTGTTAAAACACTTAATTAATTGATTTACATAAAATGACTTTATATTACAATTTTTCTTTTTATACAATAAAGCCAATTACAAAATAGAACTAGTGAGACTAGGGACCGGGGAAGAAGAAACAACTGAGGAAGGAAATTTTGAGCTTCATAATGTGCATCCGGAACTTTGTGATCTAGGTGGAAATCTCTATATCATTGGGGATGATAATGTTTGAAAAATTCTCGACCAACTGCCCGCCAGGGGTAGACTCTATTTCTTTTGTTATCCCACCATATTGTGCAGTCCCTTAGTTACTTTTATGATAACATTGTTGAGTTCTAATAACTCTTCCATTCTCTAATCAATAACTCCTTGAATATATTCTCTTTAATGAGTGCATTGAAGTTCCCCTTGATATGATCAATTGAATTTCCTTTTGATGAGTTAACTTTGAATAATTGGCACCGAAGGGTTTGCAAGTCTGCAAATATTTCAGCCTTTAATGATTCTCCCTTTTGTACTACACTCCGTAACTCAATGAAAACCTCTTCAAGAACTCTGATCCTCCACTCCACACTGAGAATCCAAGTTCTAGAAAAATTACTTTTAGAATCATCAAAAATATTTTCCAAAAGAAGGTTTTTTCATCTATGAGCACCATGATTCGAAGATCCTAGATAACATCAACCCAAATCTTAAGTTCCTTATCAATACCATCAATCCCTGAATTGATTTTATTTTGGGATGAGATGATGTTATCATAAATCTTGCATGTTTCATCAATGAATTGCAGCCCAGAAATGAGAATTCCTTCAACCCAAACCTCTAAATCCTTACCAAAAGTGGCATGCTTTTAAATCTCAGTGATTGCTTTCAAATAAATCCCGATAGTGCGCAAGAGTGGGTGGAAGTGGGGATAAGGGAGTTGGATCAAGAGGAGTATTATCCGATGAGAGGAAATATTTGATGAAACTAGAAAGTATTTGCACTTGGTCATCCACCTTCTCCTGAGTCTGTTTTCCTTTTTCAACTATTTCAATGACCTTAAAGATAATTTCTCTAAGATTATATAATTCATCCTTGGGAGTTGATTCACCCAATGAGATCCTCGTGAGCTCAAGATTTGAAATTGATATATTGTTTTCACTCTTATCCTCCTATGGTCAAGTTTCCCAAAAATTTCTAAGAATTGCTGCCCTGTTGATTCAAAAACTAGATGAGAAGTTGCCTAGGATTTCTTTGGAGGAGGAGGAGATGTGCCAAGGAGGGCAGCCACTTCATCAAATTCAGGAACTTTACTTGAGATTGAGCCTTCCTATTCTTACTATCAACCATGGGTTGAACCCAAGTGAAATAATCTACTAGATGTTGTTGGAGGAGGCAATGCAAGAGCAATTTGGGAACTTGGAGGTTGAGAGGAAAGAACCTCAAATGTGGAAGTCAAAATGGAAGAGGAGGAAGTATTTCTAACATAAAACTTAGGCCTTAAAACATTAATTTTCCTGAATCAAGTGCAAATATCTCAACAACATCCTCTTCTTCTTTTGGCTCATCTTGATTCTTCTCATTTGTTTCTTCTTTCTTTTAGTATCCTTTCTCAAAGATGTTGAGATGTTTTCTCAAGAGATACCTTACTTTACAATTCTTTCATTTTATGTTACTCGCTCGATGTTTCCACTCTCTTTTCAACCTCTTTGGCCTTATCTTTCTTCATGTAAACCTTGGTTCCTAAATCCAAAGGAGAGGAGGAAGGAGTTTGTTGAGTCGAACATCCTTTTGTGAAGAAGATGCTTCTTGAGAAGAAGACATATTCTGAGATTCCTTAAATTCCTTAAATTTTCTATTGAACCAATACCTTGTTCTTATGAACACATGAGTATTCAAATCATCAGGGCTATATTTCTCCTTTTGGGACCAGTCAATACTTGGAAAAGGAATATACTGAATAGATTTTATGTATTTTATAGAGGATTAGAACTGTCATCAATCATTCCTTCAGGGACTGTATACAATATGAAATCCTTGATTTGCTGCAGTGATAGTCTACCAAATAATCTTATCCTGAATTCATTTTCAACAACACAATCCTCCTATTAATCCTCAAATGTTGGCAAGTGATAGTATGTCATCCATATATTGTTTGCAATGAAGCTCTTGCTATAAAAAAATCCCTTTTCTGCTATGAGCGTAAATTAAATGCAAAGATGGTTCTTTTAAAGCTCTGAGCATACAAGGCTGATCTACATGTATAATTCCCCAAAGTGATGGGAAATTGGATGCCTAAAATCTTCTTATCTCTACAAGTTCTATGAAGAACATCTAGTTTCCTACAAAGCTCGACCAGAACTATCTTATCATGTAGTAGATTGGAAGTTTGTATGGTGCTCCTTCAAACCCAGTTGTTTGAATGAAGAACTTGTTGAAATCTATATAAACAAGATACCATAAGCTGAAATTAGTTGCCTACCTTCTTGAGAAACCCTATTAGTCACATTCCCTTCAAGAAATCTTACCAAGAACATGGTGAAGGCATCATTAACTCTCCTATGATGACTTTTGTTGTTCTCATAGGTGAGTTGAGTATAAAAATCATATATAGTTGAGCTTTGCTTGTTGTCTTAACTTGTTAAGCCAATTCATATTCTATACCTTGTTATAGTATACATTAGATATGAGGTCATATAGAATGTTTTTCTCTAGTGAACTTGGGTGAGTTGGTGAGTTAGATTTTCACAAATCATCTTTGCCTAGTTCAGGTGTTGTGTGCCTTCACAAATTATGTTGATATACACGCTCATCCAATTCTAAAACTTGTTAGTTGATGAAAACACATTACCCTTGCAAACAATGTTATTATATTAGAGATTTCCTCTAATAAGTCAATTCTATAGAGGGTTTTGGGTAATTTGGATGGCCCCTTTCTTTTAACTCTCAACCATGTCTTAGAAATCATTGTTTGTATTTATTTGGATGAGGCCAAACAATCTTTGAAGATTCTTCCTAGTTAATATTTTTGAGTCTTCAAAAGTGGGAATACCCAAGGCTACATTAATATGGTGGGCATCAAGTTGACCAATGACTTATTGTTGGGGATCTTTCGGATCTTTTGTTTATGAATCAAAATAAGAAGCAAAAGCTAGGACAATGTTAGTGCACTTAATCCGAGGTAGGGAAACCAAAAGCATGAGCAAACCACTATCTCTAACACATTGAGCCAACGAGGTTGGGTTATCTCTTATCCTAGTCCAAAATATTCTAAATCCATGTCTCACATCACTTTCACCTATCTCAGGCACAAAGGTTTCTAGAGAGGAGATATGCTTGTATCCAACATATTTGAACCTCATGATGACAAGTTTGGGTAGGAATAGGGAAACATGATGAGTTTTCACTGAGTTTTGAAGAGATTATGGGGGAAGGGATACAAAACTCAAATAACCATCAAAATTGATAAAATTAGGATAAAACCACTCAACTTTTGGATGAAAATGATGAAAATTCACAATGGCCCAAACACACATGGAAATTTTGAATTTGGATAGGAAATGAGGAATTCGTGAGCTAAAATGTTCTTTCATGCGTGGGAGGAGGGATAGAAACAACACTTCGTAATAGAAAGTCTTTGTAAAAGTGAGAGTGAATAGAGTGGGGAATGAATTTATATAAAGCTCAGGTTTAACAGTCCAAACTCCTCTATTAACATATAAATTGATGAATCGGGTGGAAATGAGCCCGTGGGAACACACTTTAACGCTATTTTACCTATGTTTACTTTTATTCATTCATGACGGATGTGGGAAAAACTAACGGAACAAATCTCAACTTCAATATAGTGGGGGTATATCAGGTTATCGGCAAATAGGACATAAGGAACTAGTTCCATGAGTTCCCATAGCACTTGCATTCACCGATTTGACCAATGAGAGGGAGAGATGTAGAAAAAATGGGCATGCAGAGAACTGAAGGCTGAAGGAACTCATTCCAGCTTTTCCAAAAGTTCCCATATCTTTCGATCTAACCGATGAGAGTAATGGAATGCGGCGATTCGGTCATGCAGGGAATCGGGAACATAAGGAACTTAAGAACTGTTCAATTAGTTCAAAAAAATTTTGATTTACCCGATCATACCAAGGATGTGGCCTAAGCAGTAATGCAAGGAACATGAGGAATAAAGGAAATGTTCCTACTGTTCCACAGAATTCTAATCCATCTAATTTGAACTAAAACATTCCAATTTTGAATAATTGTTGAACTCTTCCTCACTTTTTTGGCATCAACAAGATAAGTGTAATCAAGAGAAGCAAAGAAATTGACTAAAAGTTCAAATTTTTCACATTTTTCATGTTTTTAGGGTCCATGAAAACAATTGGCTCTTTCTAGAGCTTGACTTTGGCTTGACAAAAAGTATAAACAAGACATAAAAGAACTTCAAATTTATTGGTTCAAAAACTAGTGCATATCCATTGGGAAAATTACATACAAGTATACAAAAGAGAACCAAAACAATGGGGAAAGGAAAACAAACACACACAAACAAAACCAAAACAAAGACTATGTATAAGGGACTAACATCTATTCAAGACTTGAACAACTTGAGGTATTGTCCACTATATGGAAATGGGATATAAGTCTAATCCATAGTCCAGGATAATAAGTATTTTCTCCAGCAAAAATGTTGAATCCATAATGGGCCAAGCAAAGTGAGTCAAACTTACCATATGGATCTCGTGAGGTTCTCTCCTCTTTTCCCAAAGTAGAACAATATCTCCAACTTGGAAGTCACGGGATTTAGCCATCTTGTCAAAGTGTTGCTTGATCTTCCATTGATGAGATGAGATTTCATCAACCACATGAATGCTTTCTTCTTCCAACTTTGTAAGTAAATAATCCTCTTTTCTAAAGCATCCTTGAATTTTTCATCTTCAATTGTCTTAGCTAGGTGTAAGGCTGATAACTCAAGAGTGACTAGAAAATGAAGCATCCATTCCATGTAGACCAACTAAAATGGTGACATTCAGATAGCCCTCTTAGGTGTTATTCGACCATCCTAAAGAGAAACATATAGTTTCTTATTCCAATTCAATTGTGATTCATCAACAAGTTTTTTGACTATAGATACCAATTTCTTGTTGGTTGATTTAGATTGGTCATTTCCTGGGTAGTAGTCTAAAGAATGAGAAAGGGAAATTCCATAACCATAACATAAATCTATGATTTTATAGGAAGAAAATTTGGGGGTGTTATCTATTACAATCTTCTTGGGAACTTCTAATCAAACCAAAATATTCTCCTTGATAAAGTTATAGACAACCTCAGAAGTAGTTTTCTTCACCGGAATGGCTTCCACCCACTTTGTGAAATAGTTCACAGCAATTAATACATTAGTGTGCCTTACACTAGAGTTTGGATTGAGGGTTCCAATGAATTCTAATCCCCATTGTTGAAAAGGTTCCTTAATCACAATGAGATTCAATGGAAGAGTGGCCAACTTGGGTCTTCCAACAAAATTTTGACAAGAATCACACTTTGAGACCCATTTAGTTGCATTTTTAAAAATGGTTGGCTAGTAGTAACCTCCCTAGAAACTTGTGAGTTGTTACGAAGGAAGAGAAGTGCCCTCCACAAGCTTGATCATGATAATCTATTAACAACCTCTTATGCTGCAACTTATCCACGCATCTTAAGAAATAACCATCAATGCCTTTGTTAAAAAGGGAGGTGCCTAAAGAACAATTTTAACAACTCTAAGTTTGATGGCTCATTTTCCTTTAGCACTAAGATGTTCGGGACATTCACCATATGTGAGGAAGTGGGAAACATTTGAATACCATTCATTTGTGGAGATTAAGAAAAGAATAATGGGTATTTCAACAATTTCATTGCTACTTGAATCTCCTTTTAAATTTTTTACAATTAGTTAACACAATCCTCGTCCTCGAGACCAAATCATTTGGCTTGATTTCTAGATCATACTCTTGAACCTTTTCAATCTAATTACCCTTTGTAGACCTAAACTCTTGTTGAGTTAGGATGGATTTTACAATTGTATCAAGAACAAATACAGTGGAGTGGGAGTTATGGATATAAAATATGAATTGTTTCACATCCTTAACTACAACAAAATCATGTTTCTCAAGTTGAGAGTACTTCAATTCATGAGACTTCAAGACATAAATCATAAAAGCAATTGGCTCTTCATGCCCTTGAAAATTATTTTGAACTACGATGATAGACAAGGTGTGTTTGGAAGCATAACAATACATGATAAAGTCCTTATCAAAATCAAGGAAAACCAAAACAAGGGTTGTTACAATATCCTTCTTTATTTCTTCAAAAGCCTTATTTCCTTTGAACTCCAGTGAAAAGACTTCTTCTCTTTCATCATTTTTACTATACTTCTAATTCAACTCAACAAAAATGGGATAAATCTTCTAAGGAAATTGATTTTTCCAAAGAAACAGTGAACACCTTTCTTACTTGTAGGAAGAGAAATTTTCTAAATAATTTTTACTCACTCTGTATCTATTTTGATTCCATCTCTTGAGACACTATGCCCAAAATTTTTCCCTCAATCAATCTGAACACAAACTTCTTGGGATTAAGTGAAATTCCATGATCTCTACATTGTTGGAGAACCAACTTAAGGTGTTGAAAGTGGTCTTCCCTATTCTTATAAAAAATAGTAAGATCATCCAAATAAACAATAATGCACTTATTTTTTAAATCCTTGAAGGAAAAATCCATAGCTCTTTTTAAATCAATGTTGTTGATTTGTACACCCTTATATGAGGGATAAACAAATGGAGATGGAGGGGTTCACATTTGTCAATGGAAGCTTAGGTACAATAGGTGTAAGAAAAGATCAAATAAGATATGTGGTGAAAGCAATAAACTCGTGAGTTTTTAAGAAGATGAGAGAAGTAAGTGTAAGTATTTAGTGAAATGGAAGAACAAGACAATGGAAGAGATAACATAGATGGAAGCATTTGAAGTTGGTAAACTTGAAATTTAAATCCAACAATTCATGGAATATATGCACTAAAGTTCATGGTTCATTTCACTTACCTGATGTGTATGATGTAAGATAATTCAAGCCCATAAACAATCTTGCACCAACCAAAAACAAAGTGCACTCATAACATTGTGTGTTCAAGGAAATTTGACATCTTGAAACTTAGTCACATGTGATGGAAGTTCTCTAACAAGTTCCATTGCAACTCACATAAACCATTTTCTAGGAAAAGGAATGTGAGAGGAGTCACAATTGGCTATCTAGGTCTCCACAAAGCAAAAAATAGGAAACCACCCACATTCTTTGCGCACATGAAACTACCCATAATTTTTAGAATGTTAGTGTTAATGTGTTTCCAAGAACCTTTGGAATTCAAAGATACATTTCCATTGTTGGGATATCCATAATGGATCAAAGGGGCAATAATTTCAATTTGCAATTTGCAAGAGAGGTGGTAGCAATTTGACAAGAAGTGAAAAAATAGGAAATAAATTTCAATGAAGAAATTGCTAAAAAAGAAAAATAATGAGACCTTGTTGAGAGGGAATTGTCTAAGTCTAATGCACATTCAATGATGAAGTCCATTGACGGATAGTAGTATCATATTCATGTTGTACGTTGGGTTGTGTACGCTTAAGGTTTGTTCTTGTAACTCTAAAAATTTATGTTTGAGTAAGCCATTAATATGCCCCCTTGTTATCTACTCGCACTAAGTACATTATTGGATTGTGAATGGTTTGAGTTAATGAAATAAGGATTTTATCTCTGTTTAGTTTTTTCCCAAAAGCATTTAATGAAAGTAAAAATTGTCCATTGTCGATCATTTTTCCCTTTTCATTATAACTTTAGATTCCACAAGCATTAATTCTATTTTATGAGTTTATACATAAATTTCTTACATACATTACTACAATTACTTAAGTTGATAGTATTAGGTAAAATATAAATAAAAGTTCCAATATAAATTCCAAATATTAAATATTCTAGCTCACATGAAAGATGAATCCAAAAAGGCCTAATCCCATATAGGACTAAATAAATAATACCACAAAAATAGATGCAATTAGTGACATCAATCCCTAAAAATGAACTTCCCACAAAATGAGATCACAGGAACCTAAAGAATCAACAATCCAACTATCAACTAGGCCTCTCTATCCAATAGTGTTATTAGGGCAATGAAGGTTTAAATGAAAACATAATCATTCACTATTCATAATCTGAATAATTAAAGTGAACCAACATTGTACTATTCCTGGAGAATTTCAATAACAAAAATATCACCATTTTTTATCTTTTTCTTTGAGAGCTAGTGAAATTATATTGGATTTGTAAAATGATGTTGAAATATAATTTTGTTTTTATTTCAAACATATCTATCTATTGTCCAAGATGGTGATGATTTGCTATTATCACTCTTGTGTAAATGTTTGAACCTAGTACTACACAAAAATGATGGGAGGTACAATGATCATAATCTTTATTATTTCTCGCATTTGAGATGATACATGCTTATTACTTTATGTGAATGTTTACAAAACTAGTAAATGTTCATTACAAAAATCACTTTATGCAAATGTTCAAAACTAGTACCTTGCAAAAATGATGGGACATGCAATGACAATTATCTTTGTTAACTCTCTAAGTATACAAATATTGTTCTTTGTACTTGTCACATTTGCATTAATATAAACCAAATAATTCTAAATAACTTTTGAAAGCCAAAACTTTGCTAAAGATTTTGAATCTATTTCTAAGTTGATAATTTGATATAGTGAGGTTTGTTTTTATAATAGAGAGTTTGTATTGCGTTACTCGAGTTTTCATTTGTATTGTTTCAGATTCTTTTTATAGCTGAATTATGATAAATACTGGGGAAAATCCCAAATGGTAAGACGAAATATTTTAAAAATGTAAAGAAAAAATATGACAAGATCTTGCCAACTATATTTCAAAGTCGTCAAATTATAAGCCAAAAAATGAAAGCCAAATCATATTCTCATGTATCTTTGTTTGCTGCGACCTGATTGTTTTCAGCGGCATCAAAAGTTTTCTAGAATATAGACATTAGTGTAGCTCCATCATGAATTATTGCAATATTCACAAATTCTTGCTTGCATGAAAGTCTTGAGATGATTCAAATTTTATTTCCTTCAAACATTTTTTGAATCTCACTTACACATTTATAATCAAAATAAAAGTATCCATGTACCATAATACACCCAAAATGCTAGCTCAAATTTTGATATCAAGAAGTGTCTTAGACAACAATATGAAAACCACAATTCTATTTTCCTTGAAAAGCAATGTGTACAAGTTGAAAATAATTTGACACCATCCAACAAAAAAAAAAATACTAGAAGGACACGTATGTTGGTAGAAGAAACACTAAGAAAGAGAAAATAAGACACAACTACACTTTGCTGGAATGGACACAATAAGATTATATTTATAAAGGAAAAGGTGATTACATTTAATTATTAGTTAGAGCGCGGGTAAAACTGCATAACCAAACAAAACTACTATGCATGTTCAACACCCCCTCTTAATTACTAACCCAAAACAACTCCAAATTTATCTCTAAACTTGACAAACAATAAAGGACCAAGAGGTTTAGTCACTACATCAACATACTACTCTAATGATAGAAATGAAGAGAGATATCACCCAAATCAACTAATCTGTCGAATATAATGATGATGAATCTCAATAAGTTTAGACCAAGCATGATAGATAGGATTCTTTGCCATCTTAATAACACCTTGATTATCACAAAAGAGTGAGAGGTGTAGAAGTATCTCGAGGAAACTGAAAATCAATCAAAATCGACAAAGCCATACTACTTCATAACTTGTACTAATAACCCTTGTATTCTTCTTCGGTAGATGAGATGGATAAAGTGGGTTGAAGCTTACTCTACCAAGAAACAACTCCTAAACAAAAAGAGGATATATCCAATAGTGGATCACCAAGTATCAACTGATCCTCCCCAATTATAGTCGGTATAGCCAATCAATATGAAGTCTAAAACTCTCTGCTATAGAATTCTAAAGTCAAGAGTTCCTTTGAGATATCTTAGAGCTCGTTTTACTGCTCCCCAATGAATGATTTTTGGTTTAGGAAATAAATGAGAAAGATAGCTAACAAAAAACAAATATTTGGTTGTGTAGTTGTGAGATATATCAAGTTACCCTCCAACTATCGGTATAATGATTCATTAACCAGTAGTGAATCATCATGAGATGAGAGTTTAGCTTGACCTCTATAGGTATAGAAGAATAATTGCAATCATACATCTAAAATTTCTGTAAGAGTTTTGTGGCATACTTAACTTGAGAAATGAAATTCAAGTGAGTATGTTACCAAAATTCTACACCAAGACAATAGTGAAGGAGGCCTAAATTAGTCATGTAAAAAGTAACACATAAATTTGGTTTTACCTTATGAATTGCAACATCTCCATTGCTTGTGATGGTAAGATCATCAACATAAAAAATAAGAATCAAAATGTCTTTGATCCGTAAATTTCCTCTTTTTTAACAATTAACAAATCTTGTGTAGTGATAATTGAATAAATTGAATAAGTTCAATTTAACCAATATAATGCACATGAAATAATCACAACTATAATGCGAATTAAGAGATATAAGGAAAATGAAACACAATATTTTATCTGGAGAACCCAAGGTGGGAAAAACACCGAGTGGGTAATAAAATTGCTTCCCTCTCACTATATAATTCTCTAGAAATACAAATTATTTCCAATAATCAGCCTTGAAGAAGGATTCACACTCCTTCTAATTGTATTTT
The DNA here is from genome assembly GCA_018340775.1 of Taxus wallichiana var. yunnanensis. Taxonomy (NCBI): domain Eukaryota; kingdom Viridiplantae; phylum Streptophyta; class Pinopsida; order Cupressales; family Taxaceae; genus Taxus; species Taxus wallichiana. The sequence goes on from CM031241.1 coordinate 500,803,343, forward strand.
CTTGCTCACAACTTCTCAACAATGAAAAAATCACTCTTAATGAACAAAACAAGAAAGAACTCCAACTTCTCTTTGCTTACACTTGAATTTACTCAAAATCACTTGTTAGAATGAAAAATCAAACTTATATTTATAGTTTCTCTACCCAACGATGGATGGAAAGATGAACCAAACTTCTTGAAGCATTACCATTTGCAATTGTTGAGTTTCCAAATTATGGGGTCATCCAAGACAGGACCGTTAGTGAAGACAGACTGACAGTTGCGTAACCTCCAGTCCCTATAAACAACGATTGCATAACCACTGAGGTGGTTTTGCAACCACCACTCGTGAAGAGTGGCAGTTACATAACTTGTTGGGAAAGTTACAAAACTTTCACCTAGAAAACTTCCTAAACAAAACAATGATGGTATGTAGATGTCATTCAAGGTGTCTAGATCATTCTCGGCTTGAATAGACCATATCTAAAGAAAGAATATGCTGAGAATTTATACTGCAAGTATCAAATATAAATAATACATAGAATTAGGTATTTTCATATCTATCTTTGGATCATACCTCCCCAATTTGAGGATTTTAAGTCCCTAAAATCTTCAAGGATTGATGAGGTGAGAAAATTTCTTCCACACATATTCTTTAGAATACCAATTGGCCTTAGTAGGAAATTGGCCTTTCAATCCAATCAACCCCTATCATGTGCTCCTCTCTGTGTCGTTATCTCTCTTTCCATTGCAAAACCACATCTTCCTCCAATTCTAGTTGACTGTCTGGAGAAAGATCCTCAATATATGGTAGCAATACTCCCTCTTCTTATTCATCCAATATGGAGGGCTCAAAGAGACATAAATTTTCAACATTCACAACTAAGTAGATCCTCATATAAGGAGGAAAATATAAGTAAAATGCATTCTTACCCACTTGTTCCAAAATCTCAAATGGGCCATATCGAAGAGGCTTGAGTTTCTTATCTTTTCCTTGTATCCTTTCTCTGCTCAAGTACAACCATACCTTGTCTCCAACAAGGAAGGAATGCTCAACCCTATGCAGATCATGTAGTGCTTTATACTTGGCTTGTGACTTTTCAACCTCTCATGTACACCAAGGTGTATCTCGCTGAATTTTTTAATGAATGTCTAAGCTTTGTGGACTTCTAGTTCCATTTTTTTGTTATCTTTGCATGGTAATCTCAAAACATGAATTGTTTTTGTGTTTTATCTTTATTAGAAAACATGCTATAAGTGGTTTTAGATGCAACAATATCATCTTCTGGCATATCCCTCAAAATAAGTAATGTAAATTTACCACTAGGACATTAATAAGCTTTCGGGCTTCGGTGGCACTTACCAAAGAGATCTTTGAGTCTCTTAAAAAGGCTGAAATGATGTAGCTCTTACCATCCTTCACCAAATGGTATTGGTTGGATCTCCTCATGAAGATAGCATCCCTAATATACAAATATGGGTTGCCAAACACTACACCACACACATCAAGGGGAACAACATCTACAATAACTTCATCAATAAATGTCTTATCAATGCCAAAATTGATTTTACATTGTTTGGTAACCTTGATGTCTACACCTTTCTTTACCCAACCCAATGAATATGGACTTGGGTGATTGTAATTTTCAAATTTAGTATGTCCACTAACTCTTTACTAATCAAATTAGCTTGAGAACATGTATCAAAAAGAGCATCCACCTTAGTTTTCTTCACTTGAATTTTTAGATGAAAAAGCTTAGTTAGTTCCTTTTCCCGAAAACATTGTTATTACCCGAGCATACCTCTCTGAGGGATGGAGGTACAACACATAGTCTCATCCACCTCTTTGCTGAAAAATACTTCCTCTCCCTAGAGGGCAGCCATGGCCTTATTATTTTCTTATTTTTGAAGGGATGTAATTCTAGGTGGAGCTTCTAACATTTTTCCTCAAAATGAGTGTCAACATCACAATGCCCACAATGAACTTTAGTATCCTTCTTAGAAATGGAAGTAGCATTTTTCTTACCTTTCCCTTTTCCTTTCTCCTTTTGCTTGGTGTCACCTTGTTTGCTTGAAGCATGTTGAGAGGTAGATGAAATCTTTTTCTTGTCCATCTCTAAATAGTGGGCTTAAGAATAAGCCTCATCTACATCCGTCGGCTTGGCCAAGAGAATGAGTCTCCTCAAGTGGTTATGGATTCCACCAATGTACTTCATTACAAGGTCCCGGTCTGCTACATCTTTACCCATTTGGAAAAATTTCTTTCGGAACTCACCAGTGTATCCGGGCATGTTTTGGCCTTGTTTTTATCTCGTGATACTATTAATACATGGACCTCTCTTCCTCATAAAAAATATGATAGAACTACTTTTTGATTAGCCTTTTTAATTCGTCCCACTTAGTAATATGAGGAAGTTGTGGAGGAGGATCCAAATGGAGTTGCAAAAAGATCACGGAAGAAGAAATAATTTATGATTAATTTAATACACAACAATAATTTGTATTCATTCATTTTTAAATCATTATTACATACATCCACATATATAGGTAATAGCTCTCCTATAAATTAGGAGGTAACTATAACCTCTCAAATGATTCTATGTGAGTTTGTTGAAACTCACATAACAATATATTTGTTATTAGTTGTTTTAATATAACAACTAAATAACAAATCACTAACTTACTAAATAATAATTACCCTAGTAATTATTATTTACTATTTTACTAACTCACATTCACCAAGATAATAATTACACATGTAATTATTATTCACCCATACATATCAATGGAGCACCCGGTGAGAAGCCTATTTACCATCATAGATGGAAGGAGATATAGGGTGAGTGGGAGGAGAATAATAGAACAAATTCCATGGAGGGAACATGGATATGTAAAAACATATTTCAAGGTCTTTAGGTGACTATGGGAAGAGCTGGAAAAATATGGAATGCATGAAACCTCTATACATATTTGGGAAAATGATTGGAGGAGGAAGGGAACAAATTTCTAAAAGGAATTCATCTAGGGTTTAACCATATTATTAAATTCTCTATCATTTATTTTGCTTCTGAACTAAATTTTTCTTTTTTAAAAAAATATTTTTAGATGGCATTTAGAATTTTTGAAAGTAATATTTTCATGCCTAGGGTTTGTAGAGAAATGGAGCTAAATCTATTTTTTAGATTTAGAGTCATTATTTAATGTAAAACTAGAAAACAATCCTTATATATATTTACGGGGCTGAAAAAAGAAATATTAGTAAGAAAATATGGCAGTTACATGCTCCATGTCATTTTCCATCCTATGAAAAACCTAGATATTTTTCGTATGTGTTTAGTAGATTTGATTTTAAAAGGAGAAAACTATGAAATTTCGTTTTTAAATGGCATCCTTAATTCATGTACATACCTAAATGTTATAATTTGATCATTTTCATTGAATCTTATAAGACTAATTGTAGAAATAAGGATATTTTCAAAGTATTTGATGAAATGTACAAACATTATGATCTCTCTGGTTAACCCTATGATGGATGTTTTGAATGTTTCACAATATTTTAAAAGCTTTACAAGAATTTTTTTATCATTGAATTGATGTAAAAGGAGAGTATGTTTTCGAAATAACTCCAAAAATAAATTTTGCATAATGTTCTGTGTATTAGGCCATAACCTTCTGAATTTTGGTCTCCTTGCATTTTACCATCACTAAAAGGATTTATAGGATTTTTCTTTTGAAGTTCTAAGTTTTCCACTATCACATCCTCCTTAAACCAATAGTTTGCACTAGAGAATATCAATACTCTTATCTTCCTTCTTTATATAATCATGTTAGTACTATAAAATACCTTTTTTACCACGTAATCATTCTCAACAAGGATATTCTGTATGACCTTTGCTTATCATTCTTCATTTTCTTGTTGAATCTTTCAATTATGCCCTTCTCATGACTAATTTGTTGCATTTATTTCATTCTTGTTAGGGGATTTGTTCCTTGACCTTCCTTATATCCTGTAGGGGCTTCTCTCATCATGTTCGTCTTTGATGATTTGTTCACCATACTTTTTTTTGCTCTCTCTCCATTTTGTTGATGTCTCTTGTTGTAGATATCTTCATCCAAGTTGCAATAATTCACACTTGTATAACATATACTCTTTAAACAACCATATTTTTCTTTATGTTCTACTCTAATCAGTCTACTCTTCATTTCACATATTTTCCTTCTTTCAACTAATATTACTCCATTATATTGGCTAGTTGTCTGCTCATACTTGTTCATTTGTACCTCTATAATTGTTTTTAGAGGAATTAGCAACCTTTTTAAGGCACCACATATGACTAAACCTCTGCAATATTCTTGGAATTTGGAACCATTTTCATGGAAGACATTATATGTACCTTCTTGTTATGGTTGGTGGCTGACTTGATTCTCTATCTTTTTCTTTGCTTGTGCTAGGCTCTGTTTTCCATTCCATTATCCTATGCACAACTCCCTTTTGCTTGACAACTTGCCTTGATTCATCAACAACCATGTGAACTGTCTAAGTTCTTAAAATCTTCTCATTGTTTCTTGGTCTTGTGTCATACTCCATGATGTCATTTCATTTGAGTCTTCTTCTTTAATCATGCCTTGACTGCAAATTTCCCTTCATTTTGTATGTTTTAGCTTCTTGAACAAAAACTTTTAGACCTTTAGAGGTCCTTAGGAATAGTTCTTTGTCCCATATTTGATTGTCTTCACTTGTTCTTGGTCCATTCATGACCATTCTTGGCAAATGACTACTACAACCTGCATTCACACAAGCTAACACACAATTAGATCCAAAAATCGAGGCTTCTTGACCTCCTTGGTTTCTCCATGCATATCCTTCACTTGTTTGCCACATGTAGTCTCTTCTAGGCTTGTTTGTAAATCTTGTTCCTTCACTTTCCTCTATTGTTCTTCATCACTTATGGTGATTTCATCAAGACACTGCTGATTTCCTTGAGAACTATCCCTCTTTTTCTTGAATTCTTCTTCATTCCTTCTTGTTGACTTGTATTCTTCTTGTTTTTGTCTTTGTACAAGGACTGATTGACCTTCATCTTCTTTATTTTGGTCTTTAAATGAATTGTTTTCTTTCTTCATTCTCATGACACTTTCTTGTGTCCTCTCTTGCACATATTCTTCATGATCTTTCATAAGATCTTCTAGGACTAATTTCCAAGTCCTTTCTTCTTCTTTTCTTCTCTGAGTTAACTCCCTTCTGTCACACTTTCCTAGGTGACTAAAATGACCTTATTCATCCTTACTCTCTTTTCCTTTCATGACCTTCATGGTCTCTCTAAGCCTTTCTTGGGCTTGTTCATCAACCTTCACTTGTACTTCTTGGTACTGATGCATTTTGTCATCAACTTTACCTTCATATTTCATGTAGGCTAAGACCTGATTCTTGGTCTTCTCAACAAACTACTTTATGCCAAATATCATGCTTCTTCTTTCAATACCTGCATGATGGTCCATCAAAGGCACTAACACATGTTCTATTCCATCCTTTGTTAGAAAACACTTATTTAACCTACCATTATACACCACCTTCCTATCATATTTCCATGGCCTGCCTAGGAGTAAATGACATACATCCATAGGCATTACATCACATAAAACTTCATCATGCAAACTTCCAATCTTGAAAGGTACTCTACATTGCTCATTTACAAGAATTTGATGGTTCTTCTAAACCCATGCCACTCTATAGGGTGTAGGGTGAACTAACCTCTTTAAATTTAGCCCTCACTTCTTTTCTTAAAGATCACAACCATACTTTTGCTTGGTCCTATGCCGACATGCCGGGTATTGATCCCACTATCGTGGTCCACAATATCGTAACCATTCCCGATGCCAAAACCGTAAAAAACGTAAGTTGAGGAAAATGCACCCTCACATTTCTCTTCTTGTTTGTCAAAGAAGAACTTCAAATCCTTCTTTCAGCTTCCTTCATCTTAGCCATCGATTATCCCCAATGGATTTCTAACATCATTCCTATCACTAAGGCGACAGGGGGACTCCACATTTGCACATATTTCGTGACCTCAACCTAGCTTGCCCAAAGATGATTTTCCTCTGCTGTATTGACTAAAGTTGGTTAACCTTACTGCGGGCAATGAGATGCTATCACTTATGGATTGATTCTCGGGTTATAACCAAATATTTCTCGCCTAGAAGATCAACACAAAACCACATTCATCACCCTTGGGTGACCTTCTGCCTATCGTGTCATGCCTTTTGGCCTTAAAAAGCTGGTGCCATGTATCAGCGGCTATGACCTACATTTTCCATGACATCATGCACCACATATTGGAAGATTACGTAGATGATCTCCTTATAAAATCCAAACATCGATCTGAACACCTTACAGTCTTGAAAACCATCTTTGATCGCCTCATCAAGTATTGTGTTCACCTTCAACCCAAGAAATGCGTCTTCGCGGTTCTCTCAGGAAAGCTCCTAGGATTTATCATTTCCTTATGTGGTATAGAGGTTGACCCTGCTAAAGTCAAGGCCATTCTCAAAATTCCTCCACCCACTAACCTTCGCCAACTTCGTAGTTTGCAAGGTAAGTTGCAATCTATTCACCGATTTATTTCCCAACTATTGACCGTTGTCAACCATTTCATCACCTCCTTAAAAGGATGTCTCCTTTAAATGGGATGACGACTACCACAAAGCTTTTGAGGCCTTAAAACAATACCTTCTCCAACCACCCATACTCGTCCCACCTAAAGATGACTAACCTTTCTACTTGTACATCTTAGCTACTGATCACTCTTTAGGGCCATACTCGCTCTTCGTGATGAATAACATAGGAAGAAGGTGGTTTATTACATAAGCCGTACTCTTCTAGACTACAAACCCAATACACCCATCCTGAAAAACTTTTCTTAGCCTTATTTTTCACTGCCACCAAACTTCGCCATTACCTACTCAACCATAAAACCTATGTTATGACCAACACTAACCCCTTACACTTCATGTATGCCAAACCATATCAAAATCAACGTGCCGCACGTTGGCTCATGATTCTTGCCAACCTAGACCTCGAATTCATTCATCAAAATATAGCAAGGGCAGGCCATAGCCTGACCACTCAATGATGCTCCTCTTCTGGGAATCAATCTTTGAACTTTGATTTCCCGTGATGAATCCATTTCTACCCTCTATTTGGACAGCTTAACCTTACCGGATGACCTTATTCTTCAACGGTTCCAAATTTCAGCGTGGGGGTGGTGCAAGAATTATCCTCATTCCTCTTGATGGTGAACCCATGCCTTTATCATTCAAACTTGACTTTGAGTGCAATAACAATATCACCGAATATGAAGCACTTGTATTGGGTCTCATGACTGCCTATGCCTTAGATGTTAAGTCCATTAATATATTTGGTGATTCTCAAGTGGTAGTAAACCAAGTCAATGAGGTTTATCAGTGTCATAATGAAATACTTCAAGAGTACAAGCATTACGTCGACATCATGTTGACTACCTTTGACCGCTATAAAATTCAAATTGTTCCGTGATCCACTAATAAATTTGTGGATACCATGGCCTACCTCGCTTCCCAGATACATGCTTCTCCTACCGATTCAGACATCTTTGTCACCGTGAAATGCATACCGAGACCCTCTTATAAACCTTATTGTGTTAACCTCGTCTCGAACCACCTCACTAAACACACAGACCTTTGGTACAAGCAGCTTGCAGACTACCTTTCCCTTTCTATCTTACCCCCTAACCTCACACGTAATGGACAACATGCCTTTCTCAAAAAGGCCTCTCGTTATGTTGTCATGGGTGGCCTCCTCTATAAACGTGGCTTTGACGGTATCCTCTTACAATGCCTTACCAGCTCTAAAATCCCCTATACCATTAAAGAAGTTCACGATGGCATATGCGGAGGTCACTTCAGTGGCCTTGTTGTTGCTAAACACATTCTTCACCTAGGCTATTATTGGCCGACCCTCAATCATGATTGTTGCAACTATGTTAAACATTGCTTAAAATGCCAACAACATGCCAATCTTCATCACACACCGTCACGCCTTACAAGTTGATCGTGACCTTTGACCTTTTCTCAATGGGGTTTAGATCTTGTCGAGAGATCAATCTCGCTCTTCCCTAAAACATCAATGGATTATCACCGCCGAATATTACACCAAATGGGTTGAAGTTATACCCTAATCTCCAGGAAAGCTAAGAAAATATGTGAGTTCATCAATCATCACATTATTTGTCGCTTTGGTGTTCCACATCGCCTCATCACTGATAACGGAAAACAATTCAAAAAAAACCCTATAGAAACTTTGCAACGCCTTCGGCATCCAGCTAAGTTTTTCCTCACCCTATTACCCATAAACCAATGGCCAAGCCGAATCCACCAATAAAACCCTGAACAAGATTCTCATGAAAGTGGTTAATGATACTAGGAAGGATTGGCACACACACATTCCTTTCGCCCTATGGGCATACTGTACTAGTATTCGCACTTCCACTACTTTGCTACTCCCTTTTCTCTGGTCTACGGTACAAGGCTGTTCTACATCTCGAAGTCCAGATCCCATCTCTTCGTATCTCCCTTCAAGACATGCTCACTGATGATGACTTTTGCAGACAAACATCGTCTTCATGCTCTCGACCACCTTCAAGTCTACCAAAGATGCATCAAGTGTGCCTATGACAAACGTGTTCATGAACACACCTTCAAGGTCGGTGACCTTTTCCTCAAGGAAAATCAACACGTAACCAAAGCAGAAAAAGAAAACGGGGCAAGTTTTCTCCTAATTGGCTTGGACTATACATCATGACCCATGACTATGGATCATGTGCTTATCATTTTTCTTCACTGGACGGTAAGCCCAAACCTGAGCCCCTTAATGCCTTGCATCTTCAACCATTCTATTGTTGACTTTTAGTCCTACATCACTACTTATCTATTTCATGCTCGTCCCTTGAGCACCATTCACCTTTCTCTTTTTCCCCATCTTCAATGACTAAACAAGAATCATGTGGTTTCCGTCACCTTTTTGCCTTCTCTTAAATATGTGCATCACGACTCATGATATGGTATGATTCTCATGGATACTTTTCATCTTCTTTTAGATGAGATCCCATGGTCGTTCACCCTTGCCTTCTAAACAAGAACCAAATGCTTTGTTATAGTCTTGTCCATGACTTAAAAGCCAATTTTCATTTCCAAAAATAAAGGGATCAACTCCTTGAGTCAAACTTCCAATACAAAGATGAATCCCTCAAAAGGACATCTTCCGCTATAAGTAGACTGCTCCCTCGAAGGATAGCTATAAAAATCTCACAACTCTCTACATAGTCTATCCAAAAAGAAGACTATTTTCTCAAAAATAAAGATTCAGAAGCTTCCCGCATCGATCAACTTCGTGAAGACCTCAAGGAGACATATATTCATCCCGTATAGACTTCCGCATCGATCAATCTATCTAAAAAAGTCAAAAAGAAAAAGAAAAGTAAAAATTTCATCATGGACTTGCCTATTGTGATCTTGGCTCTATTGCCCAAGGCATTCTACTTCCCATCTTATGACCCAATTACCTTCACCTCCTTACCCGTTGTCTCTTCACCTCATACTGCCTCAAGGGACCTGCTGAACCTATGACATTTGGTGATTATGTGACTATTCTTCACCTTTAGAGTAATCAATCATGCAATGTCTTTAGGGTCTTATGTTCACTAGCCTATCTATAGATGTGGTTCGCCTATTTTGATCCTTGTCAATCAGGTGGCTCTCTCGCCTCCTCTTATCTTTTCACTTCTTTGTTACCTTTTGATCATCCTATATAGGACTAGCCCCTCAACGCTTGTTTTTGGGATTTTCTTCTCTCACCTCAATCAACCTAAAATCACCCATACCTATCTACCTATACTCCACCCAAACCTAAATGACCTTGACCTAATCATACCTATGACCTAGAATCAAACCTACCTATCAACCTACCTACCTCTTCTTCTATCTTCTCATATTCTTCCCTAGCTTATGGGAGAACTACATCGTTTGAGGTCCCTTTTCACCGGACTATATAGGCAGCACTTCCAGGGCATGGGGCCCTGGAAGGTTAGCTCGACCACTCTTTACCCTAACCATTTCCCCACCTTACCTTGATTTCCTACTCATATCAAAAAAAGAAATCTATCCCATATCCCCATCATTTAACCTATATATACTCATCATGTTTCACCTAACCTTTTACCACTTACATTATTTCACATATTCATCCATGACCCATATTTAAACATTTTTACATCATCACATGCATTTACATCAACATCTAATACCCAAACATTGAAATTCATATCCATGCCTATAACCAATCGACTCGATCCATGCCTAAACTAACTTGACTTGATCCATGCCTAAACCGACCTAACTCCATCATGCCTAACTCACCTAATCCATCCATATCATAACAAAAGTAAAATAAAATACACATCACAACACATAATCAAATGAACCTCATATATCTCCTCATATAAATATCAGTTGTATCAAAACAAGTACACTCATCTCAAAAATACATGTCTCTCATACATCGTCACCACAGCCGATATCTAATAAAAAAGTGTCTTTGGCTCGTAGGCCGGTATCATGTACAAAACTATATCGATACAACAATCTCTTCGGCATACAGTGCTGGTCTATATCCTAATGAGTCAATCATGCCATAAGATATTTGGAACTATCTCTCCCCATGACTCCTCCGCTCTTGCTGCCCCGGGCCTAGCTACCGACGATCCCTCACCCGGGACAATCCTCTGTGCATATGGTGGCCTCTCTCCATGCTCCTACCATGGGCTTGCAGCCCCGTGTTCTCCACACTATGTGTGCGGGATCTAGTCCTCTCACTCGGATGCTCACGCGCTCTGTACTTAGCATAAGATGGGACCTCTATCCCAAAGCAGCTACCAACTAGTCTGATAGTACCGTGCCTCTCCTAAGGCATCCTCGAACTCGGCATCGCACTACTCGTGCGTGCTGCAGTGGTGCCATGGGTCTCCCTGCCTGTGTGGGTGCTTGTATAATGGGACCCTATCCGAATCTACTCTATGCCTCAGGCTTGGTACCATGGCTCAGAATCGGCCTCAGGATCTGTGGATCGTGCCTATAAATGGGTCTCAGTAAAGTAGTAATCTACACTTTTTATGCTTTGTCGATGGCCCTGTAGACTCATCACATCTCCCTACGTTGTGGCCAACTAGCCCTATAGATCCTATACTGCTCGTGTAGCGCAGCCTACCTGCCCTCCCTCTCCGCCTACCTCCTCTCCATATCCATCTCCCCCTACCTCCACCTCGTGTGGTACGTATCCCCGTCCCCTCGCCCTACTTTGTGCCTACATCATAGCTATCTAGGCCTCTAATGTGGTAACCTATGCCTCTATACCCGTGAGCTTCCCCGCATAATCCCGAGCTACGTCACCAAGGTAGCCACCTACCCCGTAGGGAGTCCTCTCGCACCGTGATGGTGGCTAATTCCGGCTGCCCTGGCCTCGGTGGTACTACTCATAACTGTGTCATCCACCACTACCTATAACCATCTGCAACCCTAGTATCATCAATCTGCGTGCATCTATTGGCTACTCCTCCTATCCAATCGACACTGTGGGTCGTGGTGGAGACATAGGTCTCTCCACGTCATCTCTCCTGTACTGTGGGAAGGGTGGTGGTACATCTTGTACCAACCTAAATTGGCGTCTGACCCGCTCCACGGGTATCCGCCGTGTTCTCCGACCCTCCTCCCCTCTACCCATAGATATATCTGCAGCCCATCCAGCTCCTCTGCCATCCCCTGGTATGTGGGGTAGCCCACATACGGCTCCAAATGATGTTCACCCCGAACAACCCTTCTAACAATCACCTCGTAGTAAGCTACATCATGAGTAGCTCTCACACCTTGGGCCTCTCCAATGGCCGGTACCCACCGCCCGTATCCTACCCTCAATACTCTCTCTCGGGAATGCATCTTCCCAGAAATCCCCACTAGTCGCACACAAGCAATGTGCTCGTATGCCCATCAATGTAGTAGTAAGGCATCACATATGCTAAATTGCCGCAATCGCCCATAGGCCCACAACTCTCTATACACTAGTATCGTAATGCAGTGCCCATACAAATCTGGGTCTCGCTATATCATCATGTCATGCAGACTCCCATCAAGCTGATCGTGGGAATCTCCCACCCTCTACATCTGCAATGTGAAGCGACACCGCCTCCATCAATAAGACTATCAACCTCATCTCCTCTGAATGAGCTCTATACATTGCTCCATAGCCCATGCTAAGCACTATGAAACGCCGATTTGCTACACTCTCACTAATAACGGTGCTAGTAGATCATCGATGCCTCTCGATGATAGAATAAACTCCGGGTCCCAATACGGGCAACCACAGGATCTTGTATATGTCCTCCGGGGTGATCGTCATCTCACTTGTTTCGTAAATGGAAGGTGTTGGTCGCCGAGTCCCATCTATCAATAAGGGCAACCATAAGACTCACCTCCCGAACTACATGTCGATCTGTCTCACACCTATCAAACCAACCTCTGCGACGTGTTGTCACTCCTCCCACGCCGTGCTCACCCGTATTGTCAATAGCGAGGGTAGCACCTAGTCCCTCATCTCAGTAGCCGGTCTCTAGCCCGCATCCAACAAGAAAAACATATTATTCAATCTTACCCATAGCTACACTATTTACCCTTCCTCTTAACCCCAACTTTCACCACATCTATCTACCCATGCCCCAACCTTCCCATTTCTACCTTCCCAACTTACTCTACTTATCACGCATTCAGACCTAATCTTTTTACCCACTCCCATCCCGTTGACCTTGTCACTTACCCATCCACCCTAACCTATCTACCCTAAGCCTTCCTCCACCCCCTAAAACCCTTCCCCGCCTCCCCCTAACACTTCCTCATCTCACCTAACCCTTACCCACCTACCCTAATTTCCCTCCCTACCCTTACTTTAATCCCTTTTTGGTCCAAACTTAACCTCAAAGCCAGCCGGCAGGTCATCATTGATCGACCCGGTTATCCCCGACCAACCACAGCTCCCTTGACCGCATCGGCCATCGTTCTTGTGGACCGATACCGGTCACTACCCACCGACGCCGCCACAAGCCGACCGACGCGATCCTTTGCCATCGCTTTGCCGCCACCACGATTTCCCAACCCCATTTCCCCACCTAATCCTCCTACCCGCCCAAATTCTCCTTGCACCCCCTAATTATTCCTATATCCTCCTTTAAACCTACCCCCTACCCTTCCCCATTCCCATTTCCCTCTATTTTTCCCGCTTTTGCAATTCTTTCCCCCAAACCCCCATTTTTCATATTTTTTATATGTTTAACCAAATTAACTAAAAATCAATAACGGTTCCAAACCTACCTAATCCCACTGTCGCCGTCATGGTGGAACCTCCGCCTTCGTGCCACTCCTCCTCCGATCCCTCTCCGACCTCTGTCATCCACAAATGTCCACCGAATCTCCAAACCAATCACCTCGCTCGATTTGATCTTGTAGCCCCACCTCTCACTCAACCAATCCCGCCTATGTGGCTTTCCAACTAAACTCTCCGACGTACTTATTTTTCCTCTTCCTCTTTTCTCTCCTCTTGTCCTTTTCTCTCTTTTCACAATTCACAAATGAATTTTAAAATGCGGGTTTTCCACTTTTTATACCCTACCCGACTCGATCGACGTCGGTTTCCCCTTGACCGACGACGGTCGAGTGCCCTAGCTATCCGCTGTCGGGTTCTTCTAGACTACCATCGATTCATACCAGCCGATGTCGCCTATTACCCGCCTAACCATTTTCCTAACATTTACTCCTATTTGATACCAATTTTTTTCTTTTACCTCACCTACACCTCCCTGACCACTTTACCTTCTCCTTTGGCCCTCCACCTTCTTCAACCTCACCTCGCCATTGACGCCTCATTCTTTTACCCCTACTTCGGCCTTACCCATGTTGTGACTTATATACCGACCCGAAACACTATTGTGTGACCTTGGAACCAATGTGCTTGCTATACCTTGCGACACCATTACCTATGTGGTTTGACCTCATGACCTTACCTTGCCTATTGCTGCGTGATGTATATCCTGACCCAACCTTGGTGTATTGGAAAATACCTAAATGTTCCTACACCTCGAGCCACGTTGTGTTCTGACCCTATCCTATACCGGATACCGGAATCACTTCACCTTGTTTGGATAAACCTATTGACCTTAGACTATGTAGAGTGTGCAAGCTCTCTAACCTAGTACTTGTGTCGCAGCTTTATACATGTGCGTGTGTTCAACTGCCACTACCTTTGACCTTGGCCCATTAACCTGTTTACCTAATTTTCCCTTTACCCTATTCCCCATTTCTAATCATTCTTCTTTACATCTACTTTTATCAAACCACTTGCCGATTTGCCCTATCACCTCATCAATTCCTGGTTTGAGGGGGATCACCTTCACCCTCACTTGGGGCAACCACATCTTATTTTTGTTAGCGTCTACACAAGCAAGCCACACAACAAAAAGGGGCAAAATGTAGACATCAAAATCAGGTCATGTTCCCCTTAGCCCCTTGTTATCAATCGACCTAAACACATTCATCTAACCATGGCCCTCTTTCACCCCACACTACATTAATTTAATTACTTTAATTAAATTAATCATTTACACTCATTATAATTATTATTTAATTTCCCTAATTAAATAATACCTACCCCTCCACCTCATCTAGCCACCTCACCTAGACACCTCACCCTAAGCCTATTATTAGCAAGTTTCCTTAAACAACTAAAACCTAACTAACAACCCCAAATTAAAGACTTAAACCCCATCCTCGCAGACACAATGGTCACTCCCATTCATGTCTAGATGAATAGTGAGATCTGGCAGCCATTAGAGCCACGATCTCCTATTTTTAGCATGACCTAGGGAATCCCGCCTAACCAATGCCGGTCACCCTTGACCGACGTCGGTCAGCCCATAACCGCTATTGGTTACCATTAATGTTTATTTCTTACCTCATTCTCGAGGTTGGCACATTCGGAATGAACATTCTCTCACATGCAAGCAAGCAAACACATTCTCGCTCGCACACAAGCATACCAACATCCATCCAGAGGCCATCCAACACTCGATTTCAGCTGAGATTTGGACAGAACCAAGCAAGAAGGAGCCTAGGCAGTCCATGCAAGAGCTCTGCAACACTTGGTGATTCCTCCACACCACTCAGCTTCATACCAGCACCTCCAATCCTCCTGCACATCCACATGCATCAGTCTTAAGGTAAGTAGAAAGTATTTACCTTTCTAGTTCCTTTCCTCTTTGCACTGTATTCTCCTCATTACTTGTGTTTACATTCCTTTTTCCATTTTTGTTTACATGCATTTGGTTATATGAACCACCCTTAGATCATCCTTCATACCTACACCCCTACACACTGTAAACTTCACCAAAGCCCATTCAAACCCCTCGGAAACCCACCCTAACTAATCCTATCCTTTGTGCAATCACAAAGGAGACCCAAACCATTTCGTAGGATTTTCAATATTCCATAAGAATCGACATCGGTTAGTTCATAACCGCATTAGTTGCCTTGCAATGTCTTAACCTCACCCAGTTTTCCCTTAACTCACCTAATACTCATTCTCCCTCTACCATAACCCTGCTACACCCATCCCCTAACCTAGCTAACCCTTCTAGACCTCACCAACACCCCACTCACCCTCTCCTCGACAACCTTAAAACCTCTCTCGGACCCGGTCTTGACCCTTGTAAAACTACCATTCAAAGACTGCGCGATCACCCCTAACGGCACTGCAGATACCCCTGACCGACATCGGTCTCTGTGTTTCCCACCTTGAACCAGAACAGAACTACCAAACACCCTACCTATTGACCCAGTTGGCCCAGAATCATACCACGACCTATACCTACACCTGTGATAGTACCTTACCTCCCTGGATCTGATTGTAGCCTAGCCTGTTACTTTTAGATTTGTTTATTGTATTTAAGTGAGATACCTAAATCAGTTAATTACAATAGGCTTTATTTACTATTTTACATTAAATTGTTTAAAACAAAGGATCGACAACCACCAGAAGTATCACACTTCTTGAACTAACAGGTGTAAAGTGCAGTCCACTACCATATATCATTTAACTCTTGTTTTGTGGTCTTGCTTTGTATTTCAGGTAGTTCCTCCCAGCCAAAAGGAAGCTCTCACGGTCATCTCTGGATCGAGGAGTCAAGCACACGCGCACAACCTTCAACCATCTAAAATAGGTATTCCTCCTACGCCCATTACCTTATCTATTTCATCAATACTTATAAGAAAAACTAAGAAATCGGGTGAAACATCAGGCTTGAGGAGTTTACTTAAGTCTATACAAGGACGTAATCAACCTGCATGACATATCCTCATGACCACATGCCCGAAAACCCTCATGTTGTGTCATATACACTTCTTCCTCCAAATCACTATTTAGGAAAGCAATTTTGACATTCATCCGATATACTTTCTAACCAAATTGAGTTGCGAAAGGCAAGAAGTAACCAAAAAGTGACCATCTTTGTAGTAGGAAAAAAATTATCCTCATAATTTATCCCCTCGTATTACAAAAATCCTTTCACAACAAGCTGAGCCTTGTACTTATCCAAAGTACCATTTTCTTTACAAATGATTTTATACACTCATTTACAACTAATGGGGTGTTTCCCTAAAGGGAACAATACCAACTTCCGTATTCTTTTTAATCAATGCATCATACTCTAGTATGCCTCAGTGCTTCAAAGTATTTCTAGGCCTCATGAATATGAAGAAGATAGAAGCAAGAGCAAACCGAGATTGTTCGGAATAATGAATCCACTAATCGGTTCTTCTAGACTAGCTATCTAAGAGAGGAGACAATTCTTCCTTCCTTAGATCCTGAATAGTAGAGTAAAACCACTTAGGTCACCTTTGAACCGAGGATGTGGGATCCTGTTGTGGTGCTTCCAAAGACAAAACCCACACAAGTTGATTTCCTGAGACTCAAAAGTCTCAATAGGAGAGTGCATCAATTGTATTGGAGTTCGTAGAGGAGTATGAGAAGGATCAGGCTCATCATTGGTCAAGGAAAGAGAACCAATCTCTATTATTACCCCTTGTTGCTTATTGCCCCCTTGTTGGTCCCTTTGTTGATTACAACCAAAGAAGGATTCTGATTCTTTTACATTAACATCCCGACTAATAATAATTTTGTTGGTGGAAGCATCAATCAATCTATAGGCTTTAGAATAATCACTATAACCAACAAAGAAATATCTAGAACATTTGGAATCTAACTTACTCCTCTTACAATCAAGAACCAAAGTATATACAACTAAACCAAAAGCATGAAATGATGATACCTCTGGTTTGATTTTAGACCAAGCCTCTTCCGATCTGATGTCTTGCAAGGCTTTGCAAGGACTCTGATTGAAAATATATACTTTTGTGTTAACAACTTCTCCCCAATACTTATATGGCACTCAAATTGTACATCATTCACCTCGCCATCTCCATGATGATTTTCTTCCGCCTTCTACCACCCCATTTTGTTGTGGGGTATAAAGGGTTGTCAACTAGGGTCGAATCCCATCTTTACCACAAAAATCCATGAAATGTTTAGAGATGAACTCACCCCCATTATCAAATCTCAAAGTCTTGATCCATTGGCTTGTTTGGTTCTCCACCAAGGCCTTGAACTTGAAAACAAGCAAAGTAATCGGACGAATTCCTCCAAAATATACCCACATTCTTTAGGAATGATCATCCACCAACAAGAGAAAATAAAGTGCACAAAGGACCGTGGGATTCTTCCACGATGGCTCATACAGATTCACATCGACAAAATCCAAGAGCCCCTTTACCTTTCAGTGGGAAAAGGCTTCCGCTTCTACTTTCCTGCAAAACAACCAACACACATATCTTGTTTTTCCTGGATAGACGCCAAACCAACATCCATGTTGACTCTACGAAGGTGGGCTAGTTACTGAAGGTTGAGATGGTCATATCTCCCATGCCACAAAAAATGGTATTGCCTTCCACAATTAAGGAATGCAAGTTGACCATGGCAGGATCAATAAGCCTATATAAACCACCACGCCCAATTCCGAGGGAAACAACCTTATTTTGCTTGATATCAGGCACAATACATTGTTTGCCAAAAACATTTACAGAGATATTAGGATTATCAGTTAGTTGACTGATAGATAACAAACTCTTGTTCATTTTAGGCACATATCTAACATTTTTCACTCAATTTCTGGACCTTTCAATTATGTTTTACACATTCCAAGATTTCCGTTGCATTTTGAACGGAGTCATTTGGAGCTACGGTGCAGAAGTTATGGTTCGTAGAAGTTGCTCCACTATAATGGCCACCTGTGGCTTTATCTCGGATCATTCCTCCCTCCTTCAGAAGCAATGGTCCCTATTGCACCAAGTGGTCCCCTGAAGTGTAGAAATTGTTTAGAATTTTATGGTTCCATATATTGAAATTTGTGCCCGTTAATTTTTACAAGTCTAACAGAATCAAGTTTGAAATGTTTTCCATTTATTATTCCAAAAATAGAAATAATAAATAATACCAAGAATCTTCGCATGGCCTCGACTGGGGTAATTAATGATGAGAATAACCCATGACTTTTGCATTCAGGATTTTGAGACTCTTTGAACTCATTTTCGTTTCTTGTTCCCTTGTCCAGATTACATCAAGAGAAGTAACTCAAAATTCGCGACTGCACAAATCGCGATTACAATGACTTTCTACTTCAGAAATAGATATCAACCTTCTGTGACTTGAATATATCCTGTACGGTCTGCAAAAACTGCGACTTGCTCTTGTAAACAATACTTTTGCCTCCACAATCACATGCTTTGAAAATCCGTTATTGTTGGCTTCAAATCTAAAGTCTGGGACTTTGCACAAGTATAGACTTTGACCAAAGAAGGTTTTATTCTCCTCGTAAGTCTTATGTGAGTGAAAATGAAGGAATAACTACAGTTCGTACCCTGTCGGGGCTTCCTCAAACTCCGGTTCACTCCCTTACCCTTCAAGTGCTTTCCCGGGCTCTGATACCAATGTTGGTAGAAGAAAATTTAAGAAAAAGAAAAGAAGACGCAATTGCACTCTTGGAATAGATGCAAACAAAATGTATTTATACAGGAGGTGGTGGTTACATTTAGTTAGCTGTTAGAGGAAGGTAAAATCGTATAACTGAACAAAACAATTATATATATTCAACAACGTACACGAAGGAAGGAGTATTGTTATTTTTTCATGTATAAATAAACAATACAACACACACTAGATTTGTAATGTTATATGGAAATGAAACAAAGCCAAACTGCATTTTAAAGATGTCATGTTCCAAGCCAAATCATATTCTAACATATCTTTGTTCACTAAGACAATCGATTTCAACTCCATCAATAGTTCTCTCTCGAATATAGACAGTGTCTTAACATTGGCTCCATCAAGAGTTATTATAATATTCACAAATTCACTAGCACACGAAGAGGGAGTTTGAGGTGTTTCAAATTTTCTTTCCTTCAAACATATTTTGAAGCC
Organism: Taxus wallichiana var. yunnanensis; assembly: GCA_018340775.1. Classification (NCBI taxonomy): domain Eukaryota; kingdom Viridiplantae; phylum Streptophyta; class Pinopsida; order Cupressales; family Taxaceae; genus Taxus; species Taxus wallichiana. The sequence continues at coordinate 500,822,981 of CM031241.1, forward strand.
CACATTGACCTATTAAATCAAAATAAAAGTATCTATGTATCATAACACATCCAAAATGTTAGTTCATAATTATTAACAAGAAGCATCATACACAACAATATTCAAAACACAATTCTCTTTTCCTTCAAAAAGCAATGCATTCAAGATGAATAAAATTAGATACCATCCAGCAACAAAACAAACAAATACGTAAGATCATATACAAGAAGGAAATTGAATTGTTATTTTTTTTTCTTATATAAATAAGCAACACAAACTAGATTAGTAATCTTCCATGTAAAGGAAACAAAGCCATGTCACATTCTACAAATTTTTATTTATAAAAAGAAAACAAAACAAAAATAAACAGATTATGCATTTTTTTGAAACAAAACAATATTGAAAATTATATGACTTAACAATAAAAGTTAACGGCCACCAAGCTTAAAAAAAAATTAAAGCCCTTGTGCATGGCCTCAATTAGGAATTGCTTACCTGCATTTCCATATCCCTTTAATAAGGAATCACCACAAATGAGTTAAAACAGCACAGCCCTTCCGGAAGGTATTATAGTCTGTGTTTCTGCTGTTTCTGGACCATCAACATCATCAGAGTATGTCAGTAAAGTAGAACCATGTAACATGACTTGCCTATTCTTTCTGTATAAATATCTTGTTAATAGAGCAATTAGTTTAGGCAAAGACTAGTAGTAACTCACTTAGTAGAGTTTCAGTTTGGTTTCTGGAAAGATCAGCACAAAATGATAATGAATCAAATGACCTAACCAACGACTTCCTCGCTGCTTTCTCACTGCAAAAGAGATGTCAGTTTGAATTTGTGGAAAAAGACTAACTATAAGTAAATACTAAAGACAGAAAACTTCAATTCTTAAATTAGTCTCCAAATTGTGTATGGGTGCACGCCCTTTAGCAACCTTTGGCTATAACTAAATTTTTAGGGAATATTAATTGCTTGAACATACCTTCCAAGCACTAAACCTAGAAATTCACAATGGCGGTCATTAAATATTTTCTTCCACTAAGGATTTAGCTTCAACGGCAGTCTACTGAAGTCTTGCATGGGCTCATAATACTGCTGGTCATCATCCATTTTCTTCTATTGAGAATTTGGGTCCAATAGCTTTTCATAGGAGTCTCTCAAATGCACGTACTGCCATTGCCCAAATAAGAAGTTTTCACCATTTCAAAATTGAACTCTTACCTTGAATATCAATAGAAATTCATTGAGATTGAAATTGATGTCATCCCAACTTATTAGTGCCATAGAGATTTATTTTAAGGTTTAAAAATAATTTCAGTGTTGATTTATTAATGGCATATATACAGTTGGTAAAAGAAATAAAGGCATGCAAGATACAATTGCAAGTGTATAAACTTCAATGATATTAGAACATTACACGTTTGTTACATAAGAAATGTCTCGAGCATGAAAGTATGAACTCTATATATCCCTGGGTAAAATAAGCAATGACACTTCAGGCATGAAAGTATGTTCACACATTAAATGTTATACAGAAGATGACGTAACAGTAACACATTTAATGAGGACCAAAGTCTTCAATATATCTTGACAAAAATCTCCTTGATGTTAACAGCAAGTATAAACGGTCCTTCTAGTACAGTTGGCTACTCAGATACGGATCTATTCATCTTTCGTGTTAATGGACTTTTGTACTGCAATAGTAAGACATCAGTTTGGATCCCCTTGAGTATGTAAATAAACGACGACATTACATTTTGTTGGAAAGGTCAATGGCTTTGCAAGTTGATAGGACTAGACCATATAACAACTCTATTTGCGAACATGTCGGCTTCCATAAAGAATTTAAAACCCTCTAGGCTGCTGCCATCTTGAAATTTGAATATCTTGCACCCTAACAGCTAAAAAGTAATGAGACTTGCAATATTGAAAGGCATCCTTGTGAGATTTGAATGAGAGTTTTGTTCTACCTAACATGTTATCTCTCAAATGATATCATGCTTCCTAATGCACAGTTGTGAAATTGAGGAAGGTACTTTAGGGCCTAATGCGAAGGAAAGAGAATTGCAATGAGAATTTTGTACCGCTTAACAGATCATCTCTGCAAGAATATCATGCTTCCTGCTGCCTAGATGTACAATTGAGGAAGGTATTTTAGCGCCTATGATAAAAGTCGCCTTCCAATGGTCAACCACACAGCATTGGGGTTACATATATAAGGCATTCTGTAGCAATTGAAGAAGGTATTTTAAGCCCATGGAAAAGGTTGTCTTCCAGTTGCCAACCACATAGTGTTGAGAATGCAGATAGAAGGCAATCTAAAGCCACTAGAGGAGTTTTTCCAAGATTTGAAAATACATATTTAGTCTTAGTTGTGAGGCAACAGTGTTTATTGCACAAACAACAGTCATGTTGCAGTTGCCCATTTAAACTAATTTGCATCCTTTCCATGTCGTAGTCCCGACGCGTCAAAGCATGATCTGAATCAATGCAAAGAATCAAAGGGTTTCTTTTTGGTTTAAGGAACTTTTTATAATATACAAAATTATTGGAACATAACTCTCAATAGACCAACCGAGGAAGTAAAACAAACATTACCAGATCCCTAGTCCCTCGAGGATAATCGCTTAAAGCCTCTTCCACTTTGACACTAAGGCCATACTTTTACAAATGACAAGAAAAGAAGTCTGCTCATATCGTTTTGGAAATGAAATTTGCAAAATTTAGGACAATGCGTCATGGAACAATTCAATTTCAAACTTATCCCAAAAATTTTAATCGTCAAAATTTTCAAAACTTTTCACATTATCATGTTGCACCAATTGATTGACATACACCATTTTGAGATGCCATTGTTTTCTGTCTTCTTCTTTGTGATTTCCCTTTCTAGGACTGAACTGAAAATGAGGGTTTTCCCAAACCCAAAGGAAAAAATTCAGATTTTTGTAACAGCAGAATTTCAAAACCCTAGTAGCCAACTGAATCACATACTTAGGGCATCAATTGCAACTTAGAAAATTAATAAATATTTCTTTAAGACAGGGAGCTGTACCAGCACTCAGGAACAGCCATCCACATACAAAATCTAGCTAAAAATGATATAGAATGCTCCCAAATAATTTAATCAAGAATGTAGAAATTATTCCAGCCAATATAATTCACAAATTATGGAGAAATAAGTGCCAAGACACAGTTGTAATTACTAAAATAATCAGCAAAAGTGTAGTCCACAAAATTAGCCGAAAAAGAGGTCTCCAAACCCCAATAAATTCCAAAGAAGTGATAGATCAGCCTTATAAATTTAGAGGAATGTGAATATCAACTTGAAATATCAAAATGTTCCCTAGAAGGCACTTAAACACTCTTCTACCCAAGTCACCACCCTAGGAGAGGGTGCCAAAATCATGATGAAGTATTAATATCTCTTCTCCTTTAATGCCCTAGCTGCCCAACCACCAAGATAGTCTTCTTGAAAGCCTTGGAACCACCAAATTGGAGATTTTTTGTTCTCCAACCTTCAACAAGGAAGGGTTTCATCTTCCTTACTTGCCACATGAAAGGAGTTTCGCCCCTTAGTTGATTGGAATAGAGCAACCAGCTCTAGAACCAAACAGATAATATAATAATAGCCAAAAAACATGCCCATAGTGAGCCTATATGCAAATCCTTTTATACCCATATGGTGGCGCCAAACGTCCTAAGGGAAGAATTCTACAAGACCAACCTCATTAAGAAGCTTTATTTTATCTTTTAGCTTGTCTTAAAGCTCTCCAACCCAAATGATTTGCTTCATAGGAAAAATACAAAAGAAAAATATAATTATTAATCAAGGACTAAAATATAACCCAAGGGCCTCCCTGTTCATCTACATCTTGCCCACAAGAAGTGGAATGGGAAAGAAGCCTTCAAATGGACGAGTTCAAAAAGGGACATTACACCATCGACCCAGTCACCACAGTGTAATGTCAGCACCATCGCATTCCTCTCATCGCCATTGTTTAACTACCTCCATTTGCTAGTTTTGTAATAAGTGTCTTTAATTTGTTACATATTTACAAATGGAGTTGTGGCTATTCTTGCTTTGATTACACAATTTTTTTATTCACAAGAATCAATGCAAAGTCTTCTTCAAACGAAGTTTGCAAGCTTGGGAACAAAGACTTCACATGGATTTTCTGTCAATTTTGGATTGTTTCTCTATCCTACCAAGTTTCCAAGTAGTCGATGTCGAGAGGGAGGAAAAAGATTGTTCGTAAAACACAAAGTTTGGCTCAACTTGCTTCTAGCAAAATTGAGGATAGGCAAGGTGTCTCTCCCACCACGTTGGCTACATGCTACTATGAAACAACTTGTCAAGGAAGATAAAAGTTTTTTCTAGCCCAATCGGACTTCGACTAGGCCCAACTCGCTAAAAGTACTTCAGCTCCAACTAATGAGAAATCTGATATGCGATGGCAATTAATCGAGAGAATGAGAAGTACTTCCGAGGGCCTCAAGAATATGTGCATCATGAAATCAGAGGCGTGGGAGGAACATTACCAATTCAAATAGGAGGAACTCAAGCATACCGACTTCATGTGGCTAAGGAAGTCCTCTGTATGCGCAAGCATAAAGTCTCAAGGAACTATTAAGGTATGAAGTCTTTGATGGTGGAAAAAAACCTTTTGTTGGAATGGAGAATAAAGAAAGTGAACTATATGTTTTCCATTAAACTAAATGTGAGGGATTTGTAGATGTGATCGCACCTCTAAACAATTTTTCTGCATCAACAAATTCCACATTACTTGGAGAAAATAATTTACTTTCTCCAGATAATTCACTTGGCTAGAAATATTTCATAGACATGTCATGAGTTTTGCAAGGGCAAAATTCAAACCTAAAAGCATGACAACCATACCCTACTTTGAAATTTTTTTGCTTAAAGGTCATCCTGAGCCCTCCTCCAGATCATCCTAACCCCAAGTCGGTCCTATCCTATCAATCTAAGAAGTCTTATGTGTTGTGTCAAGCATTTCCATAGGTGATTTAGGTAAATCAAGTGCACCTAAGTACTCCCAAGACAGGATTCATCAAGACAGGCTCTCTGACAAGCTTTAGGAAAGGTTATTCTCTAGTCTTCTTGAGGCTGGTACACACCCCTTATAGTGGAAACAAGGACTCAAATCCATCATGGAGGCGTATCGAGAGCCAAGAATGTTTTGCAATCGGTTTTGGAAGAATTTGGGAAGTTTTGGAATAATTTTAGCAAAAGTAGGTCTTGGAGGCTTAAGCAGTGCAAGGTAAGGTAAAATAGCTCCCGAGCTTCGGGAAGTGATTCCAGGAGCTCTGTAGGGAGTTAGGAGATCCAAAAAATATCGTTGGAATATAATTTAAATCCTTAGAGGATGGTGGTTTCAAAATTTTCCCAACACTCAGGAGGTTCTATCCACAACCTATTTTCAACATGCACAACCCTCAATCCAGGAGAAAATCCTATTTTAAGGGGGCTTTTAGGAAGAATCGAGGTATCAAAACATCACCATTGTGTTCAAAGGCCATTTTCATGCAATTTCATATAAATAAGTGTCAAAAAACTCCTCCGGGAACTCAAGTTATGGCTTCAACAAGTTGCTCCCCAAGGTATGGCTTAAGGAGTTAGTCAATTTTCTGCCTTGGAATTTGAGCCAATCGAGAGTGGTGCACTTTTATGCACCAACCATCCCAAATATTTGGGACATTTGGTGCACAAAATGCACCCTCTCCCATTGAATCCCTTGACCTCAAGGTGACCATTTCTAAGCTCCTTTTGCAAGTTTAAGCCCCCGTGCACCAAATCCATGCCCCCATCTCTGTCCAACTAGAAAGTGCCACGTGGACCAATATGGAAGGGAAACACTTTTTTTTGCACCAATCGTCCCAAATGTTTGGGATGGTTGGGACACAAAAATGCGCCCCTCCTTTTTGGCCCTTAGTCAACCATGTGACCTAGGTGGGTGTTTAAGAACTTGGTTTCAGCCCACTCTCTTTCCCATCTAGAAATCACATAATGCTAAGTGACCCAATGGGAAGGGGGTGCAATTTTTTCACCAACTATGCCAAATGTTTGGAATGGTTGGGACAAGAAAGTGTGCTCCTTCCCAACTTGTGCAAATTTGCATAATTTTTTTATTTAAGTGTTGTTTCAAATTTTCTTTTTTCGCTTCTTTCCCACGCATGCAAAAACAATTCACTTTTGTATTTCTTCTCCTCCTCCATTTTCCCACCTCTTTAAGCTTTTCCATTGTGCCCTCACTCATTTTACATCATTCCCCACTTATTGCAACACAAAAAATAAAGATTTTTGAGCTAAAACCATGCCTGACTGCTGCAATAAGAAACCCTCATGGTGATCAAATCTCTGTGAAACTTTGGGAAAATCATCCTCTCCTAGGCACCTTGAAGTTGCATAAAATAGAAACCTTAGAGGCATCCCTGATTTTTAATGGCATCCATTTAAAAATTTGTGCCCTAGAGCATTCTTTTATCATTTGTCGTCAATCTGGGAAGCAGGTGAACTCGAGATTTTGCACAGAGACTAAAAACAAAAACCCAAAAAGAATCCAATTTTTTTCATCAAACCAGGGCTTAGATGTTCAGTTTCAAAAATAGTAAGTGCTCCTAGTTCACACTTTCCATTTTTAGTAAGTTTTTAAACAAAAAAGCTTCAGAAGAAATAATACTGAAAATCACAAAACTAAAAACTAGGGTACACACGGTCAAAAAAGCAAAAAAGTAAAAAGCAAAAACAACTTTCTAAAATAGTAAGTGCTTCAAATTTACCCCAAGACATCTATGAACATGCTTGGAATGTGAAGGAAACACCTCAATGCAACAACAAGGTAAAAAAAAACAACCCTTCCCAAAATAGCAGCTCCTGGGACCTAGTTTCGAAAAATAGTAGTTTTCGGTTCCAAGTGTAGAAAGTTGCTACCACCTCTCTAGTAACCTATATTGTTTCTTTTTTCCATCATGAAGTTTAATTTCACAAGACAGAGCCAATTTCTTCCCTCACATCGAGTTCCCGAGTGGGGTGATAAAATGTTACTCACATGAACCTAGAGGAGCTCAAACACAAAATGTTCGGTGGGCCGAGGGAGCCACCGGTTGAAGAGAAAATTTTGAGTCTCACAATAGCCATGACATTCAAAAAAAGTTACGGAGTATATGTCATTTTTGTTCTTCACACAATTCATGGGATTAGAAGGGAGAAACTCTAGGCCTAACCTAGACATACTACATCCCACGGTGAGATATGGAGTGCATTAGGAAAATTATCTTTTCCACATTTGATGGGTCTACTAAAGGCATTTGCTCGAGCATGGATTCAAAAGTTAAATACCTATTTATCTTTAAAACCCATGATGAAAGAAGAAGCTCTAAAATTTGCCTCTCCACTCAAAGAAATTTCTCATGAATGGTGGTTCCATGAATTGGTAACTCGTGAGCCACAGTGAGATACACACTTATAATGAGTTTTTCCAAAGACTCGTTGATAGATTCAATCGTGTGGATCCATAAGTTCACTTTCGTGAACTTTCTCAACTCAAACAAGAGGGCATAGTTGAAGACTATGTCACTGATTTTCAAAGACTATCGGTGATGATTGAATATGTGTCCGAAAAAGATTAATTGTCCTTTTTGTTGAAGGACTAAAGGAACCCTTAAGGGGGTTGGTTCGAGCCTTTGATCCTATGTCCTTTCAGGAAGCTATCAAGAAGGCTTTGAACTTACAAGGATTTTCTCCAAAAACAAAAACAATCAGCATCATGCCCAAGACTGGAGGGAAGGGGAACAAGCCCTAAACAACCTAAAGACACAACTACGGAGCAGCCAAAGAAGACATTGCCAAAAATTCCTGGGACCTGCAAAAACCAACGTTGAAAAGGAATCAAGGAATGAGCTAAGAAGGAAGAACCTTTGCTTTTCATGCAAAGATCCATGGACTCCAGAACATCGTTGTTTAGGTAAAGGCAAAATTCATTACATCAAAGTAATCCCAGATTTTGATGATGAAGAAGATGTAGCATCAGAAAAGGAGATGGAAGAAGTGTCAGGAACTATTGCAACCATCACGGGAGCAACCAGCTACAACTCTCTCATTCTTGAAGGAACTCTAAAGGAACACAAGGTGAAGGTATTGATCGATGGTGGGGCAACCCACAACTTCATCAACATGAACCTGGTCACTAGTTTGAAACTAATTGTTGAAGATTTCAAAGGATTCACAGTAACGATTTCAGATGGATACTCCATGAGATGCACCAGGAGGTGTGTTGGGCTTCATATTAATTTGGGGTCAATTGAGGTATGTGCTGATTTCTTTGCTGTAGACATGGTTGAATATGATATTATTTTGGGAATCCAATGGTTATGCTTGTTGGGAGAGTTAACTCTCAACTACCAGAAGATGCAAATGAGTTTTATGGATCATGGTAGAAAAATCACACTACAAGGAATGATTCCCACAGTGCCCCAAATTAATTATATGGTAGAAGAGGATTCTTTATATGAATCACATTTCATTTCTTTGTCCAATGTAACAAAATATTGGAAGACTTTGATTACAGCCGAGTATGCGAAGAATAGGTTCGCCAGTGATGTATTTGAGGGAACAGTAGATGACGGATGATACAAGGTCAAGGATGGACTGATTCTTTACAAAGATCGAATTTTCTTAGTACCGGAATCAAAGGTGAAAGGCAAGATTATGAGGGCTGCCCATGATGATCCTTCTGCAGGTCATCCAGGATACTTTAAAACATACAAAAGCATAAGGGAGAGATTCTATTGGAAGGGGCTCAAGGGAGAAGTACTCAAGTACATTCGTGAATGCCTAGTTTGTCAGCAAAACAAGGCAGAGCATACATTCCCAACAGGTCTACTTCAGCCACTTCCCATTCCCACTCGAAAATGGGAAAGTGTCTCTATGGACTTCATCACAGGATTGCCTATGGTACAAGGTAAGAACTGTTTGTACGTGGTAGTAGATAGGCTCACAAAGTATGCACATTTTTGTCCTCTTCCAGCCAAATACAATGCTTCCTATAGTAGCAGAAGTCTTCTTCAAGGAAGTATTTAGATTACATGGGCTGCCTAAGGAGATAGTGAGTGATCGGGACAGCCGGTTTTTGAGCCTTTTCTGGAAGGAGCTATTTCATTTGGTGGGAACTCAACTTGCTCACAACACCAATTATCATTCCCAGACTGATGGGCAGACTGAAATAGTGAACAAATGGGTAGAAGGGTACCTGAGGAATTACATTGATGGGCAGCAGTCAGCTTGGATCAAATGGCTATACATGGTGGAGTTTTGTTACAACACCACCTACCAGATGTCCATCGGCATGTCTCCCTTCAAGGCACTATACGGGTATGATGCATCTTCTTTTGATGAGTTGGTTTTGATTGATAGTAGAGTACCAAAAGCCCATGATCTAGTTCAACAGAGTCAAGACATCCTTAAGGAACTTAAGGAGAACATTCTCCGTGCTCAAAATCAGCAAAAGTTATATGCATATGAGCACAGAACAGAAAGAACATTTGAAATAGGTGACTTGGTGTTCTTAAGGTTTCAAACATACATGTAGAACCTCCATCAAACAAAAGGGAGCAGAGAAATTGAAGCCCCGGTTCTATGGGCCATACAAAATCATCAGTAAGGTGGGAAAGGTTGCATACAAGTTGGAGCTTCCTAAGAATAGCAAGATCCATAATGTATTTCATGTTTCATGCCTTAAAAAGGCACTGGTCAACATATCATTCCTCACGAGAGTTGCCTCCATTGGATGAAGAAGGAAAATTGATCTTGATACCTGAAGAAATCCTAGAAGTTTGTGAAAGAAGACTCAGAAATCAAAGCATCAAGGAATACTTGGTTCACTGGAAAGACCTGCCCCTCGAAGATGCCACATGGGAGAGTGCAGATATTTTGGAGCATCCACAATTGCAATTGCTTGAGGGCAAGCAATCTTGGGGAGGGAGGACTATAATGTCCCTTTTTCCCAGGTGACAGCCAAAGAAGACTTTCACCCATTCCTTCTTTATGGCTTGAAAGATGATTGTAAGGAGAATAATTACGCTTCCTTTACTATAATATTTATGTATGTTTTTAATAAATAAATAAATAACACATGGGTCTGACAAGCATAAATAAACAAGCTCTTAAAGGGGCGATCATGTTTGGGAAGAGACTCCACCCTTGGGAAGAATAAATAGGGGTGTGAGGCACTCATTTGGGCATCGAATTGACTTGTAATTATTTGATTTTGGAGAAAGTACTCTCACAGCCAACCTCTTGGGATGAAAAACCATTTAGAGGTCCATTACAAGGGACGAAAACCCCTTGTTCTTGACTTAAAACATTTGATATTCATATTCATTCAAGTTATTTTATCAAATCTGATTTATATTGCATTAATTCTCAAAAGTGTGACTTGCCTATTAATTATTTTGAGTTGTTGGGTGAAATTTGCATTAAATATAATTGATATTATCAGTCAACTTGCATTAATAAGTCCCAATCTGCACCTTCACATATTTTCAAGGCAATATTTTAGGCAAATTGAATCAGTTATCGCTGCTGCAATTTTCTGGGAAATATTTATAATTACCAGCAATCTATAAGGAAGACTTTGGAAATTTTGAGGGTTTTCAAGTTCGTTGTAATTAGTTACAGTCTGCTGCAGTATTTTTTAGAAATTATGATATTTTGTATAAGTCCCTAAAGGGGACATTTCAAAAATTAATATTCTTTTGGATACATTTTCAATCATCACTGAAAGCCTCTGGAAATCAATGACAAACTCCTCAACTGTGCCTTCTTGTTTCAACTGAGCTAGCTCACGAAAATGAATTTCTAGATCCACACGATCAAATCTATCTACGAGTCTCTAGAAAAACTCATTATAAGTATGTATCTCGTTATGGCCTTGTGTCACCAATCCGTGGAACCACCATTTGTGAGAAATTCCTTCCAAGTTAAGAGTGGAAAATTTTATAGCCTCTTCCTCCATCACGGGTTTTAAAGACAAATAGGTGTTTAACGTTTGAATCCATGCTCGTGCAGTGCCTTTAGTAGTCCCATCAAAAGTGAAAAGGACAATTTTCCTAATGCACTTTGCACTTCACCTTGGGATGCAGTATGTCTAGGTTCAGGCCTAGAGTTTCTTCCTTCCAATCACATAAATTGCGTAAAGGTCGTGACTCTTCTAATGTCTTCGGAAAATGACATATATTTAGCAAACATTTCTGGAATGTCACTGCTAGAGTGAGGCTCAGCCTTTGGTATGTTTTCTTTTTGTATGAAATTTGGCATCTAACTCGATCCTCAGGCTGGGGTATAGGATTGTCTTGCATTGCTTCTTTCATTCGAGCTTCCTTCTCCATTTTGGATTTTCGGTTCCACGAGACTTTGGAGAGAAAGAGCAAGTAGACCCAAAGTATCAATAAGCTTCTCTTGACCTGAAATCAGCTGGTCTATCTTTGCTTCTGTGGAATCCATGTGCCCTTCTTCTTCTGAATTTTCTTCATTTTACTTCTTCCTTCTCTGGTAAAAGATGTACTCCTTGTTTCCAGTTTCCATAATTATCAGGCCTTAAGAGGATAAAGCTCTGATACCACTGTAATAACCCTTTTTGGGGTTATAATTGAAAATTGCAAATTCTGGAATAAAAATTGCAGTAGACAGTGTTTTGCAACAGCGGAGAAAATATCACAAATCAGGAGCTCAAATTCTCCAGAATTCTTCTATAAACAATCTTAAATTGTTATTTTATCACTTGATTCACTTATTCACTCAAATTGATTTGATTTGATTAAAATATTCAAATCTGAAAATGCATTAGCAGACTGGTAAATCGCAGCATCACAGATTAAATCAATTTGGCCCAAAAATATATAAAAATGCTTACAAAGGGTAAATTAAGCCTTCTTATATATAGGCGACCTGATTTGATGAAGAAATATGAAGTTATTTTCCCATAAACAATTAAATAACTCAGTTTATGCAAGTCGCACTTCTGAAAAATGCACAATATAATCAGATTTGGTAAAATAACTTGTATATAATAATATTCAATGAATCTCAATTGTTTTAAGTCACAAGCAAGAGGGTTTCATCCCTTGCAAGAGACCTCTAAAGGGGTTTTCGTCCCTATAGGCTGGATTTGAGAGTATTCTCTTGAAATCAAATGATTACAAAGCAAGTCGATGATCAAATGGGTGTCCCACACCCCTATTTATTCTTCCCCAAACGTGGTGTCCTTTCCCAAGCATAACCGCCCCTTTTAATAATCTTTTTTTAATTATGCTTAGGCCGACCCATGTTTTATTTATTTATTTATAAAATATTATAGAAAATGTAGTGTAGTTCTTCTCCTTGCAATCCTCTTTCAAGCCACGAAGAAGGAATGGCTGAAAGTCCTCTTTTTAGCTGTCACGTGGGAAAAAGGGACATTACAAGATGCCTCCCTAATGTATATTGAGTAATCCATCATGTGGAAAGTACACTTCGATGGATCATTCACTTTCCATGGTTCAAGAGCCGGTGTGGTACTTATCGCCCCAACAAGAGACTTCATTCTGCAAGCTTTTTGTTTAGGTTTCCCATAACATAGCAGAGTATGAGGCACTCATTTCTAGGTTGAAAGTTTCTATCATATGGAATATCCAATAGCTAAAATTCATTGGGGATTCACAATTGATCATTAAATAAGTCGATGACGAGTATAAAGTCAAGGATGACAAGCTCATCCCATACAAAAATATGGTTGATAATCTAAAGGAGTATTTTGTGTGTTACTTTTGAACAGATGCCAAGGGCACAAAATCGATCACCAGATGCCATGGCCACAATTGGATCCTTTCTTCGCAATCCACTGGGGGCAAATAAAATTCCTTTCTTTATTGAGCATTTGCAAGTGCCTACATTTGACATGCCAAAATCGTGTTTGGTATATGAAGTTGTTGGTCCTTTTTCACCTGGTACAAGCCCATTTATAATTACCTACAAGATGATACCTTTCCCCGAGACATTCCCCACCTTGAGAAAAGAAACCTTATCTATCACATAGCTCGTTCTACCCTCCTAGAGGCACCCTCTATCATCGTGGCTATGACGGGAATTTATTGTGTTGTCTTAATTTAGCTGAGTTAATCCAAGCAATCAAAGAGGTACATGAAGGTGTTTGTGGGGCTCACACAAGCAGAATGGTGCTCGCTAAGAAATTGTTAAGAGTAGGTTACTATTGGCCTACCATGGAATCATATTGTTGCAACTATGTCAAGAAGTGTGTATTATGTCAGAAGTATGGAAACCTAATTCATGTGCCAGCACAAGCTTTACAACCAATAACAACGTCATGGCTATTTTCAAAATGGGGACTAGATCTCATAGGTAAGCTCACTCCGACTTCCTCGAGATGGCCATATCATCAATGCCACGAATACTTCACCAAATCGGTGGAAGTTGTTCTCTCATGTATGCCACTTTGGTTCCCAAATATCCAAGTTCATCATGAATCACCTTATTTGTTGCTATGGCATCCCTTCCACCATTATAACTGAAAATGGAAAATATTTTAAGAACAAGACAGTCAAAGCGTTATGCCAACATTTATAAATAAGTCTACGGTGGTCTAATCCCTATTACCCTTAAGGTAATGGAAAAGTAGAGGCCTCTAACAAAACCCTTGTTCGCATTATGGAAAATATGGTAAGAAAAACAGTCGTAACTGGAACTTGCAAATCCATCCCACCGTCTGGGCCTATAGAACTTCCATTCGCACTCTATTGGTGCAACACACTATTCCCTAGTTTTTGACATTGAGCCTTCATCCCCCTGAAATTGAGCTTCCTCCCGATAATATCCCTCAAAGAATATCTAGACAAAGAAGAAGAAGCCTATAGTGTGGCTAGACTTGCAAAATTACAATTGCTAGATGAAAGATGCCTCTGCACACTCAACCACTTAAAAGTGTATCAGAATCTAGTGTCCCGGGGCTATAATAAGTGTACAATACCTTGTAAGTTTGAGGTAGGAGACTTAGTGCTGAAAGAGAATCAATTGAACACCACCAAGGACTGGGAAAAGAAGGGAAAGTTTGAGACAAACTTGTTAGGACCATATGATGTGGTCACTAAGTATGGTTCGGGAGCTCTACAAACTTACTCACTCAGATGGTGAGGAACTAAAGGAACCCATGAACATAATGCATCTCAAGCGGTTTTATTCTTGAGTCTAGAGTTCCTCAAAAATAAAGAAAAAACAAACAAAAAGTATAAAAATAGAGAAAGTAAAGAAAAAAACAAATCATCCAAATGTGAAAATCACGCAATTGTGACACTTTGGACAAGTCCCTACGTGAAAACTGATTTCTGGCATCTTGGGAAGATTCATTGTTCACAATAATATCTCACATCTAAGGGTTACACTTGATTTAATCTAGGCCTAGTTTTCATGAGACTGAGACCCTTTTGAACCAATCCTTCGTGCCCTTGATCCAACTTATCTTCCTATTGTATATACGCATGGCATCATGCCCTTGTACATCCCATCTATCGTTGGGGGCATCCACATTTCTTTCCTTTCTTATACATAGCTTCAGAAAACTTTAGAAAATCACAAAAACATTCGTATAACTTTCAAAAATACCACAAACATTTACAAAAGTCACAAAAATCCTAAAATTCAATTAAAATTTTTTTTTTAAAATGACATGCATGTAGTTGAAGCCTGTATCAAATGCATTGTACTCAAACATATAAAATTTTCCTACAAAACATCTTTCTTGGATTCTCGCATGTTATTTTTCACGAGTCATGGATCATTTGGATTTACCTCCATCAACAAAAGTTGGTTTGCTTACTATGTCTATCTTCCCTTGCATGAACACGTTGCTTGGGGCATTTTCATTACTGCATGATTGCTTTTTCATAAGACTCCTACATCCTTTGTTTATTCACCTAGCATATATCCTTGTTTGGGGTGTCATTCTCAACCCTTTTTAATTCACACAGGTTGGAATTGAATTTTGATAACAAAAAAATTTGTACAACTATCTTGAATGTTGTTTGTTTGAGTATGTGTGTTTGTACTTGTTTTCCCTGTTAGGTTAGCTTGTTTACTTTCTCGTATTGCATTATGTTTTGTATGTTGTATTGAGTTAGCATTTTGACAATGAAAAAATGTTTGTATATGGATTTTCATGTCATCTTACACTTTTGTTGTATGCATTCATTTTAATAAGGGTAGTGTTATACAAAATAAGTTCACACTTATTTTGGTCAACTAACCCCCCTTTTCCCCCCTTTTGTGCTTCAACCTATTTTTTCATATATTTTAAGTACTCAAGGATTCCCAAACACATCTTCATTAGATAGGAAATTTTCACCCTTTTCGAAAATGTAAAGAAGTCCTTCTAACTCTTCATATTTTGCAAGTTGCGGGCCGGTGGGCCTAGGAAGGATTTTTTGCCAAATGTGAGCCTGCGGGCACGGGAAGACTTTTTGCCAATGGGGAAAATTACAGACCGGCAGGGTGGTGGGAGATACCTTGGAATTTTGAAATTTTTTAAAAGGTACAATTTAAATTGTGGGCCCGTGAGCCCGGGGAGGATTTCTTTTGCTAAGTAGAAAATGGAAGTTACGGGCTTTTGGGCTTGTGGGAGAATCTTTGCTTTTTTACGATTTCTCGCAATTGGCTCAATTTGTAGTTGTGGACCTGCGAGCCCATGGGAGCTTTTGGCCAAGAGGAAAATGTGAAATTTCAAGCCCTGGGGTCTTTCCACCAAATGTGAAGTTTTGGGGTGCGGCCTTGGGAGAATTTTGGCATTTTGTAATTTTTGCGCAAAAGTGCGGTTTCAATTTCGGGCCCACAGAGCCTGCGAGAGGAAAAAGTGATTTTTGAGCTTGGAGGTTTTTAGCCAAAATGAAAGTTGCAGACCCTACGAGGGGCCATGGGAGGTTTTATAAATTTTGATTTTTTTGCACAAAAGTACGTAGTTTGCGGTTTTGGGCCCTCGGTCCATTTTACAAAACTCACATTTTCACCATTTCCCACTAAATTTAAAATGCAAAATTTCAAATGGTCATAACTTTCAATGAGTTCTTGAAATCACAAAATTTATACCGTTGAAAATCTCTCGACATCCTCTACGCCATGGAAGCCTGAAATTTTAATTTTGGTGGGGTTGTGGGTAAAAATGAAAAAATGTCTTCATCTTGAAAAGGTGCGACTCCGGGATTTCCAACCACTAAAATTTAATGCGATGGTCAGTTTCTTCTCCAAAAAGCTTGAGTACATTGGGGAATGATTTTCAAAGGTTATCATCCCTTTCCCAAGACCATTTAATGAAAGTTATCGAGTTGGTGAGAGAGAAATTCAAATTTTCTCTTTCCTCTCTCTCTTTCATTTTCTATATATTTTAAAAACTTATTTTGGAGAAGAGAGATAGTTTTTTGTAGAAAATCTCTATCAAAATTGCTTTGTGAAGCCAATGTGTTGTGCAGAGCCCTTGTAGTGGACTCCTTGCATGGTGATCCAGCCCCTATCTTATAACAGATCGAATTATGCATCTCATGAAGCAATAAAATACAAGTTTGTGGATGCATCTTCCCCTGCTGTGTTTGTTGTATTCTTCTTGCCCCTTCAATCTCATTACAGGAATATTATGTCTATTTATGCTTTTGCAAAGATTCATTATTATTGTGTATGCATGAAATGTTGTTGTGAATGCATTTTCCAGGTTGTGGAGAACTTTCATCACCCCTTATAACATGTTTTTTTCTCCTATCTTTCACACATTGGAAAGCTATCCTCATTCACTTCTTTTCTGGTGTATCACCACTTTAGTGTAGGCTTTATTTTCATGCTCTCTCTCTCTCTCCCCCGGTTCCTTGGAAATTTAGATTAGAATAGATTAATTTTTCCTACATTAGAGTAGATTATGGTAGGTATTTTAGGAGCAATAACCAGCTTTCTCTGGAGGTCCATCTCAAGTAGCAAGTCCCATAACTTAAGAGATGGTCCATGTTACACAAATTACACCAAATTCTCCCACTCAAATATCTTTCCATTCGGGGGTGCTATAATTTTGTGATAAAATTTTTGGCATGCCCGGTGGGACCAAGAGGTCTTCATTTTAATTACAACAAGATTGATGTGCACTTGT
Organism: Taxus wallichiana var. yunnanensis; assembly: GCA_018340775.1. Taxonomy (NCBI): domain Eukaryota; kingdom Viridiplantae; phylum Streptophyta; class Pinopsida; order Cupressales; family Taxaceae; genus Taxus; species Taxus wallichiana. The sequence goes on from CM031241.1 coordinate 500,840,146, forward strand.
TGTAAGTTTTCAGCTTGTAAGGAGCTTTGAAATTACACATCTGGTGACTCCAAAAGAGGCAAAATCCACTGGTTTTAGTAGTCCAAACTTGGCAGATTTATGAGAATAATTCAGACTAGATCAAGAACTAGAGAAGAGGACTATTTACCCATCTACATTTTTCCCCAGATAGAGCAAGAAGAGGAAGAAGAGCTCAAAGGTCTCCATCTCCACCGAATAGAACCTTATCTACACCTCCACCTAATAGACCTTTTCTCACATCAACCAGGGTTCTTAGGCCAATCATAATGGCACATCCACAACCCAATCCCTATGTCAACTTCATTGGTAGAACCCACTTGCTCTCAATGCACAAAATCTAGTTCCAGTTACAACATTAAAGAACATTCCATATTTCACTGGGGAGAACCAAACAACTCGATTGATCACATTCAAGACATTGCAAATGTTCTATGCAATCCATGAAATTATTGAGATGGACATTGCAGTCAAATTGTTAGCCTCTTCATTTAAGGGTAAATCTTTGAAATGGTTCAGGAGTCTAACAACAAGCTCTATTCAGAATTGGGACCATCTGTGCACAACTCTTCACGATCAATTTGGAGAAAAGGGGGATAACTTGTCTTTGTTGGAACAATTGACAATGATTAAAAGGGCTCCTAATGAATAATTGACATATTTAAACTTCAGATTTCAGAGGACATGGGATAGAATTCCATTGGCCATGAGACCAACAACTGAAGGTGCTTTCCTATAATTTCTTAAAGCTTTAAATTCTGATATTTATGATGATTCAATCCATGGGAGGTATAACTTTACCTGTAGCCTATAACATTTCCATTAGAGCTGAAAATTGTTTAATTCAGGCTAGTAAACTTGCACCTAGGCCACCTATGCCTTTTATCTAGAGTTAGGAAATCCAAGCACTAGTCAAGAACCCACATTAGCTCCCATTCCTACTCTAAGGAATCAGAGTTCAATTGAAGCCTCTACCTCATCTTCTAACACCTCAAATGAGCTCCAAGAGGTCATGAAGAAACTAAAAAACTTAGGTAATGAGTTGGTGACACTTAAGAGGCAACAAGCTCAAAATTTTAGATCATATCAGCCTCAAACTCAACCCAATAGACCTCCATATCAGCCTAATAGGCCACCCATTCAAGCTATAAATCAGAACCAAGTCAGACCTCCTGCTAATAGACCATTCTAGCCTTACAATCCTAATGTTGCATCCACATCTAGAGCTTTGGTACTAGTGTAAAATAACATGGCTCAAGAATATGACTGGTGTTTCCCATGCAATCAACCTCATAACCAGTCAATGTGTTTCAATGGTGCTTTGAATCAAGCCCTTATGGTGACAACAATGAATGTAGAACAAGAGACAGGCCAAGAAGAAAACCAAGCGGGGAGCAACTCAACAAGAGGCACCTCCAAATGAGACCACACTTTTCAATTGGTAGGTTGAAGATTTCTGTGGTATGAATCAAGAACCTTCTCAAAGTGTAGCTACCAATACATGGTTCAAGAAAAGGAATATTGAGAGAGGACAATCATCAAATTTAAATGATCCACAACCCTCTATTACTCCACAAGGTACTTGGCAATCAAAGTGCAACTCCCAATGTGCAAGGTCATACCAAGCCACCTCCTAGACCAGCTCAAGTGCCGGTTTAAGAAGCCCCCAGTGCAATAGAAAATTGTGCAAAGTAAGGGACAATAGAAGGATAGTTCATCTCCATTCAACATCATTGATCAGATGAAGAAAATGAATGTAAACATCTCAATGTGGGAGTCATTGGCTATCCTAGGACAAAGAGACCTATTTTAGGCTGCTATGGAAAACTAGTCAAGATCAAGATAGTCACCCAATCAACAAGAAAAAGTGCTTACCAATGCAGCTCATCCTGGAGGAAATCATGGAGGACAACAAGGTAAAAATTTGAAGCCTTCACCATTCTATATCTCATTGATCATTGGAGATAAATTAGTGCATAATTGCATGATTGATTCTGGAGCAAGTAGCTCTGTAAGTAATGCCAAAACAAGTAGCTGATCAGTTGGTCTTCAATATGAAGTCATTTCTAAGGGTGTGGTGCAATTGGATAGGACAATAATAACAACGGTTGGAGTAATCAAATATTTGAGCCTTACATTGCATGCATGTCCCAATGTGACCATCTTGCAAGATGTATCAATCATAGACTTGCCACCACTCTTTGACATTGTGTTTTTCAAGAGACTTCACTACTAAAATTAGAGTTATTTGTCTACTGATTGGTCACACATGTTATTCAAAACAAGGTATGGAGCTAAGGCTACAATCAGATTTGAGCCCATTGCAAACTTTCATATTGAGCCTCATACACCGAGTCCAATCAATGCAAATTGTTCAACATTTGATCAAGAGGATTATCCAAGCACCCATGAAGCTGATACTAAGGTTGGATGCATTCTAGACTTGACTCTTGATGAATGGGAAAACAAGAGACATGATTTTGACCCTTACAAAGAAATGGAAGAATCTGAATTAGGAGTCTATTGCTTGCATGAAGAGAATCATCCTCTCCCTAACGCATCATCAAGCCAGACCACAAGGATGATAATGAGGTATGGCAATTATTATTTGATGGCTCAAGAAGTAGACAAGGTGCAGGAGGAGGAGCTATGCTTGTTTCACCTCAAGGCACAAAATATTACTCAACTTTTTGCACTTCTAATTTTCTTTCTCAAACAACACAATTGAGTATGAAGCCTTGATTCATGGATTGCATTAGGAAAGAAAGAAAGGCATTGAAAACTTGCAAGTCTTTGGAGATAGTGAGTTGATTGTGAACTAAATAAAAGAACAAAATGCTGCTAGAAATGATCTGTTGAAGAAATACAAGAATCGGGTATGGGATCTCATTGAATATTTTGAAGCTTTTAGCATCAATTCCATCCTAAGAAAGAAGAATGAAGCAATAGATAGACTGGAAGCAATTGGGGTAGAATTTGATGTTGTAGAAAGTATAAAAAGTGATAAGTCTCAGCCCCATATCAAGGTGGTTGTAAGGCCATTATTCCAGATAACAACACAAGTTGGAAAGTATTTGAGAATGATCAATAAATTGTCAATTTTTACAAGAATAAGATGAGTTCTCCACTAGAAACCAAGACAAATTGGAACAACAATATGGCGACCAAGTGGTGTAGCTGAGAACTAACAAATTACCAAAAGGTCTTGTAACCTTGGAGTCAATCTTCAACCCAAATGATTAGTTCCGGAAGGAGAAAGAAAACATTTAGGTAAAGGGTGAAGATTCAGAGCTCATTTGAATAAATGAAGGAAAACATTACAAATTGGAAAAGTAAGTACTCCACAAGAGAAAGATGAATTTGTTCAACTTTGTCAAGAATTCCTAGATGTTTTTACATGGAATTATAAGGATTTAAGAGGTTTCAAACCAAAGATTGGCTGAGCATACAATTGAATTAAATCCTGAATCCAAGCCTTTCAGACATAAGCAAAGGCCAGTGAATCCTCATATTGAACCTCTCATGAGGAAAGAGTTGAACAAGTTGATTAAGGCTAGCATCATCTTCCCTATCAAACATTCGAATTGGGTTGCAAACTTAGTTCCAGTGAGGAAGAGAAATGGAGAGATCAGATTGTGTGTAGACTTTCATGATCTAAATAGAGCATCACTCAAAGATCACTATCCACTTCCATCAATGGAACAAATCTTGCAGGTTGTAGCTGGTTTAGAGAGGTTTTCATTGCTAGATGGATACTCATGCTATAATAAAATAATGGTGAAAGAAGAAGATCAGTTCAAGACAACCTTCACCACCAAATGGGGTACATATGCTTATAATAAGATGCCATTTGGACTATCAAATACCGGAGCAACATTTCAATGAGCTATGGACATGGCATTCAAAGGCCTAATCAACAAGATAGTGTTGTGTATCTAGATGATATCACCATCTTCTCAAAGAATGTAGCAGACCACCTCTTTCACCTCAGGAAAGTATTTCAAAGATGTAGAAGATTTAGAGTGTCATTGAATCCAAAGAAGTGTGTATTCTTGGCACACGAGGGAAAATTTTTGGGCCACATTGTCTCAAGAGAAGGGTTAACAATTGATCCTGAAAGAGTTGAAGCCATCCGAACACTTCCATTTCCACACCACAAGAAATATCTCCAAAGATTCTTGGAAGGATAAAATTTGTTCACAAATTTGTGCTTGATTTTTCCACTCTTGTGAAGCCTTTGACAATGATGTTGAAGAAGAGTCTTGCATTCAAATGGAAAACATAAGGAAAAGAGATTTTGAGGCCATCAAACATGCAATATCACAAGCTCCAACTCTTATCAACCTAGAATTCTCAAAGGAATTTTTTTTTATGATTTTGGAGGATCGAGACATAATCTCAGCTATCTTGGTACAACTGAATAGAGAAGGTTCAGAATAGCCCATAACATTATTCATCGAGCCTAGGAAGATTACAAGGTGAGGTATTCTTTTATTGAAAAGCATGTCCTTGCTATCATTAGGAGTTTGAAGAAGTTCAGACACTTGGTCTCAAACAACAAGATTCAACTACTAGTGTCTCATGCTAGTATCAAGGACTTCCTCCTAACAAGGACTTGAATGAGAAGAGACTAGGTGGATCACCCATGTAATGGAGTATGATATTGAAATCAAGGTGACCAAGCTGGTTCGTGGAAAAGGTTTGTGTGAGAATCTCACTTCCAAACAACATGATGAATCAAAAGGAGAAGAAGAGGTTGTCCTGCTACTACAAAATGATCAAGAACAACTAGCTAATGATGCACCCATTCCATGTTGGACCCAAGACTTAGTGCATTATCTCCAAACAGGTTTGTGCCCTCTAGAAATGAGCAAAGAAAAGAGGAGATACTTCAGATTGTAATCCATCCCATATGTGCTTATTGATGGTGTCTTGTTCAAGAAATACATCAATAGTGTTCTTTTGAGATGCATTGAAACATGTCGGGTTGGGAGGATATTACATGAGTTCCATGATGGAGAAGCAAGAGGCCACTTTGTTCCTTAAGTAAAAGCTCTCAAAATCATGAAGGTTGGTTACTATTGGCCTACGGTGTTTAGTGATTTCTACTCATGGATCAAGAAGTGCAAGAAGTGTGCATTCTTCATAGGGAAAGAGAGGTTAATAGCCCTTCCCCTTCATCCAATTTCAGTAGAACAACCATTCATGCAATGGGATTATACTTCATTGGAGTGATCAACCCAAATTCAAGTCAAGGCCACAAATGGATACTTACAACAACTGACTATTTCACCAAGTGGACTGAAGTAGTAGCACTTAAGGAGGCAAATGAATCCAACATCTTGGATTTCTATGAAGGGATAGTCACTAGGTTTGGAGTCCCTGCCACTATCATATCAGATAATGCATTGGCATTTCTTAGTACAAGGATCACCGAATGGGATGTCAAGAATGGTATATACCTTAGCACTTCATCAAACTATTACCCTTAGGGTAATGGCCAAGTAGAGTCCACAAACAAAAACCTACTAGAATCATCAGAAGGACCCTTGATGAGAATCAAAGGACTTGGCACACAAAGCTCAAATCAGCTCTATGGGCTGATAGGATCACACCCAAGAGGTCTACAGAAGCTCTCCATTCAAGATTGTATACGGGAAGGAAGTAGTTCTACCTATATCACTTGAGTTTCCAACATTGAACTCATGAAACAGTTGGAACTAACTGAATTTGAGCCCATGGAAATCAGGTATGTAGAGTTAATGGAACTAGAAAAAACAAGAGAATATGCAATGCAGACCATGGAGAAGGATCAAGCATTGATCAAGAGGAGCTTTGAAAAGAAGGCTAAGGCCAGGACATTCCAAGATGGGGATTTGGTACTGAAGTGGGATGTTGATCATGTAAAGCCAGGAAAGCATTCTAAGTTTGATGCCATATGGAGTGGTCCATACATGATCACTGAATGCAAAGGTAGTAATGCCTTCCGGCTGGCTAAGTTGGATGGTGGAGAATTGTAGATTCTAGTCAATGGAATCCATCTCAAACATTGCTATTGAAAGGAGAATTTCTCACCCTTGTACATATTAGTCTAGAATTTCCAATTCCTCCAAGTGCTTTGTGCACATTGTATTGTTGTTAGAATAGGTTTTCAATTTCCTTAAATGTTGGTGCACATGCTCTATTGCTTTTGGTGTATGCTTGTATACAGTTCATCTCACTCATGGAAGAGACTTGTAGCCACAAGAGAATTAAATCAAAAGAGTATCCATATTGGAGTAGGTTTGGATGTTTTCATTGCACTCCAATGGATCTATATTTGCAGAAAATCAAATGAGGAAAAAGTTTCCAAGTTTCAGGCAATTTTCTACTCTCACAAATCTTAAATCCAAGATTTTCTTACAAAGATGAGAGTGCATGCAGTAGGAAGGTAGTTCCAGACCAGATTTGAAATTACTAGGTAGACTCCATGCCCAATGGATGCTTCAAGGCCATTTATCATCTCATCTAGCAGGCAGATGCCCCTATGAGTCACCAAATTGTTATCCAAAATAAGCTCACACTTATTTTGGTCAACTAACCCCCTTTTCCCCCCTTTTGTGCTTCAACCATATTTTTAATATATTTTAAGTACTCAAGGATTCCCGAATGCATCTTCATCAGATAGTAAATTTCTTCCCCTTTCCAAAAATGTAAATAAGTCCTTCTAACTCTTCATATTTCACAAGTTGCGGGCCAGCAGGCTTGGGAAGGATTTTTTTCCAAATGTGGGCCTGCAGGCACTGGGAAGACTTTTTGCACCAATGGGGAAAATTGTGGACTTGGGGGTGGGAGATATATTGGCATTTTGAAATTTTTGCAAAATACATAGTTTACAATTGCTGGCCCCAAGCCCGGGAGGATTTCTTTTGCTAAGTAGAAAATGGAAGTTGTAGAGCTTTCGGGCTTGCAGGGAGATATTTGTTTTTTTGTGATTTCTCAATTGGCTCGGTTGTAGTTGTGGACCCACGAACCTACGGGGAGATTTTGGCCAAGAGGAAAATGTGAAATTTTGGGCCCCGGGGGTATTTCCGCAAAATGTGAAGTTTCGGGGCACGGGCTTGTAGGAGAATTTTGGCATTTTGTGATTTTTGTGCAAAAAGTGCGGCTTCAATTTCGGGCCCATGGAGCCTTCAAGAGGAAAAAGTGATTTTTGACCCGGAGTTTTTAGCCAAAATGAAATTTGTGGCCCTACAAGGGATGTGGGAGGTTTTATAAATTTGTGATTTTTTTCACAAAAATGCGGTTTGCGCTTTTAGACCCACGGGTCCGTTTTGCAAAACTCACATTTTCGCCATTTCCCACCGAATTTAAAAGTGAATTTTCAAATGGTCATAACTTTCAAACCAGTACTCAAAATCTGAAAAAATTTATACCATTGGAAATATATCGATCTCCTCTACGCCATGGAAGCCTAAAATTTTAATTTTTAGTGAAGTTTGGTGGGTAAAAATTAAAAAACATCTTCAGCTTGGAAAAGGTGCGACTTTAAGCTTTCCAACCACTAAAATTTAATGGAGTATGGTCTGGTTTCTTCTCCAGCAAGCTTGAGTACATTGGGGAATGGATTTTCAAAGGTTCCCATGCCTTTCCCAGACCATTTAATGAAATTTTTCAGTTGGTGAGAGAATAAATTTGAATTTTCTCTTTCCCTCTCTCTCTTTCATTTTCTATATATTGTAAAAACTTATTTTGGAGAAGAGAGATAGTTTTGTTGTAGAAAAGCTCTGTCAAAATTGCTTTGTGAAGCTAATGTGCTGTAGGCCCTTATAGTGGACTCTTGCATGGTGATCCAGGCCCCTATCTTGTAACAGATCGAATTGTGCATCTCATGAAGCAATAAAATACAAGTTTGTGGATGCATCTTCCCCTATTGTGTTTGTTGTATTCTTCTTGCCCCCTCAATCTCATTACAGGAAGATTGTGTCTATTTATGCTTTTGCAAAGATTCATTATTATTGTGTATGCATGAAATTTTGTTGTGAACACATTTTCCAGTGTGGAGAACTTTCATCACCCCTTCTAGCATGCATTTTCTCCTATCTTTCACACATTGGAAAGTTATCCTCATTCACTTATTTTCTGGTGTATCACCGCTTTAGTGTAGGATTTATTTTCACTCTCTCTCTCTCCCTGGTTCTTTGGAAATTTAGATTAGAATAGATTAAATTTTCCTGCATTAGAGTAGATTGTGGCGGCAATTTAGGAGCAAGAACCAACTTTCTCTGGAGGTCCATCTCAAGTAGCGAGTCCCACAACTCGAGAGATGGTCCAATGTTACACAAATTACATCGAATGCCCCGCTCAAATCTCTCGCCATTCGGGGGTGTTGTAATTTTGTGATAACAGGTAGATGATGTAGATCATGAGCAATATGATGCAATAACATTGTTTTTACATTAGTTGAATGAAATCTATTCCCATTTTCTTCATCTTCATCTTCCAACCCTATCATTTTCTTCTATCTAATGCTCTTCTTCCAAATCACTTGGGGCATAGGGTTCACCTTCTATCCCCCATCACCCCTTCATCTTCATTTTTCTTCCATATCAATCTTTCCTATTAACACTACTCTTCCCACTCACATGGAGTGATAGGGATCCCTCACTCCAAATCATATCTACAAATCTATTAAGAAAGACATATCTTGCGTTTCACAATGAAACCCACATGAAATTTTACACAACGAGTTCATCTTGGTATTATGAGGAGATCGGTGCCCATTTCTATCCTCCATTACCATGGTATCTTCCCTCACTTTGGTCTTTCCCTCATCTTTTTAACGTTGATCGAACTCTTTCATCACACCATCGATACTCGAGGGGGCATCCTTCATTCTACTAATTTTTCTTCTATCCCTTTAAATTTTTTACTTGTTTATGGTTGTCTACTAATCCATTGAGATAGTCATGACAAAAAAGGAAGGCACGTGAATGGGTGGTGATTTAGAATCTCGGGCCGGTGGTTCGTGACACCTTCCCTCCCGGTTGGATTCACGGGTCCAAATGACGGTCTCGTTGGAGAGGAACGTAACGGGGTATTTCCATTTCTTGTTGGAATGGAAATAGTTCATATTGGTCTTCACTGGACTTCTTCATGATGCACGATGGGTCGTTCAAACATCCTTATTTGTCACGAAACACATGCGAGTCCAGGTTCGTCCTCTCCCGAGTATTAGAGGGTACTACCGGCTCTTGGTTTGTAGGTTAGATACTAAGAGCTCTGGTGGGGTTAGAGGATTTGGGAGGGTCTCTCGCTTAGTCGAGGACACTCTTCGGAGAAGGGTTTCTATTTTTCTAAGGATGAGTTTTCCCGTTTCCTTTGGATCAAGGGCAAATGGACCCCACACCTCCTGCAGGACATTTATAGTGTAGTTTGTTACTTCCAACTTGATTCTTATTTTGTTATTGAGAATGGACCGGATGGGGACCCCTTTTGACCTTTCTATCGGCAATCTCTCGATTCTTTGTAGTTGAAGTGGTCATCTTTAGGTGAATTCAATGCACGAAAAAAACCTTCTAGGATCCCCTACATGACATGACAAATGATGCTCTTTGTACCTCAGAGGTGGACTTGGGTTCATTTATCTTTAGAGAGAATTAGACAATGTGATAGGGCCCTTAACAACTTATGGACAACACCTTTTACATATGGGGGAATTCCATGACTTTTTATCCTTAATGGCATATATTGTTTCCCAGATTCCTAGTTCTTTACATATATACCTCACGGTGGCGGCACAAGTGTGGTTGATTACGTCATGAATACCCCAAATCTTCTTCCTTTTGTTCACCACTTTTTCATCTCCATCATCCCCTTGCCTGACCATGGGCCCTCTCATTTTCCTTAGAAACTAGCCCCCTGTCTCCTAGCCTCCCCCTTTTCCCTTCACGTACCACCCTAAGATTCGACAATAGTGATCCCATTGCCTTCTCCTTTCATCTCCATCGTTTCTTCCCCCCGATCCCACTTTACCCTATCCCTACTAACAAGATATATATGACCTTCTTGCCTCTACCATACATGAGGTAATTTTTCTCTCATACCCCCACTCCACCTCCAACCCTCTAGCACGAGGACCTACCCCAAGAACCAATGATATGATGATGATTGCAAAAACCTCCACCGCTCGCTTTGCCTCACCTTTCCTAGCCTCCCATCTTTCCTTTCCCTCAAAAATGCCTAGTGTTATCTCTTCATCACAAAAACATACCTTCATTTCCTAAAGGAGGAGGGAGCTCTGCACCTCACTTATGCACTCCCCCAAACACTTTTGGCATACCATCATTCCTCGACGCTCCCCTACCTCTGGATCTTGATCCCCACACTATGTTTACCCATACTTCCATCCTCTATGATAGCAAAAGTTAACCCCATATTCAAGTTGTGTCACCACCCTCTACTTACCACATCTTCACCTACACAAATATTAACAAGGCCATCTCAGTTTTGAATTGCAGAAAAGCGGTGGATGAGGAGGGCTTCCAGGGAGAGTTTTTCAAGCATGGGATCAATACTATCGTCAGAAATTTGGTAGACCTTCTCAATCAGGTGGTGTGTACTAGTTTTCTGTAGTCTTGGTCCCTCCATATTATCCACCCTACTCATAAATCTGGTCCTACTTTTGGTCCGAATAACTACAAGATGATTATGGTGGGTCACACTGCATATTGCAAATCAACAAGCCTCTGATATTCTATCAAATTTCTAGTTTGACATTTGAGTATCCAGTTTGATTGCACAACATTGGATCTTTTCACACAAGTGTGGTTCTTGCAAGACTAGAAAAGACCCTCCAGATAAGAGGTTGGCTCCTCAACTCCTCTTTAGGTGTAAATAATAGTTTACAAAGGTTTCACTTATAAGACATAATCTAACTTTTCCAAGGAGACAAGGTTGAGAAGATGCAAGAAAATAAACCTAATCTAACCAAGGTGATGCACCAAAGGAGTGGTGGACATCTACTTTGCAAGATTTACACAAATCATAAGAAAATACAACACAAAACATGCACAGATTGCCAAAATGTAATGAGAGATCAAGAGACAATGATAAACACATGAAAGGATTGGGAAAATTCAATCACAAAACATACATTATCATTTCCAAGTTCAATACAGTGCATTACAATGGCCAGGAGGCAAAACACGTGTTGTAGTCTGTATGAAAGGTATGAAATTCTACAAATCCACCTGATGGGGAAGAAAAGAGAAGTTGTAAGCAAGAAAACATGTCCAACTACTCAAAAATGAGCCAAATCTAGCTTTTACAATGAAAATTCAAGCTCAAGAGAGAGAAATGTGGAAAACATGGGAGGATGTTTCAACCACCGACCAAATCCATAAAGAAGGCATGGACACCCTCAAAAATTCATTCCCCCTGTTTTGGACCATACTGGAGAAGAAAGTGAGCCATGCTTCATAAAAATGGTGGTTGAAATGTCATTTCTATCTGTTTCCCCATGTCAGAGGAATTTTCCAATTTTCTCCCAAAATCCTCCATAAATGCAAAAATTAACCTTTCATCATGTAGATAAATTCACCATATTTCCAATGATATAAAGGACGTAAAAAATATGAGCTCTGGATCAAAAGTTATGCCCCTCTCGAAGATTTAGGGCAAAACTAGGGCGATTTAAATTGTCGAAAAAATTTGAAATTTTCCCACCGCCTAACGCTCCGATGCCACATGGCACATTTTGATTGGTCCTGGGGGCACGATCTCCATGTTTTCCATCACTCGACCAACTTTCCCAAATCGACACGTGGCATGATCCTATTGCTCGAGCATTCCCCTACTCCTTTTTCCTCTACGGGCCTGCTCTTATGTTTTTTTGTCACCATGTGGACACGTGGCATGATCTTATTGGTGTGGGCTTTGGGAGCGGGCTTTCATTCCAAAATTTTCCCTTTTTGGGAAAAAGGAAAATTTTCCTTCGCCTCCGACCCCCTACGCCCCAAGGACACGTGGCGTGATCCTATTGGTCACATTCAAAGCAAATTCCCATTTGCGCCCTCCAAACACTTTGGAATTTTTCTAAATTTCTCCATGCCCCATCAATTCTTCACCGATGTGGCATGCTTTGATTGGCCAGCCGGGCTTTCTAGGAAAAATTCCCACAAAAACTCCGAATGAGCCATAACTTCAAAAATACATGGAGTTAGGAGGAAAAATTTACCATTATGGAAAGCACGAGAAGAAGCTCTATCCAATGAAACCATTTCCGAAGGTTTTGAGTGCTTTAAAATTAAAAATCTCTAACTCGAGGCACAAGGAAGGAAGGAATGAGAGGAGTTAGCTAAAAATGAACAAGGGGCTTTTTGGATAACACACACCTTCTCGAAGTTGTATGCCACGCTTCTCCATGCAACTTTCTCGAGTTTCTAGAGAAGCACTAGTGCAGCCTGGGGACAAGCATGGTTTAGGACATACCACCGCACTATTGATCACATTCTCACCCTTTGTGCTATCATTCAAGAATCACATCATCATTCATTGAGTCTTCTCGCTACTTTGTGTACTTTTGGACAGCCTTTGAAATTATTCCACTGGGAAGCTCTTTTCCACAGACTTAGAGACATTGGCATTTCTGAAACCCTTCTTGCCGCCATCACTCAGTTATATGAGGAGGTCTTGATTTGCTTACATATTACTTCTTGGTTTTATGACTTCATCGAGCACCATTGGGGTCAAGCAGGGTCGCCCCCTCTCTCCTACTTTGTTCAGTATTTACATTGATGAGTTGGAGGAGTTTCTCAGGGACCATATTCAGGATGGGGATGACTATCTTCTTCACCAGGTTTTGATCTACATCCTTCTATTCACAGATGATGTGGTTCTTTTGGCTTCTTCTGTGGAGGGGTTACAGAGACAACTAGATGCCTTAGCCCTTTTCTGTGATCATAGACAATGACAGTTAATCTTGGTAAAACCAAGGTTATGATTTTCAATGGCCTAAAGACCTCAAACTTCCATTTCTTCTACAGGGGAGGAGCTGGAGATCACCATCTCCTACACTTAGCTGTTGATCCATGGTTCAACACGCTTTTATAGTTCTATCGACATGCTTCTAATACACATCAGTGCATTCTTCTACAACATGGGATTCTTTGATTTTAATTCACGTACGTATCTCTATCTAATTTATATTACCGAGAATGAAAGCACCCTAAACTTTAAAAAGAAAATTTCATGACTAAACAAGGAAAGCTAACACCATTTCCATCCATCTAGCCAAGGTTCTAAGTCTAGAATGTAACATTAAGATAGAAGCTTAAAAGAATTCTTAACTAGTATGAAAACAATACAAAATCTAACTAAACATGCATACTAATATGCTTGAATTACCTAACATGGGCCTAAATATACCTAAGAGGGCAATCAAATGGTTATGATTGCTACTCCAAACAAGGTGAAATGGCCTCTCCAAATGACTACTTGGTCATTTTGGATATCCATCTACTAACCCCATTGAAGGCTTTAAGCAAGAATTGAGCTTGGCTATAAATCATATTTATTATATGAGATGCAAATCAAAGCATGGTGTAAAGTATAAAGGAATGAGGTGCACTCTTTTTATAGTTTTACTTTTGGAGAAAATTGTATTTTGGTGCATGTGGGACTAAAATCCCCAAATTAGATTAGAATTGCTAATCATGATTAGGCCTTACTAATCACAATTAGTGAATTACCAAGTGATTAAGAGGTGTGGAGCCTTAATCAACCACTTAGGGTCAACTAGGAGGCTAGGATAAGCTTTTGAAGCTTGCTAAGATGTTGTGGAGGTGAATGGGGTGATTTTGAGTGGTTGGAAGAGGGGTTTGAGTCAATACTAGGGTATATTGACCAAATCAAGGGCAAAATAGGCTTAATTAGCCTATAATCGCTAATTGTCTATTTTGAAGAGGATTTTGGCTTACAATTCGCCATAAAGTGGCATCCTGAATGCAAAAGGGGTTACACAATCAACAACGTGGTGTTAATTGGCTAAATTGGCAAGGAACGTTAGTTAATTAGCAAAGAGTACTAATTATAACAAAATTGGGAAGAATATGAGTGGTTTGTGTGCATTTTGGCAATAAGATTACAAAAGCGGAATTTAGGTGTCTACATTTTCCCCTGTTTGAGGTGAAGTTAGTGACTTCACTTCAAATATAGTAGACAAACATAACTAGGTAGATTTTTGAAGAAAAATTAGTGGAATGAAGGATGCCCCTTGAGTGTCGATGGGGTGATAGAAGAATTCAATTGATGATTGAAAATATGATTGAAATGGATAGAATAAAATAGGCCAGAAGGGTGCAAAACCCTTAGGTATTGAAAAGGAATAATGATAGGGATAAATGTGGTTGTTTAATGCCCAGGTGAGTTTTTTAGGAAAAAAAATTAGTAATGATAATAAATGATAATGGAGAAGAAATGATTAATGGAGAAATATAGGACAAGTCCAACCTTTGCATCCAACCTTTCCATAAGCAACCTATTTATATCATTTTTCCCCTAGGTCTACATCATCAACCTTTATTGAAATGAACAAAAATGTAAGATAACATGAAAAGCTAAATTACTAACATTTGTCCATTGCTTTATGTAACTCCATGCAACATACACAATGCAATGTAATACGAGAAAGTAAAATGATGCTTAACTCAATGCAACATACACAATGCAATGCAATGCAATATGAGTAAGTAAAACGATGCTTAACTCAATGCAACATACACAATGCAATGCAATATGAGAAAGTAAACCAACTAACCTAACAGAGAAACAAGCACAATCACATATACTCAAACAAACAATCATTCAAGACAGTTGTACCAATGTTTTTGTTATCAAGTTATAGTTCTTGAATGTTCATGTTGTAATGAAAAGGGTTAAAAATGATGCCCTAAGCAATAACACATGCGAGGGAAAAACAAAGGACACAAGTAGTCCCATGGAAAGCATTCATGCATTATGACACAATACCTGACAAATCACTATCAGCATGAGAGTATACCGACATAATAAGCAGACCCATATTTGTTAATGGAGGTAGATCATAATGATTCACATGTCGTTTGAGACAAGAACAAGCAAGAACATCATAAAGATGGTTTTGTAGGACCAATTTCGATGTTGAGGATAATGCAAGTGATACAAGCTTCAATCAGTATGTAAGCCATTTAAAAATTAAAAACCATAAATTTTTGGTAAATATAAATCCAAAATTAATTTTACCATTGCATAGTTCACTTCGATACCTTTCCAACGCAAAAAAATGGAGTCATTTCGATGTCGGGAGCAAAAGGTATGGCCTCCTGAAGATATGTAGTGCATTCAATGTTGCACAAGCACCAAGTGCGCCCATGTTGGCCAACCAAAAGTCAAAAACTCACCAAAATGGCTCAAAAATGTGCACACCCGAGACACCCATACTAGCCAACTAAAGTGCAAAAACTCCCAAAGTGGCTCAAAGACAGTTATAGGCAACCTATATGCTAGCCAACTATAATGCAAAATCACCAAATGAAAGCACCCTAAACTTTACAAAAAAATTGCATGACTAAACAAGGAAAGCTAACACCATTGTCATCCATCTAGCCAAGGTTCTAAGTCTATGAATGTAACATTAAGATAAAAGCTTAAAATAATTCTTAGCTAGTATGAAAACAATACAAAATCTAACTAAACATGCGTATTAATGTGCTTAAATTACCTAACATGGGCCTAAATACACCTAAGAGGGCAATCAAATGGTTATGGTTGCTACTCAAAACAAGGTGAAATGGCCTCTCTAAATGACTACTTGGTCATTTTGGATATCCATATACTAACCCCATTGAAGTCTTTAAGAAAGGATTGAGTTTGGCTATAAATCATATTTATTATATGAGATGCAAATCAAAGCATGGTATAAAGTATAAAGGAATGAGGTGCAATATTTTTATAGTTTTCCTTTTGGGAGAAACTTGTAGTTTGGTACATGTGGGACTAAAATCCCCAAATTAGATTAGAATTGTTAATCGTGTTTAGCCTTGCTCACAATTAGTGAATTACCAAGTGATTAAGAGGTGTGGAGCCTTAATCAACAACTTATGGTCAACTAGAGGCTAGGATAAGCTTTTGAAGCTTGTTGAGATGTTGTGGAGGTGAATGGGGTGATTTTGAGTGGTTGGAAGAGGGGTTTGAGTCAATACTAGGGTATATTGACCAAATCAAGGGCAAAATAGGCTTAATTAGCCTATAATCGCTAATTGTCTATTTTGAAGAGGATTTTGGCTTACAATTCACCGTAAAGTGGCATCCTGAATGTGAAAGGGGTTACGTAATCAACAATGTGGTGTTAATTGGCTAAATTGGCAAGGAATGTTAGTTAATTAGCAAAGAGTACTAATTATAATGGAATTGGGAAGAATAGGAGTGGTTTGCGTGTGTTTTGGCAATAAGATTGCAAAAGCGGAATTTAGGTGTCTACACCAAGATTTCCACTCACTAACGTAAAGTGGGGGAAAATGTAGTTACAAAATCATGCACTTACTATTACATTTATACCACCGGGTATGTTATTTTATATATAGATCTTTTATAATAAAAGTATTCACTAATGACCTATTCCTTAGTTTTGTTGTCATCGGTTGGTCATCATTGTCACTTCTCGTACATGGTTGTTTCGTTGTCTATATGGTTCTGGTCATATCTCAACATAGGTCACATGTCATTATTTGGTCATTTGTCATCTCCAGTTTATAACCTGAGCACCTAGGGTTGTATTGGGGCACCCTAGTTCATGGTTTTAGGTGCCTGTGTTTTTCGTAACTTGTGGTTCTAAGTTATCTTTTCAAGGTCGGTCTTTCTTTGTTATCCCGTGAATTACCTAGGAGGTAGTCAAAATTTGAGCAATATATCTCTATATAAACATAACATACTACATTATGGGTGGGCATCTCACTATTAAGGGTAGCTACATAATAAGGCAAGGGACTACATTTGAGCATGTATTTTTCTTTTTTGGCAAAAAGGCATTTTTGGTCCCATGGCTCCGCTTCTTTCTAGATGCTTACGTGGCACTTTCTGGTTGGCTGAATTCAAGTGGTGGGGAAAATTTCTTAATTTTTCCCGAGGATGTACACGTGTTGCATGTTGAGCAATTGTGGAGTAGCAGGTCTTTTTTGTGCTCTAAGGCATTTTGGAAAAAGGAGTTAAAGTGAGAAAAAAGTCCTAAGGCCCGTGGGAGGACACATGGCGACTTCAGAATCAAAAATGGAATTACGGGTTGTCAGGTTCCTTTAAAGTTTTTTGACTTTATTTTGTAAAAGGATTAAAGTCACAAAGTGAACCAAAACTCCGCCTCCAATCAGAGAAGGGCACGTAGCAGTTTGAAAATTCAAAGGCAAAGGGGATGCGAGGCCAATGGAGAACTTTGAAGTTTTTTGCCTTCTTTTGGAAAGAAGGGAATAAAGTATGAAAATGGGCCGAAACTCCACCTCCAATCAAAGAAGGACACATGGCTTTGAAAATTCAAAGTGGGAGGTGAAATGTTGGGTTACTTTAAAGTTTTTTAACTTCAAAAGGTAAAGGTTAAAATACAAACCCCAACTCGCTCGAATCACGGGAAGCACATGTGGCAAGGTCGGAGGCGGAAAAAGGCAGAGAAGCGGAAAATTTGGAAAATTTATTTTTTCCAAAAAAGAGGAAAAATAGCGAGAATCGATTTGCGATTCCACTTTGGGACCCACATTGGGACACGTGTCAAGCCATTTTTCAAAGGGCGGAGGGGCGGAGAAAAATGTCAAATTTTTTCATTTTTCCAAAAGTGATAAAATGTCAAAAAGTGCTCCCAAGCCCGTTTCCAATCACATCTTTCCACGTGGAGGGCTCAGATTAAAAGATAAAGGAAGATCAATGGTAACTGAGCATTTCATCATTCTTCCACCATTCGAGCTCCAAGATGTTTGGAGATGAAATTTTTGCATCAATTTTCATCAGATTTTTGGCAAATTTGTGTCGTTCTAGTCTGCAATGATCAATTAAATCAATTTGATGGTTCAAATTGTGAATCTGAGGTACTTTTGAAAAGGATTTTTCTCAGGCTCATCCAAAATGTGAAATATTAGATCCAGAAGTTACAGAGGTAAATTTGGAAAGGGAAAGGATGAAATGATGAAAGGAAAGGGGTTTGTGTGCGCCAAGGATGAAAAATGTGCCCCCTATTGAAGTAATGATGTGGATTTTTGCAATGATTCACCTTTTGAGGCACCTGGCAACTTTTTGAACATTTTTCTAGTTAAACGTCCTTCTCTGTGAATCATGATGAAATTTTGTAACGAACTTGATGCTTAGGATATCCTTTTCTTGGGAGAGAAGGCTTGGATGTAAAAAAATGATATATAATGCATGTTTAAGACTTGTAAATGGTCGGGAGTTCATTTTCACGAGAAAATTTTGAGAAAATCTCATCTCTCTGAGAAACCAGTTAACTTCCTCTGTGTTAGATTTCCATTCATGTTGAGTTGGTTACAAGTGTATAGCCATCAACAAGCTCTGAGATTGTTTGAATAACTCTCCCCTGCTGAATAAATCTGATAAACTTTGAGTTAATTTGTGTTAAATCTCTGCAATTTTGTGTTTATTTCATTTCAGAATGTCTGCAAGTAGTTCTTCTTGTTCCTATTGAAATCTTATATCAAAATCTCTCTCAATCACACAGATCTCAATCCTTGTGATAGTTTAGTGGCATCTGCAATTTCAATTTTCAGAAGAGCTTTCATCTGGGAATGAAATAAGTGATTTAAAATCACTTTTCTTTCATCTGTTGATAGAGATTGTTTGTAAACCTCTGGGTATACCTATAAAGCATGATTGATTTTAGATTTTGATGAATTATTGGGCTTCTAACTCGAGCCTTCGTGCATAGAATCTCAAAGATTGTGTGAAAAACTACAAATTTGGGCCTCCATTGATGTACACCTTCCTGTTGAAGGAATGTTTTAACTATTTTGAAGTTTTATGTTCTTTGAGCTTTCCATCAATATGAATTTTCTCAAGGATCTAGAAGGTTGAATTTGTCTTGTTGATCTCCCACCAAAAAATTATTCAAATAACCAATCCTACCCTGAACTACCCCTGTTTTGTCCTGTATGAACAAATGCAAAATCCCACTGTCAAAATATGTAGAAATAGATCAGGATTCCAAATGTCTTTAGTAACCTTAGCCTTGTGTTGAAAATATCTCCTTATTCTTGAAGTGACAACTCGTGAGAGTCAGATTTGGTGTGTTGATCATATTTTCTTAAGGTCTTCTTTATAAAATTTGTGCAAAATAAGGATATCTTCATCTCCTTTACCATTTAAAGGTTACAAAATAGGTTCTCTTACCTTGGTTGAAAGGAACAACCTAAAATAGTTAGGATTATATCAAATCCTTTTAAGGTGCTACCCACCTCTTTCAAATCTGAGTCTTTAAAAAGTCGGATAAACTACTTCCCACTACAAAACGACACACAATTATTTATTTGCCTTTGAGTTTATTTTCCATTTCTTGATGTTGCTCAGTTCTTGATGAAGGATTAAATGCAGGTACCAACACATCACATGAGGAGGTTGAGTACATGGCACAAGTTTCGTATGCTTCAACAATGTTGGGAGCTTGATGTATGTTATGGTATGTACTGACCGAGAAATTGCACGAGCGGTGGGAGTTGTGAGTAGATTTATGTCCAATCTACGTAAATAACATTGGAAATTTGTCCAATGGATTCTTAGGTATTTGAGAGGGACATCCTGCATGTAGTTATGTTATGGAGGGTCATATATTTCCGTACATGGTTATGTGGATTCGTACATGGCCGAGATTTGGATGGCAGGAGTACTACTAGATATATTTTCACACTAGGTGGCACAACAGGTCATTAGCTGGATTTCTAGGTTACATAAGGTTGTGGCCTTGTCTACTATAGAGGCCGAGTATGTTTTAGCTACAAAAGCTAGAAAGGAGATGATATGGAAGAGTAGGTTCATAAAAGAGTTGGGAAAGGAGAAAGAGGATTGCAGTTGTGCGGTGATAGTCAAAGTGTAATTCATCTAACAAAGAAATTAGTATTTCATTCAAGAACGAAACACATTCATTTGAGGTATCACTTCATACTGCAAGTATTAGAGGGTGGGTAGATGAAGTTGGAGAAAATTCATATAAAGGAGAAACATGCGGATATGCTAAAAAAGTCGTTAAGAAAGAATAAGTTGGAGCTACACTCCACTTCTTAGTCTTCAAGTTTGAAACTTGAAGAGGGATAAATAGGTCAAGGAAAGGAACAGAGGAAGGAGTTGTACATCACAATGCAACAATTTAACTCCAAGTGGGACATTTTATAGTAATAGAGCTTAATTGATTCACTTTGGCATAATTTTATTAACTTGATGGAATACATAGTGGATGACATCGGTTGATGAACCAACGTTAGTCACCCGTGGACCGTATCGGTTAGAAAAGAAGGAACTAACATCGGTTAAGGCTAACTCGGCATCGGTTTCCTATGCATGACTACTATAATAATAAGTTACGAGAATTAGATCTATCTTTAGTTTTAAAGTGAATCTAATGATTGTAATTGTATGACTAAAGTGCCCTAAGATTGTATATGCCTATATCAACATAAAGCCGGGGTTATAAGGTATAAGTAGAGAAGAATTACAATAATTTTAAAGAAGTTTCCTTTTATAGAGAAAAGATAAACTTGTAGAGAAAGTACAGACATCCAAGAAGGTGTGGAAGATTACAAATCTTCATTGTATTTCTTATGTGATAATAGATTGGCCATTTCTTTGTAGAGCGTTAGCCCATCTTGGGTGAACCATGTTAAATCTTGTATACTATATATTCTAGTTATTTTCATATCCATTGTTTGTATCTTTGTTTCTCATTAATATATCTTTACAACCGGTGTGCTAACCCTAACACCTCTCGGGATGGGTCTTTGTCGCTATAAATAGACTATTTTTACCATGGCTAAGGATCTCACTAGGACGGGGCAAAATTTTGTGAGTTGAAAACACCTTCCTAACAACCTTGGTGACGAAACTTATAACATGAAAAAGTGGTAAAAAAATGAGTTACCATGAGTTAAAAAGCATGTTTCTAAAAACTTAAGTGAAGACTTAAGTTTTAAAAACATTTTTATGAGATCTACATTGTGATGGGAACAAGATCCTCTCTTCCAATTACAAGGCAACAGGAATATCACTCTCTTAATTTTCAAGGCCTCCATAATTAACCCTAGTGACCATAAATCAACTCCATGATGCTCAAACCATTTTTTTAGTATCTATCACTTACTAAAATAGTTATTCACCGTGTGTAGAGGGAAGGATTTATCGTTGAATGAGATTCTTGTTATGTGGCCACTTGTTAGACTAAAATGAGGTGGTTGTAATGTCCTTCCTCATTTTAAGTGTGATCACACTAAAAGGTTCAAATGAGTGTTTAAGGACACTTACCAAGTGAGTTACATCAATTAAGTGTTTAGGGTTTAGCATTTAGGGCTCATTGCTTAGGGTTTAACATTTAGGGCTCAGGATTAGGGCTAAGGGCTCGGTGTTTCGTGGTTCGGGGTTTAATATTTATGGCTTATGGTTTAGGGGTTAGGTTTTATGGATAAGGGTAAGGGTTGAATTTTTAAGGTTTAGGTTTTAGGGTTGAGGTTTTATGGTTTATGGTTAATGGTTTAGGGTTTAGGTTTTAGGGTGTAGGGATTATGGTTCAAGGTTAAGGGTTTAGTGTCTAGGGTTGAGGTTTTAGGGCTCAATGCTAAGGGTTTACGGTTTAGGACCTAGGGTTTATGGTTATAGGTTTAGGGTTTGGGGTTTAGGGATCGGGTTAAGGGTTTAGGGTTTAGGGCTCATGGTTAAGGGTTGAGGGTTTAATTTTTAGGGTTTAAGGTTTAGGGTTTAGGGATCAATTTTTAGGGTTTAGGATTCATGGTTTAGGGTTTAGGGTTCGGGGTTAGGGTTTAGGGTTAAGGGTTCATTTTTAAGGTTTAGGGTTTAGGATTTAAGGCTCGGGATTTAGGTTTTAGGGTTTAGGGTTTAGTGTTTACTATTCATGGTTAGGGTTTTGAGTTTTGAGCTTAGGATTTAGGGTTATGTTTTATGGTTTATGGTTTAGGATTTAGGGTTTAGGGCTCATGTTTTAGGTTTTAGGGTTTAGGTCTCATGATTCAGGGTTTAGGGTTTAGGGATGATGGTTGATGGTTTAAGGTTTAGGGTTTACGGCTAAGGGTTTAGGGTTCAAGATTCAATGTTTATGGTTTAGGGTTTAGGATTTAACATTTAGGGATCATTATTTAGGATTTAGGGTTTAATGTTTAAGGTTTAGGGCTCATGGTTTAGGGATTAAGGCTCATTTTTTAGGTTTTAGGGCTTAATGCTCAAGTTTTAGGGTTTATAATTTATCCTTTAGGGTTGAGGTCTCGGGGGTAAGGTCTCAATGTTTAGGGTTTAGGTTCAGTTTTAGGGCTCATGGTTCGTGGGTTTAGGGTTTATGATTTCTGGTTTATGGTTTAAGGTTTAGGGTTAATGGCTCAAGGTTTAGGGTTTAGGGATTAGGGTTAAGCATTTAGGGTTTAAGGTTTAGGGTTTATTGTTTATGGAAAAAACACTCTAATGGTGAAATTTGAATTATCCAAATGATTTTGGGAGCTCCATAATGAGTTAGGAGGAAAAAAATAGGAAATGGAAAGATATGTGAATCCTATACTTCATTTTTATTGACTAATAAACTAGGAGGGCATGAAAACCACAAGGAAACATGGAGATTGTTTAAAAACCCTCTAGTATATAGTATTGATTATAAAGTGAAAATTGCTCTTGATCTTCTCGCACTAAAAGGATCTATAAACCTCATATATTTCCAGAGGTCTCATGAATTAGTTCATCTTTTGGAATATCGATATTGGGACTATATTTCATCTTTTGGAATATCATCGAGTCTACTTGTATAACTACCTTATTGATGAGATGTGGGACAATTAACTAAATGGATATGACATCTACCTTTTTTCCTTACAATTCATATCACACATATTTTTCAAACATGTTTCTCCCCACATATACTTGTGCTCTTGAATGTCAAATTCTTCACACTCTTAAACAAATATCACATTTATCATATTTCCATATATGGTATTATGCACGAAGCTAGGATGACCCATTGGAAGTTAGAAAAAATAACCACATGCTCATATTTACATTCATGATTCACTTTGATACATGTTCATATTCACAATAACTTCTTCTTCCTTGAAAGTGCTGGTTTGTCTTAACTTTCGGTAAGGATTACGTATACTCCATAAAATTCATATTTCTCAAGACAGATATGGTCGTTGCCACATAGATGTTCAACATTCAAGTCCAAAATATAAAAAATGATCTCCGCTACTAGAATGGATTAAAAAATTGACATAACTTCCAGAAGTATTCAAAATAATCATAATAATAGGGGAATTGCTAAGAACAAACAAGGGTTATCAATCGCCTAGTAAATATTTCTTGTTTAGTTCGAATGGGAGTCAAATGGCCTATGGCTTAGTGATCTTCCATTCATTTATATTTCCTTATATGATAAACCAATGGATTATTTCAAAATTCCTTTAAAAAGATAGGGGTAGTCATCAATCCTAGTGAAGGTTGTGATGTGATTTCCATACAACTTGAAATGCATACAAATTTAGAGGTCATAACATGAATATACAAATATCTCTATTGTTATAAATGGAATACAAGTAATGCCAGTCTCTCCTATATTCAAGATTGAGGACTACTCAAGCACTACTAGATTACACAAGCACTAGACATATCAAGCTCTATTCTTCGAATGAAACCTTCATTCCCGACAGCTTACAACTAAAATAATTATTCAAAAGAGCGTAAAAATTGATCAAATTTTCTTGGTATCCTAATCCGTCAGACCCAAAAATACCACTGGACTTGTTATTCTCAATTTATAACACTCTTGGAGCTCCAAATATTTCAAAAGCTATAGAAAAAAAGAGATAGTTATATTGGGTAACATTTATTTGTACCAAATTGTTCTTGGATATCTGGCATTTCCCTCCTTCAAAATATCAAGATGAAAGGAATCAAATTGTGATGACTCTCTTTGAATGTTATGCCTACGAAGCAAATGAACCCTTTTCAGTTGAATACTCTCTATTAATACTAATAAGAATGGGTAAGACACAAAACATTACAATGAGTGAAATAGTTCCCATGTGATGGGAAAAAGAAGATAGCTATATTGGGTAACATTTATTTGTGCAAGCTTCCCTAAGGAAGGGGTTACTTAGAAAAGGGTTGTACTGAATTTTTATTAGATATATGACATTTACCTCCTTCAAAATTGTTGTACCAAACTACACACACACATTGGAATGGCACTGTAAATTCTTGTGGGTTAATTTATCTCAGTTGATAAGGATTTTTATAAGATAAATCTATCTATAATTGGTTATAAAACTTAGGATTATTCTTGAGTCACACCATTACGAATAAGAATCTAATGTTGTTATGGAGAACACCCATTTGATCAATATTATCCATTTGGAATTATAAATTGAAGGTGAATTACATGTTCCGACTTCCACAATGTATGGATCTCATTACTAAGCACTAACTAAGTGTTTAGAAACACTCTTAAAGGCGGTATGTGTTGATTGAGAGTATGAGACAATTTCTAGCATCACCTTCGGTGGCATTGGATCAAAATGGATGCTCCTAAAATTTAAAGGAGTATTCAATATTTCCAATTACTACTTTATTTCCTCCTAAATCCTTACGAGCTCCTAGAATCATACGTAGAAGCCAATGTTCACAATTTGACTATTCATTCCTTGCACCGAAAGATCGTTATTGAACATACTATCCCTTAATGATCAAAACTTTCCTAAATATTCATAAATTGATTGTAACACCTTCAATGCTTTCAAATAACCACTTTTAGATACTTAGGAAATTTTATCACAAAATTACAGCACCCCTGATAACTCACGTGTGTGTGCATGGGCCATCAATGTAATTCAAGAATATGGAGCTATCCCTAAAGCCGTGGGACTTGCAGGCTTTAGATAACTCTCTAGATAAGGCCAAATCCTATCATAATCCTACCTACCACAACTAATACACCTATTCTAACATGCCAAGAGATAGGGAGAGATATGCATGAAAATAAAACCTACACTAAGAGCACTGATACACCAAGAAAAGGAGTGTTAATCACTTCCCCATCCTACTTAACAACAAAGGAATGAACCTAGAGAGGTGGATATCACCACATAATAGATCACATTCAATCCACCATTCCTATATAAGAAAAAAACACCAAATCTGAAATGAACAAGAAAACATGCACATATCTTGTAAGCACAATGAGAGGCAAGTGAAAGTAACACAAATGATGCAAAGGATAGACAAAAGAATCACATAACACCATTATATTACTCCATAGATATGCACAAAGTATCATTGTTACATCGAGAGGGGCTTAAATCCATTACAATGATTTGGAAGAAGGCTTGAAGCCCAAGAATAGGGAGCATGGGGAGAAAAATGATCAACAACCTTTACAATGCAATAATGAGAGCTATGTTTTGTTTGGTTTGTGCAGAGAATTGATCTCCCTTATGTTTTGATCAGCTACATTGATGAATGAGGTTAGTATAAATTTAATTTTGAATTCCTTGTTAATATTTAATTATTCCACAGGTGCTACCACAATTAGTTTTAAAATCGTGGAGATACACTCTTCATATATAAGTGTGATTCAATAAAGGAGTGTAGGGCATGGGAGTATTAGGATTTGAGAATACTAAAAGTGAAAAATTATATCATGGAGTATACCAAACCCCAAAATTTTCATTCCTTTTGAAAAACTAATAGATTGTGTTTAAGTACATGCACTCTATGGTAGAAATACCTAAAAGTTTGACTTGGATGTATGTTGTCCAAAACCTCAATAAAATGGCTGCAAATAGCTCCAAACATTTCCACAATCATTTGGTTCTCTATAAGTTTGAACTATTGAGTTCTTTTGAAGAGTTTGATTTCTCATATTATAAGAGTACATAATTACTTCCAACCAACTTTCATCTTCTCTCCTCTCTGGACAATCTGAAGTCACAAAATTGTAGAAAATTAGAAAAACTCCTAGATAAATTTTTTGAAATCCTATTTATGTTGAAATTTGTGGCCATTAACCTTTCTAGATTCTCATGTTTGACAGATTTACAAGATAATTTTTACCAGGGAAAAAATATTGAAGATATACCATTAGCTTATTGTAGACCAAAGCGATATTATTCCTCACCAAATTAATGAATTGAGGCAATCGACAAAGTTGAATTTGTCTCATTGTAAAATATTACATAAGCTTAGAAGACATTTAGTCAATTTATATGTCTTGTAGTATTGAATTTAAGTTACTATGATAGATTGCAGAAGTTGTGTGAGGACTTTAAGGGCCTATAGGCATTTCAATATTTAAATCTCTCCAAGTGGTATACTTTGAAGGGAAAGTGGATGGAAACACAAGAAAGCATCCAAAGCTTGAGATTTGTGGAAATTTGTGAATGTGAATAGTTGAAGACAGAGATTGTGTAATTTTACAATCCTATCAAACTCAATGCATAAAATTATCATAGATGGCATGACTAACTATGATAAAATTGAGTTAATGGTTTTCTAAAAGTATTTCTTTGTTTTGAAAATAGTAATGGGAGGATCTCTTTCATGAGTATATGGATTTTTTTACTCATATACACAATGATGATACATAATAAGGATATTCTCCATAAAATATTGGACAACTCAACATAAAATATTTCAAAGAAAAAGTAGCTTTGATAGATCTAAATGGAAGGCATTTCTTTCCTTCTACACAAATTTCATCAAACATTACCCTAACATTTATTTTTATTGTAATGTCTATTGATGGGATTGGGAAATGCTAGAGAATTTTTGATGAGCTATTTACAAATTTGATGTACATGCAAGATAGCTATTTTGGAATATATTTTCATTCAATCTTAACAAAGCTAGTGGATAGAATCATTGCATATCCACAACTGAAAATTCTAAAGCTCTTTTGTCATTGATAGATCATTAACAATTATCTACAAGCCCTAATTTTGGGGAATTTGGCTATTGTACTACTAAAACAAACTATGTAGAAAATGAAAAAGGTTATAAGTGCTTCAAAGGGGGAAATTACATCAAGTACATTTTTGGATAGGATGATCAAGTTCATCCTTCAAAAATGACTGAAAAAATTCTCCACAACTCCTATTACAATTGTTGATAACATTTATTCTTAATATATTGTGATTTCCTACTTTGAATCATTTTTATTTTTGTAAAAACAATGTTTTTCTCGTTGTATTAGTTTAATGGTTATGTTACTTAAACACTAAGATTTAATAATTTAATTTTTTTGCATTAATTATTAATGTCTAAGTTTTAAAGTTATTAATTAATGTTAATATAAATACAAAGTGCCTATATTAGGTCAAAATGGTCGTGTGGAATAGAAATCAATTGGAATAGAAATAATTAAAGGGAAATAAAGAAACATGGTTTTAATAAAATTACAATCTAAATGTGATTTTTATAATATTACAATTTATATGTGATTTTTTTATAAGGCAATATTGGATGGATTTTATTGTTAAATCTCATTCATACTCGTGAGGGACTTGTTGGAGCTAAAAATGACACTTGTCCTAAATCACAAGAATATAGGGCTTTGAGGCAACATGGGACTGTCTCCAAGTTGTGGGACTTGAATTGAGACAAACCTCAAGAGAAGGTTGGTTCCTCAACTTATTCCTACTTGCTAAACTACTCCTAATGCTAGAAATGAAATTATCTAATCCTAAACTAACTTTCTAAGGGACCAAGGTTAGAAGGAATTGCATAAATTGAAATCCTACACTACAGGAGGTGATAACACCAAAAATAAGGGGAAAGATACTTTTGAAAGAGATAAAATTGAGACAAAACAGTGATGGAGAGGGTAGAGATAACAACCACAATCCAAAACAACATCTAAATTCCCATTTTCAGACAATGCACAATAGAAATAAGCCCCGTGCATGAGGAATCACACACAACATAGCTACAAATAAATGAAGAGGTAAAGAGATGCAACAGATCACTAGATAAGATATAAACAAAACCAAAAAAACTAGTAATTTTATTGCTCCAAGATGATGCACAAATCATTATAATGAAGGAAGGAGGTGTGAACTCATTTACAAAATCATAATCCAAGGCTTGTAGTTCTAGAACAGCTTTGTAACACTTACAATGATGCCTTTGTATTCCCAAAGTATCCAACATTACAAATGAGCATCACTTTACAATATATAGAGAAGTTGGGAAAGAAAGAAGAGGGAGAAAATAAGGAAACTCAAATTTATTCATTCACCCACAAACAAGATTCAATAAATACCTGAGAAATAGTATGGGAAACCTCACAAACCCATTCCCCCATTGTACATTACTTTAGGAAGAATAAATGGGCACCATACTTCATTAATTTTGGTATTTGAGTTGTCTGGGACTGTTCATCTCTATACCGAGACATTTTTTTCTTTTTCACCCACCTACCTTCGATTAAATTTAAAAAAATCAATTTCTATGGTGTAGAGGATGTCGAGATATTTCCTACTATATAAATTTTGTGAAAAACAAAGCAACAAGTCAAAAGTTATGGCCATTTTAAGTTTGCGTAAAAAAACTATCGTTTTCCTTTATTATGCGGCTTTTCCAGTTTGCGTGGATTTTCCAGCTTTTACACAAATTTCCAATTTTACATGACTTTTCCTTTTTGCATGGGTTTTCTAGTTTTGTGTGACTTTCCTCAAAATTCTATGAATTTTCATAAATCCAATTTTCTCAAGTTCAATTTTTGCAAGGGGTGCAAAAATGGACAACATTTTGGGAACTCACAGGGGTCATCTACCTATTAGATGAATTGATCTCAGTGGCCTTGAAGCATCCATTAGGAATGAAGTCAACCCGATAATCAAAATCTGATATGGACTTTAAGAACAACCCACGAGACCACTTTAAGCATTGTTGAACTCAAGAAGTCGATCTTCTCGCTCAAATTTTCCAACTTTTATAAGAAATTTTATGAATTTTATTTGATTGGAAAAAAAATTGAATCTAAAATTTCACTTTTTCTTCATTCTAATCTATGCTAACACTCGAGTATGAAACGACCCTAATTTCAAATGCATACTTTCTTTGATTTTGAATTATGATATGTTTGGGCTGAATAGATGAAACATGGAGACTTACCCAAATTCTTATTTTATTTTCCCCGTATTTGATTTTCCTCAAATACTTGCAACTAATCCATGACACCTTGAACTTCTTTTTACAATGCCTTTTCTAGAAAACATGATGAAAATTGTACAAGAACACCATTCAGAATCAATAAAGTAGTGAAAATCACTTAGGGAAAAGAAACCTACTCTACCAACAATACAATGTGCTTGAAATCACTTAGAGGAATTGAATCCTAAACTACTATGTACAAGATGCAATGAAATATCATAATGAGAGGGTTTGAGATGAATCTCGTTGACCAAGATTTGAAACACATTCCCATCAAGATCAGATAACTTAAATGAGTTAGCTTCCTTGCAAGCAATGATGATGTATGGTCCACTCCAGATTGCATCAAACTTGGAGTGTCTCCTTGGTTTAGCTTAGTCCGCATCCCATTTCAAGACTAGATCTCCAACCTTGAACATTTGAAACTTGTCCCTTTTATCAAACCATTATTTGTTGGATGCCTGATGTTGTTCTAACTTGAGCATAACAAAATTCCTTAGTTCTTCAAGCTCTACCAACTTTTCCATTCTGACCTCCCTTTGATCCACACCTTCAAATTCGAGTTGTTGAGCCAATTCTAGTGAAGGCAATTCAAGTGATAATGAAAGTCTAGATTCTTTACCATATACTAGATTGTAGGGAGAAGTACCAATTGATTTCTTCATTGTTATCTTGTCCACCCAAAGATAATTTCTTACCTTTGTGTGCCACTTCCTTTGATTGATGTCCATTTTCCTCTTCATGATCCTAATCATATTTTTATTAGTAGACTCAACCAATCAGATTACCTTGGGGTAGTAATTGGAAGAAGTATTAAGATAAATCCCAAGTCCAAGAGCCCAATCAAAAATATTAGATCCCAAGAAATCCTTTGCATTATTAGAAATATGGTCTGAGGGACACCAAACCTTGTTACAATTTCATCAAGGAAGTCAAGAATAATTACTTTAGTAGCTTCCTTCAATGGCACAACTTCCATCCACCTGGTAAAGTAATTTGTTGCCATTAAAACCCACTTGTGACTGTAATTGATGGAGGATTAATCATGCCAATGAAATCTAGACCCCATTGAGCAAATGGTTGATATGCTTGGATTGATGAAGTGGTAGGGTAGCCAACCTTTTCTTTCCAGTGAATAGAGCACATTCCTTACACTTTCTCACCCATTTGTGAGCATCAACAAATAAGGTGGGCCAAAAATAACCTACTCTTATAATATTCATGGTTGTGGCTCTAGCAGAAAAGTGTCCACCAGATAAGCCATCATGGAATTATGTTAAAACTTTTTTGCATTACTTATTGTCCACTCAAAATTCCCTACCTTTAAGAAGTTGAAAATTAAAATTTTGAGGTTAAGTGTCTTTTCTATTGTCCCGATAATGTGAAAAGTCAAGAAATTGAAAAAAGCTGCGTTTTTGGGTCATTTTGTGTGTTTTTCGGAACTTCGAACATTTTATTTCCGCGTATCCCAGTTCATACAGCTCTCTGCTCCCGATCGTCCGGTTTACCAAAGTCTTTCTTTTTGGGCCTGTCGAACTTTTGTCCCAATTGTTCCAAGTTCGTTCGGACCAGCTTGTTCCATTTTCACCCAATTCGCCCGATTCACGTATTTCGCGTACTTTCATCCCACATGTCCCAAAAGAATTTGTACGTCTTTTCCCACATCGCCGAATCAATCGAACCACGTACTTCACGCTTTCGTGTCCCAAATGAACCAATTGTCATTCGTGCTAATTTTTCCCGCTCTACCCGAATATCTTGCTTTTCAATTTGGTGGATATGTATTTAATGCACATTTATTGCCTTTCTCTCTCCTAAATGGCTATATAACAAACTGCCCCCTATGCATTTTTGCACACTGCTTTCATGCTATCTATTACTCGAACCCTTACAACCAAAATTCCCGCGCGTATCCATTTCCCCTGTAATTCCATCCCAAGTCTAGCTTGCAGCTTTGCTCTCCGAGTTACTATCAACATGAAGATCAAATTCCAGGGGCAGGAACAAATTTCACCACTCGAGTCCACCATTCCCGATATCGGGGACAGTGAAGTTCGCCACCTTGACTTTGGGGATTTTTGGACAAGGATGACAGACGTGAACCCTTCACCGATGGCACAGATGATTCATGACAGTGGTCTGGCTTTCGCTGGTGGTTTCCCTATCTTGGTGCAATGCGCAAACACAGTGCTCTCATGTGGGGCTCATTTCAACCTTGATTTGAGTGAGTTGAAAAACGTGCACGGAGCTCATCGTTAAACTTGACGTTGCGCCATTATCGCCGCACTAAGGATTTCAGAAATGGACAATGCTATAGTTATCTCCCAGAATCAAGCACAGGCCCTTTTCAATCAAGACAGTGATAATTATAAGGCGCGGGTGGTGAAGTCCTGGCTAAAAACCCTAAGAAGGGGGCATCTCGTCTATCCAAAGTTTTGTTCCGTGCCGATTTCAACGAAGAACTATCAGATTTCATAATCCTACTGGCTCGGGTTATGGGCTTACCCTCTACTAATGAGTTCCATTTCTGGATGTGCCCGCTTATCAATATGGTGTGCGAGGGAACTCAGAATATCAACCAAGAGATCATCAGTATGAACCTAGGGAGCAGTCAGTTTATAATGTATAGCAAAACAAATAAATTTATATGAATTCATACCCGATGTATACTCTAAGCAAAGATCGAGGCAATGGTTTGGTTTTTCATACATCGATGCTCACAAGGATGACCCCGTGTATGCCTACTACCCGCAGTTCACCCTAGAAACCAGCAATCACAATTTCCGAAGGGTGAATGACGCTTTCACCATGTACATTGTCTGGCTTCTTGAGAGTGACACAGCTGAGAAGATTTTCTGATGAAGCCATGAGTCTGATATCGCACTACGGTGCTTATTTTATCCAATTCAGAAAATTTTCCTATATCAAAGCTTGCACAAGTATGAGAGCACTCCTCTCAAGCTTCCTATGTTCTGTAATGACAAAATGGCCTTGATAGAAGTGTGTAGGAAATTGGAAAAATTGCATAGAACTTGCAGGGATAAGAAAATTACTGGCTTGCATTTCCCCATCTCTTTGGGAAACTACACTGCAAAATAGCCTTGATGCACAAAATATAGAAAGAGCCTAGCTCCCATCACTGTCCCATTTCTTCAGTGCCGAACTTTCTTCGACTTGAAAAATTTTTCACTCGATTTCACCCTGAAATCTGTGACTACCCTATCCGAAAAATTTTCGTACTTTTAAAATAATGGGTCATTTGTTGTTTTTATTGCCTGAAAGTTCCTGTATTGCACCAAGATAATCCTAAAGAGCCATATTAGCCCTTTTCGCCAAATACCCAGATGCCCAAAATTGTTTTATTCTGTCATCGGGATTTGTCTGCGGGAAATTTGTATTTAATTATTTTGAGCCCCGTATGAGGCTATTTGCGCTCCGTTTTAACTCTGTTATGAGCGGATATGTTATTATTCCTATGTACCAGAAGGATTTTAACTTATTCTAAGTTTTGGGCTTTATATGTAACTTTTGGCAATTTTTCGTGTTTTTGTGGTGTCCTGCTCTGCTTTTCAGTAAATTTCTCTCGAACAACTCCTTCACGGTAAGCCCGATTTTGGCCTGAGCACTGGAAAACATACATGCACATTTTGCCCGAGGGAAGTCGCCATCGGAGGTCCGGATCACCGGGAAAAGCGAAGTCATGCATGTGTGCCCTCATGGGATGGGCGCCTTTTGGAAAATAAAGGATTTAAGTCAGCAGTGGGAAAATATAAGCCGCAGCAGATGGGAATTGTATACCGCTCTACAGGTACTTTTTCCCATGTTATAAAAGTCACTTAAGCTGCAATGGGAAAAATAGAGGCTGCAGGCAGGTGGGAATTTATTGCCTACCTTGCAGGGTAAAAATTCCCATGATATTATAAAAGGAAAGTGACTTAAGTGAAATTATGGGATTTTAGTGCCTGCCTTGCAGGGTAAAGAATCCCATTGCAAAAGTCAAATCACTTAAGTGGATCATGGGATCAGGTGCCTACTCACAGGTAAAGAATCCCATTATGGTGAAAATTCTTAAAAATAGAATTACATGTGCAAAAAAGTGCGCCCCCTTTGGTGATGGATAAAAATAATTAAATTGATTATTTTTAATAAATTCTATCCTTGGAAAAAGTGCGCCCAAGCTTGAGGAGGTTGAAAAGTCAAAGGAGGATTAAAAGAAAGCAATTAAATTAATTAAATTTAATTTATTTAGTGGCTGCCCCTCTCCTTGGAAAAAGTGCGCCCCATTTAGGAGTTATTTAATGATTTTAAATGCATTAAATCATTGAATTAATTTCTATTTTCAGTGGCTATGGTCAAAGCACACTGTGAGGCTAAAGTTAAGTGCTGTGTGGAGGATTAAATTGGATTAATTTAATTTATTGGATGGCTGTCCTTAAACATGCAATTTTTAAAAGAGAAAAGCATGATTTTTAATTAATTAATTGCCTTTAATTGTTAGGGCAATTATTAATTATAGAATTGTGAAGGTTATATAAGCATGGGCAGCCATATGGATTTATTATTCAACACACAGGTAAAGAATTGCAGCAAGGAGGAAAAGTGCGCCCCCATTAGAGGAAGGATTTTTGCACAGACAAATTGCTAACAAAGGCTAAAAGCTTCCAGATTTGGCGCATGCTTTGGAAAAGGTTCATCTTCGTCTGCACAATTGTTTTCACAGGTGTTAAAGGAGCTCAGGTGTTGATTGAAAGGATTCATGATCTCTTTATGTGCAAATTAAACACCATTTTTTGGGGCAGCAGTTTGAAAAGTGCAGATTTTTATAATTTAAATTCACTATTCATGCTCCGGGGCCATTTTTGTCTCAATAAATTGCAGAACTCATTACAGGTGTGCTTTATAAAAGAAAAGGAGTATTTATCAATGTCCAATACATCGCAAATATCCTCCGAATCAAGAATTGTCCAGATCCGCACTCATTAAGAAAGCAGCCAAATTAGAAGAAAAAGAATTATTCAGATAAAGATTGATAAAGCTATGGCGAAAGGAGATGAAAAAGAGAGCACGATGGATTCATGCATCGCTTCTAAACTTTCGCATATTAGGAGACACTTGATCTAGGCCCGTAACCTCTTCTCGATTTGATTGATGATCCAGAGCCGAAAGACTTCACTCATGCGTGCGGTCAAAAGTAGTGGAATTATTCGAGCCGCAGCTTTCCCGCACACCCCATTGCTGAGTTTGTGATGGAGTGTGCTAGATCTTACCATCCTTCATCCGATCGATCGCGTGATGTAATGGGAAAGACAATAATTCGCTTGATGCAGTAATTCTTCGATTATTGTTCAAGATTCCAAAGATTTAAAGGTGGTGACTTCTATTAGCATTCGTGATGCCGACGAGGGGGAAAAGCATAGAGATTGCATTGTGTGAGCATCATGAATAGCCGGTTCATGAAGAAGCCTGATCCCCTTCCAAGTTCCCGAGAACTCTTCCACGATCCAATTTGGTGCAGTGCAGAAGCGATGATATCGTCAAATTGCTTTACAGCAGTCAATGGTGAAGCCGAATGCCTACACTTTCCTGACATGGATGTATGCTTTCATCAGACTATCAAATCAACAAGGTCGATTCTATAATCACTTGGTCGTAAATTATTAAGAAGCAACATCGGTGAGCAATCGCGAACGTAAAGCGACTTTCACTTCAAAATGACTTCATACTTGGTATATGCCGCAGCCTTCACAGGTGTCTTTTCCAAGCTAGATAGATGTGGTATTCTTTCCAAGGATCCCATTTTCGAGTGCTACCCATTAACACCATCGCACTCAAGCAAGCGAGAAGGACTTCAAAGTGATCAACGATGGTTTCTTCTACGATTTCATCTCGCAGTTAGACAAAGACTCAAGACTCACAGGTGGTAAGCAAGGAAGCATGGGAAGCAGTGTCCAAGATTGGCAGATATTCATCCAATTTGCAGATTTCACATACCTCAGGGTTACGAGCTTTTCAGGTGAACCAACAAAGATGCCAAGGTACCCGAGTGACAGATTGATTGCCATGGAGCTAAGCAGGCAACTTGTGGAGTTACACGACCTTCAGTCGAAGCGGCACAAGTCTACGGGCTACTTCCCACTCACTGTGGGATATTACAGTTGCATCAGCATTCACAGAGCTCGAAGAATGGAAGCACAAATGTTGTCCGAGTATGAGCAAGAGTTCTTCCCTGCACGGCTTAATTTTGATCCATTTGGAATAGCCAGGAAGACAATCTCCCAGGAGTACGCACATGTACCTTCGCTAGAAGATTTCTGGATGAAGTGCAGAAGTGAGTACGAGGTCAGAAAGAAAGATTTCAGCAGTCATTTGCAAAGCAAGTATTTGACTTTGACTAGCGCGATACCATGCGATCTTAAAGATGATGGGAACGTGGTACTTGACACTTACCATCAAATGGGAGGAGATAAAGCTCTACTACAGATAGCAATGGTAAATGCAAAGACAATAGAAGAAAGATCCTGAGTCAGTGTTGGTGAGTACTTCGAGCTGGTCACTAACGAAGGGATACCGCCTTGATGAAGTATCGATGAATCAAATCACGGCAACTTCGGCGCAGAGATTCCCTGCGAAAGCATGAAGGAGAGAGCAAAGCAGAAGGTCCGAGAAGTCAAAGTACGCAGAAAATCTCAAGAGAAAGAGGAGACCACTTCTACGACCATAGCTTTGACTCCGACTTCTCCAAGACTCTAGTGGATCACCAACTATCGCACCACAAAGCCAGGATGTTTCCATGCCTTCATCAAACCAAAGAACGCTCATCTTCTCTCCGCAGCCACTCTGCTCAAAGACCCGCTCCAGAGGAGATGTCAAGCCGCAGATGACGGAGTTCAAAGAGCTTTGTCCTCGATGTTTCAGAGGATGGCAGCCATGATATCGTGGCACTTTCTCGATGGAGAGGATGCAGAGCGGGAAATAAGAGTAGCGCACTCAAGAACTTCTCATTCTCCGAGAAGTAATTTCTAATGGTTAGCTTGCAGCTTGGTTCCTAAGCAAGAATAGAGATGAACTTAGAGGAACATGACTCAGCCTACTTCAGATCCTCGAGCGTAAGAGACAAAAGGCCTAAAGTTGCTAAAGCAACTTCTAGGTTGATCATCGAGGATTCGGGAGAGAAGTTTGCCGAGATGTTAATCCCAAATGCCAAGGAAAGGTAGAAGAGGAACTCACTAAGCAGAAGATGTGACGGTGACCAAAATACCACTTGCCAAGCTACCACCGAAGGATCAAGCAGACACGCAGACGCTGGCTGGATGCTTGCTCCTTAGGCTCGATAAAGAAAAGGCGGAGAAAGAAGAGCCGCAGTAAGCAAATAACTCAATTATGTGAGATCATAGCCAAGGTCAAGTAAACCTTCCGTCTCACCCATTTCAAATACAGTGAGTAATCATCTTATGCAGAAATGGAAGATGCAAGCAATCAAGTAAAGGCTATCGACGAATGGAAGGATCGATTATTCGCAAGCTTCGTGCAACTTGGGAAGTGCCACCGCCTAAAGGTTATGAACGATGCGTAAAAAATCAACTAAAGCAATCGATAGAAAGCATAAAAGGAATAAATACAATGCAGAGAGTAACTCCGAGTGTTTTGGCCGAGATCAACAAGTCACGGAGATGTATTGGCACAGAGCAAATCAGGCTTGATGGATCACCGAGAAGGGGAAGCAATAGAATTTGCAGATCTTCCGCTTGAGATCTCGCAGAGTTTTGTCAAGAGGATGCAGTACTTTGAGAGCAGTAACATCGATTTGCTTGGATAGTGTTATTTCTTTCACCGAGGAAAGAGTGGATGGAGGTATTACTTCATACGTGCGGATTGCTTTCTAACGAGGTGCATGATTCTCTCGGAGGGTTCTCTTCGATGGTGCAAAAGAGGATTGATAAAGCCACCAAGCCTTTCACGATGAACTCTATCGCAGGGGTCGGTGACACCGCAGATTTATCATGCGAGATTTGGGCCAAGTTTGAAGAAGTGGAAGCATGCAAAGAAAGTGTTGAATGAAGGATTGCTGCAATTCAGATGAAAAGGAAGCAAAGAGCTAAAACAGATGGAAAGATGCCGAACTATATGTTCGACAAGTATATCGAGATATCGTAACAAGAAGAAGATGTAGATGTTACAATTTACATGACTTCTTCTATTTCTTTCTTCTTCTATTTTCTATGTTCCTGATGAAATTGTAAACTTCTAAGTTATTGGTTTCAACCATTACTTGAAGTCATGTGGAACCTTTCTATTAGTTAAGTGATACATGTGTCACTTAAGAAGAAGTTAGTTGAGGATGATCACAAATGTCATCTTTACTTGTTGCTCATACTTTAGTTCACTTGAGTCTTCTATTTGTACTTTCCTCCTACATTCTATAAGTAGGAGAAGAACCTACGGGTTAATGATCGATCAGAATTTGTAAGAAGCAATCTTGTGTTCTAGACTTTGTGCTGAACCCTTGAGAGCCACTTGTTGCAGAGGAATACAAAGAAGCAGGTTTCCGGAGAACTTTGTGTCACGGCGTACTGTGTTTCTTGCTTCTAAATCTTAGATCTCTTAATAGACTTTGTGTTATTTTAGATCTAGATCTAGAGCTGCCTTTGCTTTATAATTCTGTGTGTTCAAATCTATTTGAGTTTCTTCTATGTGCATGCAATTAGCTCTGCAATCTACTAATTGGGATGCACATCTTCCTCATTTCTTCTCTGTAATTCCTTTACTTCCTTCTTCTGTAATTTTCCTTTCTTAAACAAATGCTACATTGCATGCAACTTCTTAGTTATGGTTCATGAACTAAGTTGTTAAAGTAAAACCCCGATAGATAAAACACATTTTTATTGACAAATCTGACACGGGAGCCTCACCGGTTAAATGAGGGAGATTTATCTCATGACTGCCTAGGTTTGATGCTATGCAGAAAATCTAGCCAACAGTTTTTGGCGACTCCGCTGGGGAACAACTAGCTTTGCAGATCAAAGCTTTTCTATTGAAGATCAGAGTGTTTTCCATACAAATCTCAACCTGGCTGAACGTCCGTTCACCAGATCCGTAAAGGCGCAAGGAAGGACGGATCATTTCTTCCGACTGCAGGAGCAATTCAATTTCAATCATCCTCCTCAAGTTAGAAGCCGCAGATCTAGTCTTTCACCAGGTAGGAGAGTACACACCCATCCAGATCCGGATCGTATTCAACATAATCCGGCGGCTGGAATTATCCAACAAGTCTATCAAGTCTACACAAGGAGGAGACGTGCTCAAGCTAACATGGCGCACCAAATTGTACCTGTTCCATGGGGGGCGGCTTTTGGACCTCTCAACTTGGCTCCACCTATGCACGATCTCGCCAAAGGGATCCAAAGAATTTTCCAAATTCTTCGAGATGGAAAAAAACCCTGATGATCATTTGGCGGCCTTCTTCATATCTTGTGGTGTGCTTGCAGAGAGCATGAAGATGTCTCACCAAAGTCAAAGCTATTCATCGAGACCTTACATGACTTGGCCGAGAATGGTTCTATCGGCCGCTCCTGGCACCATAACCAGTTGGGCGACTATGCGTGAACAATTTATCAAAAGATTCAAGCCTGCAGAGGACACGAGCACGATGATCACCCAACTGACGCAGTTGAAGAAAGAGCCAAACGAGAACATGCGGGACTTTATCAGAAAGTTCCAAAGGATTTTGTATAAAATCCCCACTTCTCGCCGTGATTGAAATGATGAAAATCAAAAGACGTTTTTTATAAACGCCTATCATCAAGTCGATATCGCCTAAGAAGGGAAGACCGCAACTTTGCCGGATGCACAAAATGCTGCCGTGGAGGTCGAGGACGACTTGATCATGGCTGGAAAACTCAAACAACTATCTCATAAAGGTGATGGTGCTTCTTCTAGACTTTCCCGATCCTTTGTTGCAGAGATTAGCTAATGACATGTCAGCAGATCAAGAAGCAGATCTCTCAAACGGGAATGCACCCCCTCAAGAATAGCTCCTATCCGACCTTCAATGGTCAAAATCAAAATCAAAATCGAAATGCACTTGCCGGCCGCACCACAAATAAGCTTGGCAATAGAAGTCGCTCCAAGGAATAACTCGGAAACTAATGAAGAGGATCTCGATATCGATGAATCATTCGATGATGAAGACTTTATAGATCTATTGGCGACTCCAATATTGGTTACCCGGACTACTTAATCTGATGAGGGCTATTATGAATCTTTTGAAGATTCTCGATGGTCACACTTTTCATGGTGTTTACAAGGTCTCGACACGCCAAAATGCCGAAGCATCCACAAGCGGCCGGAAGAGAGAGAAGATCCTCGCCCTGATGTTACTATCTTGAAAAGAGGTAGCATTCTTCCTTCTTCATTAAGACCTCAAGGAGAAATATTCTTTCCATCCGCAAAGAAAGAACTAACGCACATCTTGCAAAGCAAGTCAAGCTTTTGACATAATTGATCACATCAAGAGAAATAAGGTCCAAATGTCGTGTCGAGTATTTGAGGGCATTTCCCGATCACTTGAATAGATTGGTCAAATATGTGCAAAGCAATGGTCCTAGCCAACGAACAATAATCCACGGGTATCTTGTCAAGTCCAAAGATTACTCCACCTTCAAATAATGCTGCCGCAAGTTCTTCTTCTTCCACCCCTTCTCCTCGCTACATCGGAAAGGATCGAGCCATTCTATGTGTCTTCGCTCATCAACTGGACATAAGCTAAGCAATCGCATCCTCGGATTCTCGAGCTTCGACAACGCCATGCCCGCCAAAGTCAGCCGATGCCTCGGGTCTTACATCGACAAAAACCATCGAAGATGTTATTCCACGGAAAGGCAAGTCCTCTCTGGGGGCAAATCAAAGATGCGCAGATTGCTTCCTTCCTGCATAAAAGACTCGAAAATGACTATCCTCAGAAGCAGATATTCCAGCCTTCCTATGGCATGCTATCGAGTAGAAATTTTTGCAAGGAGTCGGGTGGAGAAGTGAAGATGGATTGGTCTTGTGCGCACATACCAATCGTGAGGAGTAAATCGTAAGCCGGAACCCGAGAAGAAATCTAAGTACACAAAGATCAAAATCAAGATCCTAGATCTCGATCTTGTTTCAAGAATCGGATCACTGAGTCTATTACCTAGAAATGGATAAAGAAGAAATTCAACCGGTGATTCGAGAATCACATCAAATTGATAACAAGATTTGACTCGAATTTGATGGTAGCTGCTGCTCATTCGATCCTAAAGCAGTGTTGTTCTTATCTCTCCCGAAGGGAAGGCATGCGCACTCCTTCAAATTGATGTTCAAAATACTAACAATACTACGTGAGTATGAAGCATTGTTGTAGGCATGGAGCAGTGCAAGAACAATGGGAATCAAATTATTACACGCAAGAGGAGACGCTGAGCTGATCAGAAAGCGATAAGGGCCTCTACCAAGTCAAAAAGACAAACTCGCGGCACTATAGAGATCGGGTCTACTCGCTATCTTGGATTTTTCAGCTTTCTCAGATCTTACATTCCGAGAGAACAAAATTCAAGAGCTGATTCGCCATAAGCCATCGCAGCCTTGTCAATCCGGATCAGCCCCCGCATTCTTTAGGGACAGGAGATTACAAGGTGGAAATGGTTTTTC
The DNA here is from genome assembly GCA_018340775.1 of Taxus wallichiana var. yunnanensis. Lineage (NCBI taxonomy): Eukaryota > Viridiplantae > Streptophyta > Pinopsida > Cupressales > Taxaceae > Taxus > Taxus wallichiana. Next base: position 500,881,249 of record CM031241.1, read on the forward strand.
GCCTAAAGGTTCCCGACAACGCCCAAAGAATGGCAGTTTTCAACGATGATACACAGATTGCCGCATTTCTCCAACAATGTAAAGATAACTTTGAAGAAATCTACTATGAGGGAAGCAATTCACCTCCCAGCACTCACCGTCGGAGAAATGGATGCCGACGCCTCAGGAGGTCGAGATTATCCAACTAAAGGGAAATAAAATTCCCAAAGGCTTGTATCTCTTGAGGAAATGTTTGATAAGCATGATCGATGCTTAAGAAAATGAAGAAAATGAGGAAGGCTCTTCCTCCGACACACAATTACTAAATTTGGGGGCTAGAGAATGATCCCAAATTAGTAACTGGGAAAGTGTTGTTCGAAGTCAAAAGGAAGCTTTTACTAAGCTTCTTAAGAAATACATGGATATTTTTGCCTGGGTCCTATCAGATCTAAAAACATATCAGCCTCATGGAAGTTCAACATTATATCCCACTTAAATCGTAATGTAAGCCTTTCAAGCGTAAGTGCGCGGCACAATCCAACCATTTCAGAACCATCTTCGCAGTAAATCCAAAAGTCGTTAGATGCGAAGATTATCTATCCCATACACTATTCGGAGTGGTCAGGCCAACATAGTCCCCGTAAGAAAGAAAAGTGGTGAGATTAGGTCAGTGCGTGGATTTCCGCAACCTTAATCAAGCTTCATCAAGGATAACTACCCTATCCCCATCATGGATCACACTCGCAGTGGTCACCGGATCTCGAGATGCTTTCCATGCTCGACGGCTTCTCGTGATACAATCAAGTCAAGGTGGCCGAGGAAGATCAATACAAAACGGCGCTCATCACACCTCGGGAACCTTCGCATACCGTAAGATGCCGCTCGCCCGATCAATGTCCGGTGCTACATTTCAAAGAGCTATGGATCTAGCCTTTGCTCATCTCAAAGATATAAGCATAGTTGTGTACCCGGATGATTCGGCAGCCTTTTCTAAAGATAAGCACACACATTTCAAACTTGAAGAGGTTTTCATACAATGCCGCAAGCATGGTATTTCTTTGAATCCTAAAAATCTATCTTTGTCAGAATCAAGGAAAGTCAGCTGGGCACATTGCTTTCCAAAGAAGGAACAAAGATAGATCCAGAGCGTGTCAAATCTATTCGTACATTGCCTTGCCCACATCCAAAAAAGGAGTTCACTCTTTCTTTGGAAAAGTGAATTTTCTCGTAAGATTTATTCCCGACTTTGCACGAGCTAACCCGGGCATATTTCGAATATGATGAAAAAGACACAAGATTTTAAGTGGAGCAATAAGGGAAGGAAGCTTTCGAGAAAATCAAAGAGGCCCCCGCTCGAAAGCACCACCTTGGTCTCACTCGACTTCAATAAAGAATTTATTCTTTATTGTATTCTTCCAACATACTATGTCAAAGCAATATTGATGCAGAAAAATCAAGAGGACGCAGAAACTCCTATTGCTTTCATGAGCACGCCACTCAAAGCCTATGAGTTGAAATACACTCCAATGGAAAAGCACGCATATGCGGTGGTGAAGGCGTGCAAAGCATTCAGGTACTATATTCTTTCCTCACATACTGTGGTTTTGGTTCCAGATACTGCAGTTAAATCTATCCTTACTCAGCAAGAGTTAGGATTGTTGAGAGGCACATGGGTGACAAAAGTTCAAGAATATGATTTGGATATTAAACCAACAAAGCTGGTTCGAGGAAGAGGTCTGTGTGAACTAATGACAGAGATGAAATCATCAGTAACTGAAGCAGATCAGGATGGGATAGATGAAGATTTACTCGCAGATCGCTTTATAGATCCGCAGAGGAGTGGTACAGTAACATTGCTTACTTTCTAACGTATGGAGAATGCCCAGATCAACTTTCCAGAAAAGAGAAACGAACAATCAAGCTTAAATCCAAAGATTTTGTTCTTTGGGATAATGGTTTGTACAAAAGGGGAATTGATGGTGTATTTCTCAGATGCGTGGATAAAGCTCAACAGGATCAACTACTACAACAGTTTCATGACATGGCTTGTGGTGGTCATTTCTCACCTTTGAGTCACCGCACACAAGATCCTGTAGAGCAAGGTATTACCGCCCACCCTTTTCAAGATACCGCAATGGGTAGCTAAGTGTCAAGCATGCCAACATTTTGTCGTGTGAAATCGCTTCCGCATTACCCCTAAAACCCATCAGATCAAGAACCTTTTCAACAAAGGGGGTATGGATTTTATCGAATGCTTAACCCGGCTTCCGCCAATGGCCGCGGTCATCATTACATTCTAACAAATGCACCGATTATTTCAAGAAGTGGGTAGGCTATTCCCGTGAAGAATGCCACTTCGCCGAAGTGTGCAATTTTATAAAAGAAAATATTATTGCACAAGTCATGGCGTACTAAAGAAAATTGTAGCAGTATAATGCCCGAATCTTTCTTCCGAGGAGTTGGTGGAATTCTCACACGATGGGATTCACCTTGTTCATTCCTCAAACTACTATCCACAAGGGAATGGTCAAGTCAATCTAGTAATAAGAACTTGGTAACTATCGTGCGCAAGTCAGAAATGTAAAATCAAAGGACTTGGCATAAAAAGTTGTTCGATGCATTATGGGCCGATAGATCACACCAAAGAGGGCGATAGGCATGTCCCCATTTCAGCCGTTATATGGTGAGACACAGAGCCGCTCTTACCTTGAATTGCTCGCCCTACGACTTTCTAAAGCCCCGAAGATTCCACGCTCACTGATGCTATTGATAAAAGAATCATGTACTGATCAATGACCGAGGGAAGTACAAACTCAAGTCAGCAGAGAAGGTGACAGAGCATCGAGGAAGGTGAAAGTCATCTTCGACAAAAATGCCAGGAAAGAAAGTTTGAAGTTAATGACTGGTCCTCTTATGGGACAAAAGAAGAGAAACAAAAGGCATGCATGGAAAGTTTGATTCAATATGGAAAGGGCCTTTTTGTAATCAAAAAGATCGCCGAGCAGCATAGCTTCATTCTCGCTCATCGATGGAGTTGAATCGCCGCCTTTCAATGGGCAACACTAAGTCGTTCAACATGAGAAGCAGTGGTAAAACTCGTATGTACATAAATAAAACCTTTGTTTGTTTTTCCTTGTTTTGTCTTGTTTTGGTGTTGTGGTTGTGTTGTGTTTGTCTCCGCTCGACCCCGTGCTCAAAAGACAAGATACGAAACCAGAGATGCTTGATCTCATCTTTTCCTTTTCCATTCTCTGTCAGAGAAAAAGATGTCCACAGACGGAGCTAATCAGTGTCACTCGATTTCACCCCGAAACTGTGACTACCCAATTTGAAAAAATTTCGTACTTTTAAAATAGTGGGGTCATTTGTTGTTTTTATTGCCTCAAAGTTCCTCAGATTAAGGCCAAGATAATCCCAAGAGCCATATTAGCCCTTTTCGCCAAATACCCGTGATGCCCAAAATTGTTTTATTCCGTCGCCTGGATTTGTCTCATGGGAAATTTGTATTTAATTATTTTGAGCCCCGTATGAGGCTATTTCATAGGCCTCCGCTTTAACTCATATGAGCGAATATGTTATTATTCCTATATACCGTATGGATTTTAACTTATTTTAAGTTTTGGGCTTTATATGTAACTTTTGGCAATTTTTCGTGTTTTTGTGGTGTCCTGCTCGCTTTCTCGTAAAATTTCTCTGAACAACTCCTTCACGTGTAAGCCCGATTTTTGGCCCTGAGCACTGGAAAACATACATGCACATTTTGCCCGTGAGGAAGTCGCCATCTGAGGTCCGGATCACTGGGAAAAGCGGTCATGCATGTGTAGTGCCCTCGCATGGATGGGCGCCTTTTGGAAAATAAAGGATTTAAGCCGCAGTGGGAAAATATAAGCCGCAGTGTGATGGGAATTGTATACCGCCTCTCTAGCAGGTACTTTTTCCCATGTTATAAAAGTCACTTAAGCCGCAATGGGAAAATAGAGGTCGCAGTGTGTGGGAATTTATCGCCCACCTCAAGCAGGTAAAATTCCCATGATATTATAAAAGGAAAGTGACTTAAGTGAAATTATGAGATTTTAGTGCCTCGCCTGCAGGTAAAGAATCCTATCAAAAAAGTCAAATCACTTAAGTGGATCATGGGATTGTGGTGCCTACTCTGGCAGGTAAAGAATCCCATTATGGTGAAAATTCTAAAAATAGAATTACATGTGCAAAAAGTGCGCCTTTTGGTGATGGATAAAAATAATTAAATTGATTATTTTTAATAAATTCTATCCTTTGGAAAAAGTGCGCCCAAGCTCGAGGAGGTTGAAAAGTCAAAGGAGGATTAAAAGAAAGCAATTAAATTAATTAAATTTAATTTATTTAGTGGCTGCCCCTCTCCTCGAAAAAGTGCGCCCATTTAGGAGTTATTTAATGATTTTAAATGCATTAAATCATCAATTAATTTCTATTTTCAAAGTGGCTATGGTCAAAGCACACCGTGAGGCTAAAGTTAAGGTCAGGTGGAGGATTAAATTGATTAATTTAATTTATTGATGGTCTGTCCTTAAACATGCAATTTTTAAAAGAGAAAAGCATGATTTTTAATTAATTAATTGCCTTTAATTGTTAGGGCAATTATTAATTATAGAATTGTGAAGGTTATATAAGCATGGGCAGCCATATGGATTTATTATTCAACACACAGTAAAGAATCGTGCAGCAAGGAGGAAAAGTGCGCCCCATTAGAGGAAGGATTTTCGCATTGCATAAATTGCTAACAAAGGCTAAAAGCTTCCAGATTTGGCGCATGCTTTGGAAAAGGTTCATCTTCGTCTCGCACAATTGTTTTCACAGTGTTAAAGGAGCTCAGTGTTGATCAAAGGATTCATGATCTCTTTATGTGCAAATTAAACACCATTTTTGGGGCAAAGCAGTTTGAAAAGTGCAGATTTTTATAATTTAAATTCACTATTCATGCTCCTATGGCCATTTTTGTCCAATAAATTGCAGAACTCATTACAGTGCTTTATAAAAGAAAAGGAGTATTTATCAATGTCCAATACATTGCAAATATCCTCCGAATCAAGAATTGTCCAGATCTCGCACTGTAAGATTAAGAAAGCAAAGCCAAATTAGAAGAAAAAGAATTATTCAGATAAAGATTGATAAAGCTATGGCGAAAGGAGATGAAAAGAGAGCACGATGGATTCATGCATCGCTTCTAAACTTTCAGACATAGGAGACACTGATCTAGGCCTTAACCTCTTCTCCCGATTTGATCGATGATCCAGAGCCGGAAAGACTTCACCATGCGTATGGTCAAAAGTAGTGGAATTATTCGAGCCGCAGCCTTTCCTGCACACCCTTGCAATCAGCTGAGTTTGTGATGGAGTGTGCTAGATCTTACCATCCTTCATCCAGATCGCGTGATGTAATGGAAAGACAATAATTGCTTGATGCAGAATTCTTCGATTATTGCTCAAGATTCCAAGACGAAAGGTGGTGACTTCTATTAGCATTCGTGATGCCGAGTGAGGGGAAAAGCATAGAGTGATTGTGTGAGCATCATGAATAGCCGGTTCATGAAGCCTTGCCTAGATCCCCTTCCAAGTTCCCGAGAACTCTTCCACGATCCAATTTGGTGCAGAAGCTGATGATATCGCCAAATCGCTTTCAGTGTCGAATGGTGGCTTAATGCCTACACTTTCCCGACATGGATGTATGCTTTCATCAGACCATCAAATCAACAAGGTTGATTCTATAATCACTGGTCGTAAATTATTAGCAGAACATCGGTGAGCAATCAAGTGAACGTAAAGCGTACCTTCACTTCAAAATGACTTCATACTTGGTATATGCCGCAGCCTTCACAGGTGTCTTTTCCAAGCTAGATAGATGTGGTATTCTTTCCAAGGATCCCATTTTCGAGTGCTACCCACAGCCTTATCGCACCCGCGTGGCAAGTAGAAGGACTTCAAAGTGATCAACGATGGTTTCTTCTACGATTTCATCCGCAGTTAGACAAAGACTCAAGACTCACAGGTGGTAAGGAAGCATGGGAAGCAAGGTCCAAGATCGCAGATATTCATCCGCTTCAGCAGATTTCACATACCTCGTGGTTACGAGCTTTTCAGTGAACCAACAAAGATGCCAAGGTACCCGAGTGACAGATTGATTGCCATGGAGCTAAGCAGTCAACTTGTGGAGTTACACGACCTTCTCGCCGGCGCACAAGTCTACGGGCTACTTCCCACTCCGTGGGATATTACAACAGATCAAGATTCACAGAGCTCAAGAATGGAAGCACAAATGTTGTCCGAGTATGAGCAAGAGTTCTTCCCACGCACGGCTTAATTTTTGATCCATTTGAATAGCCAGAAGACAATCTCCCAGTGAGTACGCACATGTACCTTCGCTAGAAGATTTCTCGGATGAAGTGCGTATGAGTACGAGGTCGAAGAAAGATTTCAGCAGCCGCAGAAAGCAAGTATTTGACTTCGACTAGCGCGGATACCATGCGGATCTTAAAGATGATGGGAACGTGGTACTGACACTTACCATCAAATGGGAGGAGATAAAGCTCTACTACAGATAGCAATGGTAGCCGCAGACAATAGAAGAAAGATCCGAGTCAGTGTTGCTGTGAGTACTTCAGAGCTGGTCACTAACGGGGATACCGCCTCGATGAAGTATCGATGAATCAAATCACGGCAACTTCGGCGCAGAGATTCCTCAAGCGAAAGCATGAAGGAGAGAGCAAAGCAGAAGGTCCGAGAAGTCAAAGTACGCAGAAAATCTCAAGAGAAAGAGGAGACCACTTACGACCATAGCTTCTGACTCCGACTTCTCCAAAGACTCTAAAGGATCACCAACTATCGCACCACGCCAGCCAGGATGTTTCCATGCCTTCATCAAACTCAGAACGCTCATCTTCTCTCCGCAGCCCACTCTGCTCAAAGACCCGCCCAGAGGAGATGTCAGTTATGCAGATGACGGAGTTCGAAAGAGCTTTGTCCTCGATGTTTCGTGAGGATGGCAGCCATGATATCATGGCACTTTCTCGATGGAGAGGATGCAGAGCGGAAATAGTAGCGCACTCAAAGAACTTTCTCATTCTCCGAGAAGTAATTTCTAATGGTTAGCTTTATAGCTGGTTCCTAAGCAAGAATAGAGATGAACTTAGAGGAACATGACTTGCAGCCTACTTCAGATCCGAGCGTAAGAGAGAGACAAGGCCTAAAGTTGCAAAGCAACTTCTAGGTTGATCATCGAGGATTCGGGAGAGAAGTTTGCCGAGATGTTAATCCCATGAAGGAAAGGTAGAAGAGGAACTCACGCAAGATGTGACGGTGACCAAAATACCACTCCTCAAGCTACCACCGAAGGATCAAGCAGACACGCAGACGTTGGCCGGATGCTTGTCCTTAGGCTCGATAAAGAAAAGGCGGAGAAAGAAGAGCCGCAGAAGCAAAATAACTCAATTATGTGAGATCATAGCCAAGGTTGCTAAACCTTCCGCTCACCCATTTCTTCAAGCAGTGAGTAATCATCTTATGCAGAAATGGAAGATGCAAGCAATCAAGTAAAGGCTATTGACGAATGGAAGGATCGATTATTCGCAAGCTTCGGCAACTCTGGGAAGTGCCACCGCCTTAAAGGTTATGAACGATGCAGTAAAATCAACTAAAGCAACCGATAGAAAGCATAAAAGGAATAAATACAATGCAGAGAGTAACCCGAGTGTTTTGGCCGAGATCAACAAGTCACGGAGATGTATTGTCATAGAGCAAATCAGGCTTCTGATGGATCACCGAGAAGGGGAAGCAAATAGAATTTGCAGTATCTCTTCCGCTTCGGAGATCCGCAGAGTTTGTCAAGAGGATGCAGCACTTTGAGAGCGTAACATCGATTTGCTTGATAGTGTTATTTCTTTCACCGAGGAAAGAGTGGATGGAGGTATTACTTCATACGTGCGGATTGTTTCTAACGAGGTGCATGATTCTCTCGGAGGGTTCTCTTCCGATGGTGCAAAAGAGGATTGATAAAGCCACCAAGCCTTTCACGATGAACTCTATCGCAGGGGTCAAGACACCGCAGTGCATATCATGTAGATTTGGGCCAAGTTTGGAAGAAGTGGAAGCACGCAAGAAAGCAAAGTGTTGAATGAAGGATCACGCAATTCAGATGTAAAAGGAAGCAGAGCTAAACAGATGGAAAGATGCTCAACTATATGTTCGATAAGTATATCGAGATATCGTAACAAGAAGAAGATGTAGATGTTACAATTGCATGACTTCTTCTATTTCTTTCTTCTTCTATTTTCTATGTTCCTGATGAAATCAGAACTTCTAAGTTATTGGTTTTGCAACCATTACTTGAAGTCATGTGGAACCTTTCTATTAGTTAAGTGATACATGTGTCACTTAAGAAGAAGTTAGTTGAGGATGATTGCCAAATGTCATCTTTACTTGTTGTTCATACTTTAGTTCAAATTTGAGTCTTCTATTTGTACTTTCCTCCTACATTCTATAAGTAGGAGAAGAACCTACTGGGTTAATGATCGATCACCATTTTTAAGAAGCAATCTTGTGTTCTAGACTTTGTGCCGAACCTCGAGAGCCACTTGTCAGCAGAGGAATACAAAGAAGCAGGTTTCCTGAGAACTTTGTGTCACGGCGCAGATCGTGTTTTTTGCTTTCTAAATCTTAGATCTCTTAATAGACTTTGTGTTATTTTAGATCTAGATCTAGAGCTGCCTTTGCTTTATAATTCTCGTGTGTTCAAATCTATTTGAGTTTCTTCTATGTGCATGCAATTAGCTCTGCAATCTACTAATCGGGATGCACATCTTCCTCATTTCTTCTCTCGTAATTCCTTTACTTCCTTCTTCTCCTGTAATTTTCCTTTCTTAAACAAACGCTTACTTGCTGCGTAACTTCTTAGTTATGGTTCATGAACTAAGTTGTTAAAGTAAAACCCCGATAGATAAAACACATTTTTATTGACAAATCATTGACATGAGCCTCACCGGTTAAATGAGGGAGATTTATCTCATGACCGCCTAGGTTTGATGCTATGCTAAAATCTAGCCAACACAATTATCTCACCCTTACTCATATGAGTATGACAATGTGGTCAAACACACTCCCTAGAGGACTTGAGTTGGTTCAAAAAGGAAAAGAAGATTTGGCAAAATGTACACATTTGCCTTTTGTGACCAAGATCTGGTTCTGACAGGAAAGTTCGTGAGCACAGAGGCACTCAAGGGAATCTCTCCAAGGATGCTTCAATTTTTAAGGGAAGCATCGATACTGAGCATCGAGTCAAACCCCTGATCCTTCGTTGACTTCAAGGACTGGTAGTTCTCCTTCCTCATCCACCTGTGTATCAAGAAATTCAAAGATTAAAAGCTATAGAAAGACCCCGAGGAAGCATGCATGCTTTAGGATAGTGTCTCGACGCTCATCTAAGCCAAAGATGCCCCAAAGAGACTAGCTTTTTTTTATCCAAGATAACTTCAGAGCAGGATTTGCAGGTATCCATCGATCTGGAACTCTCTATCTTCGAGCTTCTTCATGGAGAGCATGCTCAAGTTCACTTCGCAAGGTGAGATTCATTCTTCTCGTGCAAACCCCTTACTTCCTTCCTTTCCTTTTCCTCTTTGAAAGAGCATCAAACCATTGTGTGCATTCCACGGAACAATCCCACTTTCCTCTCAAGTTTCATCAAGTCCATCATGTGTGCAAAGATAACACTTGATCCTACCCCATTGGTACTTCTTCCACCACCGCCATTCACTTAAGCCAAGACAAGTACCTGAGTATTAATATTTACCTTGACAATGTACTCAGATATGGAAGAGCGCATGGAGGCCATGGTGCGCATGATATGTGCCTTCTTTCCGATTAAACTTTATTCCCGAAGCCTCAAACTCCACTTCCAAAGGTGAGTAATTTTTGCACCCTCCTTTGTGCCTTTTCCTCCACTATCGGGAGTCATTTTTTCTTAAACTTGAGCAGTGCATTTGATCGAGAGACCTCCACATATCGAAGGCACCAAAAGGGAAAATATTTTGATAACTAGCCAAAGTCTTTGAATGATACAAAGGATAATTTTTCAAAGTCCAAGATAAATAGGGGTGATTTCTTTAGATCAAGGTCCGCAGGAGACTTTGTGAGAATCTTTTCAATAATGCCATAACGGCTATGACAGGCTTCTCAAAACACATCTTTTGATTTCAGAGCTTTCAAAGATATATACATTGTCATCTTCACTTCAACAAATGCTCTCCTAAGCTACAAGAAATCAAAGACATCAATTCAAATTCTCAAAGGGGATCCTAGGTGAGAAATGGGAAAGTTTGATTGCTCCAACCACCCGATTTGATATGATCCACCCTCCTTCCTTCTTCCAATCTTCCAAACAAAAGGGGAAATAAAGTATTATCATATTTGTAGGTTCGTATAAGGAAATGGAAATGCTTCTTTTGGTGGTTTTATTTCACCGCCAATTCAGGTTCCCTCCTCTTCTTCATCCATTGACATCATCCGATAAATATAAGAGATGGGTTCAATTCTTATGTCGGACATTTTTTTGATCCTTACACTAAGCACAAGTCTTTTCATATTTTCTCTCTTCCTTCTTGAGTCGTAGATCTCTGTCAGATCAGACTCGTGGGTATTGTGATTAGGTAAACCCTATTAATTAATCTTTAATTAATTATGCATTACCGCAGTTAGTTTATTTATTAATTGTTATATGGCCTTATATTTAATTATAAGGAATCTACTTTGTTATATTCAACATACGTGTAATAAATCTTTTAGAAATCTAATACGTATTGACTTTTCATTCTTTCTCTATCAATGGGTTTCCTTTACCCATATTCATTTATTTATATCATTTGTCTGTCCATTTTGCTATAAGATATTGTATTCTACAACATGTTATTTAAACTTTGTGTTTTTCAAATTAATAACATCTCTATTAATATGATACAAATGATTGAATGCTTGTTGGTGGTTTTATTTCAAATTCAGTTCATCAGGAATTCTTCTCTTCTTCTTCCACATTACTCATCTATAAATGTAAGAGCTGGTTCATTTTTCATTCTTGCATTTTCATTCCTTACACTTTGCTAATTGATGATCCTTCATATTTTCATAATACCCAAGTTCCACAAGAAAATCATGCTTTGTATGTGGTAAATAGGTTTGTTTCACCAATAAGGAACCTTTCCCATTAAAGAGGAGGGACTTCATTGTCCTCCGACGTGACTATTCTATGTCTTGAGCATGTCCTATATTATTTCTTCTTACCTTTATTTTACATTGTGTGAATCATTGTGCCATTCTATAGTCATTTATTGATCTCCTTTGATTGGTTGTAGTTCCATGAAACTCGATCTCGAAATATGTTTTAGTTGTGATTCGTGCTCAGCCTTCTTTTGGAACACATTTCCTCTCTCCTTTCACTCGGAGAAATAGATGAGTGTTCATCCTCTTTTCAAGTGATATCACCTTTTAAGTGTAGTTTCCTTTCATGTTATCCTTCTATCCTTAGTCCCTTAGCATTATTCAAGCTTAGTTTTCCTCTCAACACTAGGGGTAGTGTAGCATAGAATTCCTCTATAGAGGAACCATCCTTCTCTGTAGATATGTCCCAAGACTGCCATTGCCCCACAACTTGGGGATGGTTCCATCGTGTTGTCATTAAACTACTCGCCCTTCCTTAAATCGAGACATGAGTGCAATTGACGACTCAAATTGTAAATCCATTAATGAATATTTTCTAGGCTCCACACTTCTAGTTTCTCCGATTTGAACTTCCATATTCTTCATATAAACTTTTCAGCTAAGTTTCACATCTTCTTAATTATTTTGAGCTTGTATTCATTTATCAAAAGAACAAATATGTTATTCTAATTTTACATAACTAATGTTGGGCATTAATTTATTAGAATATCTCATAGTCTTAAAACCTTGAATTCCTTTTCATTGTTATGTATTGCATAAAAATTTCTAAATAAACCTAAAAAAAAGGTGTAAATACCCATTGGGGAGTTTTTCCTACTACAACCTATCTAATCACCAACCTTCCATGGATACTACTATTGAATATGTCCTTTACCCTTATGAGTATGACTTTTCACCTCATTATTTTTCAATTGGGATGCCAATAATCAATGGTTTCCAAGATAATCTCCCCAAATGTGCATCAAAGTCTTCCTATCTCCTTTATATGACACTATGGGTATTGTAACACAATGTCATAAGGAATCTTAAATAATTGACTCTATCTTACCATGTGTCTCTCAACTTGATCATGATCATCCTTGACCTATACTACCATGGAGCATGTGCTATTAGATAAAAAAACTTATCATACCATGATCCTTACTCTCCCCAATTGATTTTACCATCAAGTACTCATCTATAATAGTCCCCACCTCCTAGGGAATATCTTTAAGATTTTGTTATGACTAAATCATTTTCCTAAATTTAATGGCCCTTTCCTCACCTACCCCCAATCTATAAATTGGAATAAAATCCTCATAAACCCAACTCATGATAAGGTTTGAGTAGCAGGAATTACTACGCCCCAGGTTATCCTATAAATATCTAGGACATGTTAGAAGAATATCTTATATGAAACATAACATCAGCCATACTCGAGTCAATATCCTCACTAATGGAACCCAATGATAAAATATTTTATTAATTATCCCTCAATGATCAAAGAGGCAATATGAATAGTGAATCATCGCTTAAACTTGAGAGCATCTAAAGTCGGGAGGTTATTTCCATAATCCTGAGGGTTTAGAAAGTGATGCGGTACACATGTATCAGAACCTAATCATCACCGAGCATATTTACAACTATCCTCGTTTGTCTCTCATCTAAATCAATAGCCTCTAATAAAGTAAGTTTTTGAACCATAATAGGTAATTTCATGATTTGATATACATCCTAAAATTGGTCCAATATCAGGATCTCATGCGAAATAAGAAATTGTTTCCACTGGTTTTTGAATATCGACAATGCATAAATAGATCACAACAAATATTTCTCAAAGGTCCCATGAATGGTACTCATACAATCTCATCCCACTCTATCTAAAATTTTAATTCACTTTGTCAATTCAATGTTATAACCACATCCACCTCACATAACCACTCCTTCTTCCACTAGAGAAAAGAATTATAATTGAAAAATGAGTTAAAAAATTAAAATTCCTAGATGTTGTAAACACAATTGATGGTTACATTACTTCCATTACAATTACACTTTTCTATGGTAGTTGTGCAAGCCTCTAGTCTTTATAGACATTAGACAATGTGATGCCTACTTCTAGCTCATGCCTTAGGCAATTACTCACACACACCATGAAACCTTGTTATCCAATGCCTGATGTAAGGAAGTTTCTATTCATTCTCACAATTAATGGTAGGGCTTTTTCAACTTTTAGGAAAAAGTTTTGCCACTATCTTAATAATTTACCCACTCCTTCATACCTAATGTTACTTAAAACTAAAAAGACAAAAGATGTGGGTGGAGAAATTCCCTAGGATTTCCCATGCCCTCATACTAACAATTAATGGAAAATGAAGAAGTCTAGTTTCTACGAGAACAATAGTACCTATATTTCATCAGTTTATTATTTTGAAATCCCAAAGTACAAATACTTATGAGTGATATGGGGGCATGCGCAACTACATGATTATGTCTCCTAAAGAAATCCAACCCACTCAAGTCTCCACCTAAAGATCCTAATAGTGTTTGGATATTAGAGTTTGAT